>CM047816.1:97069526-97428015 GCA_026214975.1 Gentiana macrophylla
AAAAACCTTTTTTATGCATGGACAAATCGTTACGAGTAAAACACAAATTGAACTCGTTAATAAGAAGAAAACATGAATTCGAACTCGTTACCAAAGAAAAACACAAATTTCTACTCGTTATAAAGGGAAAACACAAATTTCCGGCGATGTCAACTCGTTTTCGGGGAAAAGCCTTTTTTTCCACCAAGGACAACTCGTTACCAGAGAAAAACACTAATTTGAACTCGTTAATATAATGAAAACATGAATTCGAACTCGTTACCAAAGATAAAACACAAATTTCTACTCATTATAAAGGAAAACACTAATTTCGGCGATGTCAACTCGTTATCGGGGAAAAACCTTTTACTGCATGGACAAATCGTTACAGAGCAAAACACAAATTTGAACTCGTTAGTAAGAATAAAACATGAATTCGAACTCGTTGCAAAGAAAAACACAAATTTCTACTCGTTATAAAGGGAAAAACACAAATTTCCGGCGATGTCAAGTCGTTATCAGGGAAAAAGCCTTTTTTTCCAGCAAGGACAACTCGTTACTAGAGAAAAAAACTAATTTGAACTCGTTAATATGACGAAAACATGAATTCAAACTCGTTACCAAAGATAAAACACAAATTTCTACTCATTATAAAGGGAAAACACCAATTTCCGGCGATGTCAACTCGTTATCAGGGAAAAAACCATTTTTTCTGCATGGACAAATCGTTACCAGAGTAAAAAACAAATTTGAACTCGTTAATAAGAAGAAAAAATGAATTCGAACTCGTTACCGAAGAAAAAACACAAATTTCTACTCGTTATAAAGGGAAAACACAAATTTCCGGCGATGTCAACTCGTTATCAGGGAAAAAGAATTTTTTCCAGCAAGGACAACTCGTTACCAGAGAAAAACACTAATTTGAACTCGTTAATATGATAAAAACATGAATTCGAACTCGTTACCAAAGATAAAACACAAATTTCTACTCATTATAAAGAGGAAAACACCAATTTCCGGCGATGTCAACTCGTTATCAGGGAAAAAACCTTTTTTCCTGCATGGACAAATCGTTACCAGAGCAAAACACAAATTTGAACTCGTTAATAAGAAGAAAACTTGATTTCGAACTCGTTACCAAAGTAAAAACTCAAACCTCTACTCGTTATAAAGGGAAAACACAAATTTACGGCTATGTCAACTCGTTATTAGGGAAAAAGCCTTTTTTCCAGCAAGGACAACTCTTACCATATAAAAACACAAATTTGAACTCGTTAATATGATGAAAACATGAATTCGAACTCGTTACCAAAGATAAAACACAAATTTCTACTCATTATAAAGGAAAACACCAATTTCGGCGATGTCAACTCGTTATCGGGAAAAAACATTTTTTTGCATGGACAAATCGTTACGAGTAAAACACAAATTTGAACTCGTTAATAAGAAGAAAACATGATTTGAACTCGTTACCAAAGAAAAACACAAATTTCTACTCGTTATAAAAGGAAAAACACAAATTTCGGCGATGTAAACTCGTTATCGAGGAAAAAGCCTTTTTTCCACCAAGGACAACTCGTTACCAGAGAAAAACCCTAATTAGAACTAGTTAATATGATGAAAACATGAATTCGAACTCGTTACCAAAGATAAAAAACAAATTTCTACTCATTATAAAGGGAAAACACCAATTTCCGGCGATGTCAACTCGTTATCAGGGAAAAAAACCTTTTTTCTGCATGGAAAAATCGTTACCAGAGGAAAACACAAATTTGAACTCGTTAATAAGAAGAAAACATGAATTCGAACTCGTTACCAAAGAAACAACACAAATTTCTACTCGTTACAAAGGGAAAAACACAAATTTCCGGCGATGTCTACTCGTTATCAGGGAAAAAGCCTTTTTTCCAGCAAGGACAACTCGTTACCAGAGAAAAACACTAATTTGAACTCGTTAATATTATGAAAACATGAATTCGAACTCATTACCAAAGATAAAATACAAATTTCTACTCATTATAAAGGGAAAACACCAATTTCCGGCGATGTCAACTCGTTATCAGGGAAAAAACCTTTTTTCTGCATGGACAAATCGTTACCAGAGTAAAACAAAAATTTGAACTCGTTAATAAGAAGAAAACATGAATTCGAACTCGTTACCAATGAAAAAATACAAATTTCTACTCGTTATAAAGGGAAAAACATAAATTTCCGGTGATCAACTCGTTATCAGGGAAAAAGACTTTTTTCCAGCAAGGACAACTCGTTAACAGAGAAAAACACTAATTTGAACTCGTTAATATGATAAAAACATGAATTCGAACTCGTTACCAAAGATAAAACACAAATTTCTACTCATTATAAAGGGAAAACACCAATTTCCGGCGATGTCAACTCGTTATCAGGGAAAAAACCTTTTTTCCTGCATGGACAAATCGTTACCAGAGCAAAACACAAATTTGAACTCGTTAATAAGAAGAAAACTTGATTTCGAACTCGTTACCAAAGTAAAAACTCAAACCTCTACTCGTTATAAAGGGAAAACACAAATTTACGGCTATGTCAACTCGTTATTAGGGAAAAAGCCTTTTTTCCAGCAAGGACAACTCTTACCATATAAAAACACAAATTTGAACTCGTTAATATGATGAAAACATGAATTCGAACTCGTTACCAAAGATAAAACACAAATTTCTACTCATTATAAAGGGAAAACACCAATTTCCGGCGATGTCAACTCGTTATCAGGGAAAAAACATTTTTTTTTGCATGGACAAATCGTTACCAGAGTAAAACACAAATTTGAACTCGTTAATAAGAAGAAAACATGATTTCGAACTCGTTACCAAAGAAAAAACACAAATTTCTACTCGTTATAAAGGGAAAAACACAAATTTCCGGCGATGTAAACTCGTTATCAGGGAAAAAGCCTTTTTTCCACCAAGGACAACTCGTTACCAGAGAAAAACCCTAATTAGAACTAGTTAATATGATGAAAACATGAATTCGAACTCGTTACCAAAGATAAAAAACAAATTTCTACTCATTATAAAGGGAAAACACCAATTTCCGGCGATGTCAACTCGTTATCAGGGAAAAAAACCTTTTTTCTGCATGGAAAAATCGTTACCAGAGGAAAACACAAATTTGAACTCGTTAATAAGAAGAAAACATGAATTCGAACTCGTTACCAAAGAAACAACACAAATTTCTACTCGTTACAAAGGGAAAAACACAAATTTCCGGCGATGTCTACTCGTTATCAGGGGAAAAGCCTTTTTCCAAAGCAAGGACAACTTCGTTACCAGAGAAAAACACTAATTTGAACTCGTTAATATTATGAAAACATGAATTCGAACTCATTACCAAAGATAAAATACAAATTTCTACTCATTATAAAGGAAAACACCAATTTCGGCGATGTCAACTCGTTATCAGGGAAAAAACTTTTTTCTGCATGGACAAATCGTTACCAGAGTAAAACACAAATTTGAACTCGTTAATAAGAAGAAAACATGAATTCGAACTCGTTACCAATGAAAAAATACAAATTTCTACTCGTTATAAAGGGAAAAACACAAATTTCCGGTGATGTCAACTCGTTATCAGGGAAAAAGACTTTTTTCCAGCAAGGACAACTCGTTAACAGAGAAAAACACTAATTTGAACTCGTTAATACGATGAAAACATAAATTCGAACTCGTTACCAAAGATAAAACACAAATTTCTACTCATTATAAAGGGAAAACACCAATTTCCGGCGATGTCAACTCGTTATCAGGGAAAAAACCTTTTTTCTGCATTGACAAATCGTTACCAGAGCAAAACACAAATTTGAACTCGTTAATAAGAAGAAAACATGAATTCGAACTCGTTACCAAAGTAAAAACTCAAGCCTCTACTCGTTATAAAGGGAAAACACAAATTTCCGGCAATGTCAACTCGTTATCAGGAAAAAGCCTTTTTTCTAGCAAGGACAACCCGTTACCTTATAAAAACACAAATTTGAACTCGTTAATATGATGAAAACATGAATTTGAACTCGTTACCAAAGATAAAACACAAATTTCTACTCATTATAAAGGGAAAACACCAATTTCCGGCGATGTCAACTCGTTATCAGGGAAAAAACCTTTTTTCTGCATGGACAAATCTTTACCCGAGTAAAACACAAATTTGAACTCGTTAATAAGAAGAAAACCAGAATTCGAACTCGTTACCAAAGAAAAAACACAAATTTCTACTCGTTATAAAGAGAAAAACACAAATTTCCGGCGATGTCAACTCGTTATCAGGGAAAAAGCCTTTTTCCAGCAAGGACAACTCGTTACCAGAGAAAAACACTAATTTGAACTCGTTAATATGATGAAAACATGAATTCGAACTCGTTACCAAAGATAAAACTCAAATTTCTACTCATTATAAAGGGAAAACACCAATTTCCGGCGATGTCAACTCGTTATCAGGGAAAAAAGCTTTTTTCTGCATGGACAAATCGTTACCAGAGAAAAACAATAATTTGTACTCGTTAATAAGATGAAAACATGAATTCGAACTCGTTACCAAAGTAAAAACTCAAACCTCTACTCGTTATAAATGGAAAACACAAATTTCCTGCAATGTCAACTCGTTATCAGGGAAAAAGCATTTTTTCCAGGAAGGACAACTCTTTACCATATAAAAACACAAATTTGAACTCGTTAATATGATGAAAACATGAATTTGAACTCGTTACCAAAGATAAAACACAAATTTCTACTCATTATAAAGGGAAAACACCAATTTCCGGCGATGTCAACTAGTTATCAGGGAAAAAACCTTTTTTTATGCATGGACAAATCGTTACCAGAGTAAAACACAAATTGAACTCGTTAATAAGAAGAAAACATGAATTCGAACTCGTTACCAAAGAAAAAACACAAATTTCTACTCGTTATAAAGGGAAAAACACAAATTTCCGGCGATGTCAACTCGTTTTCAGGGAAAAAGCCTTTTTTCCACCAAGGACAACTCGTTACCAGAGAAGAACTCTAATTTGAACTCGTTAATATAATGAAAACTTAAATTCGAACTCGTTACCAAAGATAAAACACAAATTTCTACTCATTATAAAGGGAAAACACTAATTTCCGGCGATGTCAACTCGTTATCAGGGAAAAAACCTTTTTTCTGCATGGACAAATCGTTACCAGAGCAAAACACAAATTTGAACTCGTTAGTAAGAATAAAACATGAATTCGAACTCGTTACCAAAGAAAAAACACAAATTTCTACTCGTTATAAAGGGAAAAACACAAATTTCCGGCGATGTCAAGTCGTTATCAGGGAAAAAGCCTTTTTTCCAGCAAGGACAACTCGTTACTAGAGAAAAAAACTAATTTGAACTCGTTAATATGACGAAAACATGAATTCAAACTCGTTACCAAAGATAAAACACAAATTTCTACTCATTATAAAGGGAAAACACCAATTTCCGGCGATGTCAACTCGTTATCAGGGAAAAAACCATTTTTTCTGCATGGACAAATCGTTACCAGAGTAAAAAACAAATTTGAACTCGTTAATAAGAAGAAAAATGAATTCGAACTCGTTACCGAAGAAAAAACACAAATTTCTACTCGTTATAAAGGGAAAAACACAAATTTTCGGCGATGTCAACTCGTTATCAGGGAAAAAGCCTTTTCTCCACCAAGGACAACTCGTTACCAGAGAAAAACCCTAATTTGAACTCGTTAATATGATGAAAACATGAATTCGAACTCGTTACCAAAGATAAAACACAAATTTCTACTCATTATAAAGGGAAAACACAAATTTCCGGCGATGTCAACTCGTTATCAGGGAAAAAACTTTTTTTCTGCATGGACAAATCGTTACTAGAGCAAAACACAAATTTGAACTCGTTAATAAGAAGAAAACATGAATTCGAACTCGTTACCAAAGAAAAAACACAAATTTCTACTCGTTATAAAGGAAAACACAAATTTCCGGCGATGTCAACTCGTTATCAGGGAAAAAGAATTTTTTCCAGCAAGGACAACTCGTTACCAGAGAAAAACACTAATTTGAACTCGTTAATATGATGAAAACATGAATTCGAACTCGTTACCAAAGATAAAACACAAATTTCTACTCATTATAAAGGGAAAACACCAATTTCCGGCGATGTCAACTCTTTATCAGGGAAAAAAACCTTTTTTCCTGCATGGACAAATCGTTACCAGAGCAAAACACAAATTTGAACTTGTTAATAAGAAGAAAACTTGATTTCGAACTCGTTACCAAAGTAAAAACTCAAACCTCTACTCGTTATAAAGGGAAAACACAAATTTCCGGCTATGTCAACTCGTTATTAGGGAAAAAGCCTTTTTTCCAGCAAGGACAACTCTTTACCATATAAAAACACAAATTTGAACTCGTTAATATGATGAAAACATGAATTCGAACTCGTTACCAAAGATAAAACACAAATTTCTACTCATTATAAAGGGAAAACACCAATTTCCGGCGATGTCAACTCGTTATCAGGGAAAAACCATTTTTTTTTGCATGGACAAATCGTTACCAAGAGTAAAACACAAATTTGAACTCGTTAATAAGAAGAAAACATGAATTCGAACTCGTTACCAAAGAAAAAACACAAATTTCTACTCGTTATAAAGGGAAAAACACAAATTTCCGGCGATGTAAACTCGTTATCAGGGAAAAAGCTTTTTTTCCACCAAGGACAACTCGTTACCAGAGAAAAACCCTAATTAGAACTAGTTAGTATGACGAAAACATGAATTCGAACTCGTTACCAAAGATAAAACACAAATTTCTACTCATTATAAAGGGAAAACACCAATTTCCGGCGATGTCAACTCGTTATCAGGGAAAAAAACCTTTTTTCTGCATGGAAAAATCGTTACCAGAGGAAAACCCAAATTTGAACTCGTTAATAAGAAGAAAACATGAATTCAAACTCGTTACCAAAGAAAAAACACAAATTTCTACTCGTTATAAAGGGAAAAACACAAATTTCCGGCGATGTCTACTCGTTATCAGGGAAAAAGCCTTTTTTCCAGCAAGGACAACTCGTTACCAGAGAAAAACACTAATTTGAACTCGTTAATATTATGAAAACATGAATTCGAACTCGTTACCAAAGATAAAACCCAAATTTCTACTCATTATAAAGGGAAAACACCAATTTCCGGCGATGTCAACTCGTTATTAGGGAAAAAACCTTATTTGTGCATGGACAAATCGTTACCCGAGAAAAAAACAAATTTGAACTCGTTAATAAGAAGAAAACATGAATTCGAACTCGTTACCAAAGTAAAAACTCAAGCCTCTACTCGTTATAAAGGGAAAACACAAATTTCCGGCAATGTCAACTCGTTATCAGGGAAAATGCCTTTTTTCCAGTAAGGACAACTCGTTACCATATAAAAACACAAATTTGAACTCGTTAATATGATGAAAACATGAATTCGAACTCGTTAACAAAGATAAAACACAAATTTATACTCATTATAAAGGGAAAACACCAATTTCCGGCGATGTCAACTCGTTATCAGGGAAAAAACCTTTTCTCTGCATGGACAAATCGTTACCAGAGTAAAACACAAATTTGAACTTGTTAATAAGAGGAAAACATTAATTCGAACTCGTTACCAAAGAAAAAACACAAATTTCTACTCGTTATAAAGGGAAAAACACAAATTTCGGCGATGTCAACTCGTTATCAGGGAAAAAAGCCTTTTTTACCCCAAGGACAACTTGTTACCAGAGAAAAACCCTAATTTGAACTCGTTAATATGATGAAAATATGAATTCGAACTCGTTACCAAAGATAAAACACAAATTTCTACTCATTATAAAGGGAAAACACAAATTTCCGGCGATGTCAACTCGTTATCAGGGAAAAAACCTTTTTTCTGCATGGACAAATCTTTACCAGAGCAAAACACAAATTTGAACTCGTTAATAAGAAGAAAACATGAATTTGAACTCGTTACCAATGAAAAAACACAAATTTATACTCGTTATAAAGGGAAAAACACAAATTTCTGGCGATGTCAACTCGTTATCAGGGAAAAAGCCTTTTTTCCAGCAAGGACAACTCGTTACCAGAGAAAAACACAAATTTGAACTCGTTAATATGATGAAAACATGAATTCGAACTCGTCACCAAAGATAAAACACAAATTTCTACTCATTATAAAGGGAAAACACCAATTTCCGGCGATGTCAACTCGTTATCAGGGAAAAAGACTTTTTTCTGCATGGACAACTCGTTACCAGAGAAAAACACAAATTTGAACTCGTTAATAAGAAGAAAACATGAATTCGAACTCGTTACCAAAGTAGAAACTCAAACCTCTACTCGTTACAAAGGGAAAACACAAATTTCCGGCAATGTCAACTCGTTATCAGGGAAAAAGACTTTTTTCCAGCAAGGAAAACTCGTTACCAGAGAAAAACACTAATTTGAACTCGTTAATATGATGAAAACATGAATTCGAACTCGTTACCAAAGATAAAACACAAATTTCTACTCATTATAAAGGGAAAACACCAATTTCCGGCGATGTCAACTCGTTATCAGGGAAAAACCCTTTTTTCTGCATGGACAAATCGTTACTAGAGTAAAACACAATTTTGAACTCATTAATAAGAAGAAAACATGAATTCGAACTAGTTACCAAAGAAAAAACACTTATTTCTACTCGTTATAAAGGGAAAAACACAAATTTCCGGCGATGTCAACTCGTTATCAGGGAAAAAGCCTTTTTTCCACCAAGGACAACTCGTTACCAGAGAAGAACCCTAATTTGAACTCGTTAATATGATGAAAACATGAATTCGAACTCGTTACCAAAGATAAAACACAAATTTCTACTCATTATAAAGGGAAAACACCAATTTCCGGCGATGTCAACTCGTTATCAGGGAAAAAACCTTTTTCTGCATGGACAAATCGTTACCCGAGTAAAACACAAATTTGAACTCGTTAATAAGAAGAAAAAATGAATTCGAACTCGTTACCAAAGAAAAAACACAAATTTCTACTCGTTATAAAGGGAAAAACACAATTTTCGGCGATGTCAACTCGTTATCAGGGAAAAAGCCTTTTTCCACCAAGGACAACTCGTTACCAGAGAAAAACCCTAATTTGAACTCGTTAATATGACGAAAACATGAATTCGAACTCGTTACCAAAGATAAAACACAAATTTCTACTCATTATAAAGGGAAATCACAAATTTCCGGCGATGTCAACTCGTTATCAGGGAAAAAACCTTTTTTCTACATGGACAAATCGTTACTAGAGCAAAACACAAATTTGAACTCGTTAATAAGAAGAAAACTTGAATTCGAACTCGTTACCAAAGAAAAAACACAAATTTCTACTCGTTATAAAGGGAAAAACACAAATTTGCGGCGATGTCAACTCGTTATCAGGGAAAAAGAATTTTTTCCAGCAAGGAAAACTTGTTACCAGAGAAAAACAATAATTTGAACTCGTTAATATGATGAAAACATGAATTCGAACTCGTTACCAAAGATAAAACACAAATTTCTACTCATTATAAAGGGAAAACACCAATTTCCGGCGATGTCAACTCGTTATCAGGGAAAAAACCCTTTTTTCTTCATGGACAAATCATTACCAGAGCAAAACACAAATTTGAACTCGTTAATAAGAAGAAAACATGAATTCGAACTCGTTACCAAAGTAAAAACTCAAACCTCTACTCGTTATAAAGGGAAAACACAAATTTCCGGCAATGTCAACTCGGTATCAAGGAAAAAGCCTTTTTTCCAGTAAGGACAACTCGTTACCATATAAAAACACAAATTTGAACTCGTTAATATGATGATAACATGAATTCGAACTCGTTACCGAAGATAAAACACAAATTTCTACTCGTTATAAAGGGAAAAACACAAATTTCCGGCGATGTCAACTCGTTATCAGGGAAAAAGCCTTTTTTCCAGCAAAGACAACTCATTATCAGAGAAAAACACTAATTTGAACTCGTTAATATGATGAAAACATGAATTCGAACTCGTTACCAAAGATAAAACACAAATTTCTACTAATTATAAAGGGAAAACACCAATTTCCGGCGATGTCAACTCCTTATCAGGGAAAAAACATTTCTTTTTCTGCATGGACAAATCGTTACCAGAGCAAAACACAAATTTGAACTCGTTAATAAGAAGAAAACATGAATTTGAACTCGTTACCAAAGTAAAAACTCAAACCTCTACTCGTTATAAAGGGAAAACACAAATTTCCGGCAATGTCAACTCGTTATCAGGGAAAAAACCTTTTTTCCAACAAGGACAACTCGTTACCATATAAAAACACAAATTTGAACTCGTTAATATGATGAAAACATGATTTCGAACTCGTTACCAAAGATAAAACACAAATTTCTACTCATTATAAAGGGAAAACACCAATTTCCGGCGATGTCAACTCATTATCAGGGAAAAAACATTTTTTTCTGCATGGAAAAATCGTTACCTGAGTAAAACACAAATTTGAACTCGTTAATAAGAAGAAAACATGAATTCGAACTCGTTACCAAAGAAAAAACACAAATTTCTACTCGTTATAAAGGGAAAAACACAAATTTCCGGCGATGTCAACTCGTTATAAGCGAAAAAGCCTTTTTTCCAGCAAGGACAACTCGTTACCAGAGAAAATCCCTAATTTGAACTCGTTAATATGATGAAAACATGAATTCGAACTCGTTACCAAAGATAAAACACAACTTTCTACTCATTATAAAAGGAAAACAGCAATTTCAGGCGATGTCAACTCGTTATCAGGGAAAAAACCTTTTTTCTGCATGGACAAATCGTTACCAGAGCAAAACACAAATTTGAGCTCGTTAATAAGAATAAAACATGAATTCGAACTCGTTACCAAAGAAAAAACACAAATTTCTACTCGTTATAAAAGGAAAAAACACAAATTTCCGGCGATGTCAACTCGTTATTAGGGAAAAAGCCTTTTTTCCAGCAAGGACAACTCGTTACCAGAGAAAAACACTAATTTGAACTCGTTAATATGATGAAAACATGAATTCGAACTCGTTACCAAAGATAAAACACAAATTGCTGCTCATTATAAAGGGAAAACAGCAATTTCTGGCGATGTCAACTCGTTATCAGGGAAAAAACCTTTTTTTCTGCATGGACAAATCGTTACCATAGCAAAACACAAATTTTAACTCGTTAATAAGAATAAAACATGAATTCGAACTCGTTACCAAAGAAAAAACACAAATTTCTACTCGTTATAAAGGGAAAAACACAAATTTCCGGCGATGTCAACTCGTTATTAGGGAAAAAGCCTTTTTTCCATCAAGGGCAACTCGTTACCAGAGAAAAAAACTAATTTGAACTCGTTAATATGATGAAAACATGAATTCGAACTCGTTACCAAAGATAAAACACAAATTTCTACTCATTATAAAGGGAAAACACCAATTTCCGGCGATGTCAACTCGTTATCAGGGAAAAAACCTTTTTTCTGCATGGACAAATTTTTACCCGAGCAAAACACAAATTTGAACTCGTTAATAAGAAGAAAACATGAATTCGAACTCGTTACCAAAGTAAAAATTCAAACCTCTACTCGTTATGAAGGGAAAACACAAATTTCCGGCAATGTCAACTCGTTATCAGGGAAAAAGCCTTTTTTTCCAGCAAGGACAACTCGTTACCATATAAAAACACAAATTTGAACTCGTTAATATGATGAAAACATGAATTCGAACTCGTTACCAAAGATAAAACACAAATTTCTACTCATTATAAAGGGAAAACACCAATTTCCGGCGATGTCAACTCTTTATCAGGGAAAAAACCTTTTCTCTGCATGGACAAATCGTTACCACAACAGGCATTTGTACATATTTTTGAGGAACCTGCCCTAGATCCTATACTAGAGGAGTACCAGGGTCCTAACCCTGCTGGGAGTGATATGAGTTGGGCCATGGTTGTCAGCAGACAGAGGGCACAATACAATGTTGAAGAGCCTGCTGATGAAGCTGCTAGACATATGGCTAGAGGAATGGCTGGTGGGGTACCTGCAGAGATTTTGGATGAATTGAGGACTGTCAGAAATGACATAACAAGGTTAAGAACTCAACTTGACAGGCAAGAGCAGAGATTTGAAGATTTGATGAATCTGGTTGAAAAAAGAGGGAGGACTACAGAAACAGTTGCCTCCAATATTACTTCCACTCAGTATTCTCTTGCTGACCTTGCTCTGGATGTAAAGGGGATCAGTCAAGGAAACACACTGAAGGACAAGTTTCTGAATGACCAATTTGAATCTATTCACCAGAAACTTGACAAGCTTGTTGAGGCACCCAAGCCTGCTGAGGCTGAGACTACTGGAACACTTCAACCAGCTGGATTGGATCCTAAGTTCACTGAGAGGATCTATCTACTGGAACAAACTATGCAAGAAAGGATTACTGCAGTTGATACTAGAACTGAAATCATGGAGGGACAACTGAGTAATCTAGTAATCACTCAGGAGAGTGTTCATGGCCTGCTGTCCCATTTTGTTGATGATGTCAATAAGGGGGAAGAGAGCCAAACAGCAGTAGCAAAAGAGGCTGCTAGGATTTTTGCTAAGAAAAGATATGAAGCTGACACCAATGCATTTAGAGAACCTGCACCTGGCAGACTTCCACTCACTGATGATCTTCTCAGAGAATATAAGAAGGTTTACAACAACAAGATGAGACCTTACCATGACAAGGGTTTTCATGAGGGACTAAATTCTTTTCTGGGACTCAAGTTTTGGGAAGCAAGGGTTAAAGCCTTAAGAGCTGCACATAGAGGTGGAAGGGGTTGAAGAGGTGGCAGAGGTGGAAGAAGTCTTCCTACCACCAATGCAAAGGAATCACAGAAGGAATTCAAATAAGTATACATGCGCTTAGGCTTTAGAGTACATCAGATCAACCTTACTCTACCTGAGGCATGGAAATGGTGGAAAGAAGTGAATCCTTAGAATGATTTCTCTCTTATTGAAAATTATTGGATGAGAGAAATGGTTAGAGATAAGAGCTTATTCTGAGCAGCAAGAAAAGGAAAGAGAAGAAAGATAAAGAAGACACTAGATCAGCATACCTACACATGCATTTTACTTTTGCTGAATCTAGACTGTAATACTTTTGAACAACTGATTATAATGAGAAATAACTATATTTGTTCTGTTTTTGTTTTTAATTTTTTTGCTTTGTTGTAAGGAGGGTATTGGCATCATCACCAAAAAGAGGGAAATTTTTGGACTTATTTTAAGTTTTAGTGATGTGTGCCAGACTAGCTGTTATAGAGCAAAGGCAAAAAGATGTCTAGATCAAATGTATAGGCTTATTAGAGTTTGATCTTTGTATAGGTTTGATCAAACAAGCACTGTAATTGGTCAGTTGACTTACATCAGCAGACTTGTCTAGATAAGTAGGGTACCTGATTCAGTAGACTAGTATAGGAACCTGCTGAAGACTGAAGGCTGAGGGCTCAAACTCAATTATTGAAGGCTAAGGGATCAAACCTAGTATTTAAAGTCAAGGATATGGAATCAGAATATAGGGAAGTCTGTGATGACCTAAACTGATTACATATACCTTGTGTACAAGGTCTAAGTTCCACAAGTTAAGTGGTGATTGGAACTTAGTTATATTCAAAATAGTGTAATCTAACTTCATAATAAAAAGTTAGATATAAGAAAAGTCAGCTGAGGTGTTTTAATAAACACAGCAACTTGGATTAGCTGACTTATATATATTTCAGCAGACTAATACTCTCAGGAACCTGCTGATATATATTCCGAATTATTTAAAGGTTACATTGGAAGATTACAAAGAAAAGGACAGCTAACAACCTCTGATTTTATCAAACAAATCAATGGTTAAGATTAAATGGACGTTGGGAAGAAACAGAAGTTTATCCAATGTATACAGGTCAAATGGTGGAATGATCAGAATCAAGCGTCAAAAAGCATTCAGCGAGTGTCGATTACTATGAACGATGATGAAAGCAAGTCAAATGGGACAAATCTGAAACGGCTATGTTTGAATTTCAAACATAAGTCACAAGGATTCTCACCTATAAATAGAGGACTCCTAATTCAGATACAAGTGATGAGAGAAAAACAAAGTTTAATCTTGAGCTTCAGATTCTTATCAAGAAAACACCCTGTTGGCCCTACTGAGCATAAAGCTGATGATCCAGTAAAACTCTTCAAGTGTATCTGTTTTCAAGCTACATCAAGTTTACACACTTGAAGACCTCAAGCTGTTGATCATATCATCCTGATCAAGATGCTGAAAGATGAATCACTTACTTGATTCAAACTTTCTTTTACAAGGAATCTACTGAAGACAGTGAAGCACATTTGTGTCAAGGACTGTTGTTTGTGGTGGAGCTGGTGAAGAGTCAATCCTACCCTTCAAGGACCAGTGGAAGACTTTGGAGCAGTAATCCTACATGTTCTAAGTGTTCAGTTTGTGAAGCCATAGTTATTGGTGAAAGACAAGAAACTTACGGATTTTTGTAACTGCTACCAGAAGAATCTCTAGTGAATTACCTCCAACATCACAGGAGAAGAGTGGACTGACAGGATTACACCACCTTGAACCACTATGAAATCTGCCAACTTACTTTCTGCATTTATATTCTGCACTTAGTATATTTAGCACATCAACCTACTGAATCTAGCAACTGAATCACACACATACACTACTGATTATCTAATACTTGGTATCATATTTTATCAACAAGTAATAAGTCTTAAATTAAATATATTCCGCTGCAACAAATTCAGTAAAACTCAACAGACGGCAGACTATCGAGTATCGGCGCAGACTCTTGACGATCAATAAGGTCTTTGAAGTTCTTTGAGTTTGTTAACTCCGAAAGTTTTAAGTGTTAAGTTTATTCACCCCCCCCCCCCTAAACTTAACTAAAGCCTTTTCAAGGGACCAACATAACGAGTTGACATTGCCGGAAATTTGTGTTTTCCATTTTTAACGAGTAGAAATTTATGGGTTTTCTTTTCTAACGAGTTCGAATTCAAGTTTTCTTCTTATTAACGAGTTCAAATTTGTGTTTTTCTCTGGTAACGAGTTATCCTTGCAAAAAAAAAGGTTTTTTCCCTGATAACGAGTTGACATCGCCGGAAATTTGTGTTTTCCCTTTATAACGAGTAGAAATTTGTGTTTTTTCTTTGGTAACGAGTTCGAATTCATGTTTTCTTCTTATTAACGAGTTCAAATTTGTGTTTTACACTGGTAACGAGTTGTCCTTGCAGAAAATAGATTTTTTTCCCTGATAACGAGTTGACATCGCCGGAAATTTGTGTTTTCCCTTTATAACGAGTAGAAATTTGTGTTTTTTCTTTGGTAACGAGTTTCAATTCATGTTTTCTTCTTATTAACGAGTTCAAATTTGTGTTTTTCTCTAGTAACGAGTTGTCCTGGCAGAAAAAAAGGTTTATTCCCTGATGACAAGTTGACATCGCCTGAAATTTGTGTTTTCCCTTTCTAATGAGTAGAAATTTATGTTTTTTCTTTGTTAATGAGTTCTAATTCATGTTTTCTTCTTATTAAGGAGTTCAAATTTGTGTTTTTCTCTGGTAATGAGTTGTCTTTGTAGAAAAAAAAAGGTTTTTTCCCTGATAACGAGTTGACATCGCCGGAAATTTGTGTTTTCCCTTTTATAACGAGTAGAAATTTCTGTTTTTTCTTTTGTAACAAGTTCGAATTCATGTTTTCTTCTTATTAACGAGTTCAAATTTTTGTTTTTCTCTGGTAACGAGTTGTCCGTGCAGAAAAAAAAAGGGTTTTTCCCTCATAACAAGTTGACATCGCCGGAAATTTGTGTTTTCCCTTTATAACGAGTAGAAATTTGTGTTTTTTCTTAGGTAACGAGTTCGAATTCATGTTTTCTTCTTATTAACGTGTTCAAATTTGTGTTTTACTCTGGTAACGAGTTGTCCTTGCTGAAAAAAGGTTTTTTCCCTTATAACGAGTTGACATCGCCAGAAATTTGGGTTTTCCCTTTATAACGAGTAGAAATTTGTGTTTTTCTTTGGTAACGAGTTCGAATTCATGTTTTCTTCTTTTTAACGAGTTTAAATTTGTGTTTTACTCTGGTAACGAGTTGTCCTTGCAGAAAAAAAGGTTTTTCACTGATAACGAGTTGACATCGCCGGAAATTTGTGTTTTCCCTTTATAACGAGTAGAAATTTGTGTTTTTTCTTTGGTACCGAGTTCGATTTCATGTTTTCTTCTTATTAACGAGTTCAAATTTGTGTTTTACTCTGGTAATGAGTTGTCCTTGCAGAAAAAAAGGTTTTTTGCTGATAAAGAGTTGACATCGCCGGAAATTTGTGTTTTCCCTTTATAACGAGTAGAAATTTGTGTTTTTCTTTGGTGCGAGTTCGATTTCATGTTTTCATCTTATTAACGAGTTCAAATTTGTGTTTTACTCTGGTAATGAGTTGTCCTTGCGTAGAAAAAGGTTTTTCCACGATAAAGATGACATCGCCGGAAATTTGTGTTTTCCCTTTATAACGAGTAGAAATTTGTGTTTTTTCTTTGGTAACGAGTTCGATTTCATGTTTTCTTCTTATTAACAAGTTCAAATTTGTGTTTTACTCTGGTAATGAGTTGTCCTTGCAGAAAAAAAAGTTTTTCCGTGATAAAGAGTTGACATCGCCGGAAATTTGTGTTTTCCCTTTATAACGAGTAGAAATTTGTGTTTTTTCTTTGGTAACGAGTTCGATTTCATGTTTTCTTATTATTAACGAGTTCAAATTTGTGTTTTTTTTCTGGTATTGTCCTTAAAGAAAAAAAAGGTTTTTTCCCTGATAACGAGTTGACATCGCCGGAAATTTGTGTTTTCCCTTTATAACGAGTAGAAATTTGTCTTTTTTTCTTTTGTAGCGAGTTCGAATTCATGTTTTCTTCTTATTAACGAGTTCAAATTTGTGTTTTACTCTGGTAACGAGTTGTCCTTGCAGTAAAAAGGTTTTTTTTCCTAATAACGAGTTGACATCGCCGGAAATTTGTGTTTTCCCTTTATAACGAGTAGAAATTTATGTTTTTTCTTTGGTAACAAGTTCAAATTCATGTTTTCTTCTTATTAACAAGTTCAAATTTTTGTTTTTCTGTGGTAACGAGTTGTCCTTGCAGAAAAAAAGGTTTATTCCTTGATAACGAGTTGACATCGCCTGAAATTTGTGTTTTCCCTTTCTAATGAGTAGAAATTTGTGTTTTTTTCTTTGGTAACGAGTTCAAATTCATGTTTTCTTCTTATTAAGGAGTTCAAAATGTTTTTCTCTGGTAACGAGATCTCTTTGCAGAAAAAAAAAAAAAAAAGGTTTTTTCCCTGATAACGTGTTGACTTCGCCAAAAATTTGTGGTTTCCCTTTATAACGAGTAGAAATTTGTGTTTTTTCTTTTGTAACGAGTTCGAATTCATATTTTCTTCTTATTAACGAGTTCAAATTTGTGTTTTTCTCTGGAAACAAGTTGTCATTGCAGAAAAAAAAAACGTTTTTTCCCTGATAACAAGTTGACATCGCTGGAAATTATTGTTTTCCCTTCATAACGAGTAGAAATTTGTGTTTTTTCTTAGGTAACGAGTTTGAATTCATGTTTTCTTCTTATTAACGAGTTCAAATTTGTGTTTTACTCTAGTAACGAGTTGTCCTTGCTGAAAAAAAAGGTTTTCCTGATAACGAGTTGACATCGCCGGAAATTTATGATTTCCCTATATAACGAGTAGAAATTTGTGTTTTTTCTTTGGTAACGAGTTCGAATTCATGTTTTCTTCTTATTAACGAGTTCAAATTTTTGTTTTTCTCTTATAAAGAGTTGTCCTTGTAAAAAAAAGGTTTTTCCCCTGATAACGAGTTGACATCACCAGAAATTTGTGTTTTCCCTTTATAACGAGTAGAAATTTGTATTTTTTTTCTTTGGTAACGAGTTCGAATTCATGCTTTCTTCTTATTAACGAGTTCAAATTTGTGTTTTACTCTGGTAACGAGTTGTCCTTGCAGAAGAAAAAAGGTTTTTCCCTGATAACGAGTTGACATCGCCGGAAATGTGTATTTTCCCTTTATAACAATTAGAAATTTGTGTTTTTTCTTTGGTAACGAGTTCGATTTCATGTTTTCTTCTTATTAACGAGTTCAAATTTATGTTTTACTCTGGTAATGAGTTGTCCTTGCTGAAAAAAAAGGTTTTTTCCCTGATAAAAAGTTGACATCGCCGAAAATTTGTGTTTTCCCTTTATAACGAGTAGAAATTTGTGTTTTTTCTTTGGTAACGAGTTCGATTTCATGTTTTCTTCTTATTAACGAGTTCAAATTTGTGTTTTACTCTGTTAATGAGTTGTCCTTACAGAAAAAAGGTTTTTTCCCTGATAAAGAGTTGACATCGCCGGAAATTTGTGTTTTCCCTTTATAACGAGTAGAAATTTGTGTTTTTACTTTGGTAACGAGTTTGATTTCATGTTTTCTTCTTATTAACGAGTTCAAATTTGTGTTTTACTCTGGTAATGAGTTTTCCTTGCAGAAAAAAAAAGTTTTTTCCCTGATAAAGAGTTGACATCGCCGGAAATTTGTGTTTCCCCTTAATAACGAGTAGAAATTTGTGTTTTTTCTTTGGTAACAAGTTCGATTTCATGTTTTCTTCTAATTAACGTGTTCGAATTTGTGTTTTTCTCTGGAAACGTGTTGTCCTTGCAGAAAAAAAAGGTTTTTTCCCTGATAACGAGTTGACATCGCCGGAAATTTGTGTTTTTTCTTTTACAATGAGTTCGAATTCATGTTTTCTTCTCATTAACGAGTTCAATTTTTTTTTTATCTGGTAACTAGTTTTCCTAGCAGAAAAAAAAAGTTTTTTCCCTGATAACGAGTTGACATCGCCGGAAATTTTTGTTTTCCCTTTATAACGAGTAGAAATTTGTATTTTTTTCTTTGGTAACGAGTTCGAATTCATGTTTTTGCTTCAGTAGGGGGTTCAACAGATCCTTGAACTGCTTCATTTGTTGCATCAGTAGTGTTACCAGCAGGTTCTTCAGCAGGGGCAGAGTCATAAACTTTTAAGTCATTTATCGTTTCCAAAACATCAACACATTCTGGATCAGTGACTTTGAGATTCTCAGCAGGTTCTGAAACTTCATCTTCCATTCCAGTGAACTTTGGTTCATCAAATACAACATGTATTGATTCTTCATGTTTCAATGTCTTTTAGTTCAAGACTGAATGCCTTCTCGATGTGAAGAGTATCCCAAAAAGATTCCTTCATCTAATTTTGGTTGGAATGTCTTCAATTGGTCCTTATGATTCAAAATAAAACACTTGCTTCCAAATGGATGGAAATAAGATATATTTGGTCTTCTTTCATTCCATATCTCATAAGGTGTCTTCAGCAGCTTCTTGTTCACTGAGGTCCTATTTTGTGTATAGCATGCTGTATTAATTGCTTCAGCCCAATATCTTTCAGGTAATAATGCTTCACAAATCATAGTCTTTCCTACTTATTTCAAGGTTTTGTTTCTTCTTTCAGCAAGCCTATTTAGCTGAGGTGTACCAGCAGCAGCTAATTGATGCAGCACACCATTTCGTTCACAATATTCTCTTATGACTTTATTGAGAAATTCAGTACCCTTGTCTGATCTGATCTTCACTACTGTCAAACTTTTCTCATTTTGCAATCTCTTCAAAAGTTCATGCATCTTTTGAAGTGTTTCAATTTTCTTGTTGATGAATACTACCCAAGTGTATCTTGAATAATCATCCATAACTACCAGAGTGTACTTCTTTCCTGTCACACTTGTTGGTGTTACTGGTCCAAATAAATTCATGTGAATTAGCTCCAAAAATCTTTTTGTTGATTGCTTAGTCTTTGACTTGAAACTTGACTTGGTTTGTTTACCTTGCTGACAGGCATAACATATGGCATCCTTTTTGAATGTCATTTCAGGCAAACCAATTACCAACTTCTTTTTCACCAGCTGATTGATATCATCAAAGTTAAGATGATTCAGCTTCTTATGCCACAACCAATTCAGTTCTGACTTTGTATGCACAATCAGACATGTCTCTGGAACAACAGTAGACCAATCCACAACATACATGTTTTGTTGTCTTTTTCCAGCCAACACAAATTGTTCACCTCTTTCACTAATGACATCACAGTAGCCTTTGTCAAAGGTGACCTTGTAACCCATGTCACAAAATTGTCCAGTGCTCAGTAGGTTGTAGTCCAGTCCTTCCACAAATGCAACATTCCTGATAGTTAATCCATTCCTCACAAGTGTGCCATATCCTCTTGTATATCCTGGTGTATTCTTGTTGCCAAAATTAACTCTTGGACCATCCTTTGCCACATAATTTGTCAAACAGTGCTTATTCTTTGTCATATGTCTGGAACATCCACTGTCAAAGTACCAGACACCCTACAAAACAAAGTTAATGTATTTTAGGTACCCAAAACTGTTTGGGTCCATAGTGGTCAGTGGTAAGCATAACCCTTGGCAAGTTTCCATAAGGTCTTTTTTGAAAAGTATTATACTTTTGTTCATATATGTGTTCCACACATCCATAAGGTCTAACAATTGGTAGTGTAGAATTCACATGTGCTTTCTGGCCTTTTGGTACATAATGTTGTTTGAAGTGATTTCTATTGTTAGAAGCACAAACATAACCATAGGTTTGCTGTCTGTTAGGAGCAGCCCTATAATATGGAGTCTGCTGAGGTCTCTGTTGAGGTCCCTGCTGAGGTCTTGAATAAGTCCTCTGCTGTGTCCTCTGCTTATTCCATTGCTGAGGTCTTACCCTAGCATTATGGTTATGTCTATTGTTTCTAGCAGTAGGGGTAGGAATATTCCCATCATCATCAGTAAGGAACAGTCTACCTTTCCCCATGAGATAAGTATCCCTAGAATGATTAACATTTTTGGGTTTAGGATTGTTGGTCCCTTGAAAAAGCTTCGGTTAAGTTTAGAGGGGGGTGAATAAACTTAACACTTAAAACTTTTGGAGTTAACAAACAAGAATCTCAAGCAGCTTCATCGATACCTCAAGTAGTCTGGCGACGCTCGATAACTCTTGCCGATACCTCAAGATCTCATCGATAGTTGAGTGTACTGAATTTGTGCAGCGGAATTATATCAAAAATTAAGCCTTAGTACTTGTTGTTAAATATGATACTAAGTATTAAATACTCAGTAGTGTATGTGTGTGAGTTCAGTTGCTAGATTCAGTAGATTGATGTGAGTAATAAACTGAATGCAGAAAGTAAGTAGGCAGATTTTATAGTGGTTCCAGGTGGTGTAATCCTGTCAGTCCACTCTTCTCCTGTGATGTTGGAGGTAATTCACTAGAGATCTTTGATGTAGCTATGACAAAGATTCCTAAGTTGCTTGTCCTTCACCAATGACTATGGCTTCACAAACTGAACACTTGGAACAGGTAGGATTGCTGCTCCAAAGTCTTCCACTGGTCCTTGAAGGGTAGGATTGCCTCTTCACCAGCTCCACCACAAACAATGATGATTTCACACCCAACAGATGCTTCACTTTGTCTTTCAAGAGTTCTTTATAAGATAAAGATTGAATCAAGTAAATGATTCAGTTGCAGCAGCTTGATTAGGATGATATAATCAGCAGATTGCAGTCTTCAAGTGTGTAAACTTGATGCAGCTTGAATAAAGAATACACTTGAAGATTTTCTCTGGATCAGTAAGGTTTAGCTCAGTAGGTTCAGCAGGGTGTTCTTGCAGCTCAGAATTATCTCTTATATTTTTCTCTTAAAGTTCATCAATCATCATCTTCTTTTTGTGAGTTGAAAGTCCTCTATTTATAGGTAGGAGTGCATGTGACTTCTATTTGAATTTCAAATATAACCGTTCCTAGTTTTTGTCCCATTTGACTTGCTTTCTGTCACTATTCATAGGACTGACAGTGTCAGATTCATTTTTGACAGTGCAGTCTGTCCATCCTTTGACTTGCAACCATTGGATAAAATTCTGAATCATCCCAACGTTCTTTTAATCTCAGCCATTGATTTGTTTGATAAATCAGAGGTTGTTGGCTGTCCTTATCCATGTAATCTTCCAATATAATCTTGAATTAACCGAGGTATATTATCAGCAGGTTTATCATCTTTGTAATACCTATCGATCTATTTGAACGACAACTTTTGTCGTGTAATAAATTCAATGCAGCTGATTTCTTTTATCTAACTTTTATTTGTGAAGTTAGATTACACCTTTTTAACTATAACCAAGTTCCAAACATCATCCAACTTATGGAACTTAGACCTTCTACATAAGGTATATGTAATCAGTTTAGGTCATCACGGACTTGCCTAAGTTCTGATTCCATATCCTTGACTTCAATTACTAAGTTTGATCTATTAGTCTTCATTTACTGAGTTTGACCCCTCACCTTGATCTTCAAAGAGGTTCTGACTAGTCTCATCGACCTAACTACCCTGCCGACTAGACCGATCATTGATATAGATCAGCTGACCTTTACAATGCTTGTTTGATCAACCCTATACAAAGATTAAACTCTAATAAACTTATACATTTGATCTAGACATCTTTTTGCCTTTGCACTATAACAGTTAGTTTGGCACTCATCACTAAAACTTAAAATAAGTCCAACAAGCATTCTTATCCTTGGAATGTTTCTGATTTTTGCCCTTTTGTGGTCCAAAGAGACTTGGCGGTGAGTCTAGTATCGTGAGGTCTAGAATGTACAAAGTGATCCTACTCTTGGATTTATTCTTTTGTTAGGTCTTTGTTGACCTTTTGACTTTCGATTTTTCTTCCTTGAAGTCTTCTCAGTAGGCTTCACTTCCTCAGCAACCTTTTTAGGAGTTGGATCTTGTGTAGGAACAAACTTAGGACCAATTCTGGTACTAGGTTCAGTAACCTTACTGGATCCACTCTTATTAGATTGTTGAGTTCCAAATCCAAGGCCTGTTCTATCACCATAAGGCTTTCCAGATTTGAATGCAGTGGTGGAACTAGATTATTCAGCAGATTCAGCAGCTACTGAATGTACAACAGGCTTATGCTGATTTTGCTCAAAATCTTTTTCCTTACCTTTGAGAGTTCTTAATTCAGCTTTTAACCTTTCAACTTCTGTTTGAAGAGCTTCTTTTTCAGCCTTCACAATCTCATAACCAGATTGTATTTTCCTCATTTTGATTAAGGATGGCATCCAAAGTTTCTTCATTGTCAGAATTTTTAGGATTTGAACCACAAGTTGTTTCACAATCACTTTCAGCAGAAGTGTTTATAGATATAGAATTGTATACCTCCTCAGTTTCTTCCATATTTTCCATCAAAGCATAATCATCCATATCAGCAACAAGTGCAGTATCATCAGATTCATTTCCTTTTTCTGATTCAACTTCATATCCTGATTCATCATCAGCAACCATTGCTTTCTTGCCAGGTCTTCTTTGCTGATTCTTGTTCTTCAGTAAGTCTGGACAATCAGGTCTGAAATGTCCAGGTTTCTTGCGATTGAAGCCTGAGATAATCGAGTTCCTTTTCATTTTAGATCGGGACGATCCAGTTTGAAGTGTCACCGCTTTACAATGAAAACACAAATAATCATTATCTTTCTTGGATTCTTCCTTCTTCTTTTCACTTGATTTCTTTGTGAATTCCTTGGAGAACCCCTTATTGTTTTCATCATTCTAATTTTCTTGCTCAGTAGGGAAATTTGCTCTTGCATCTCATCCAGTAGATCATCTTGAGCTCCTGGTGATTCTTCTTGATGCGTGGCAGCCAATGCAGTGGTCTTTGGTTCTTCCTTTTCAGTCTCAGGTGTAAGTTTCTGACTGAATTCATAAGCCTTGAGATCTGAAAATAACTTGAAGGTGTCCTCTTCATGTAGTCTTCTCATTTATTCTATGGCAGTAACCTTCATTTCCCAAACTTCTTTTGTTGGTAGGGCTTCTAAGATTTTCGTATTGATTTCTTCTTTTGAATAGTCTACATTCAGTAGGGTGAGTTCATCCATGATAGCATTGAATCTTGACTCCATTTGTTCAATAGTTTCATTTGGTTTCATTTTGAAATCTTGTAGCTTCTTTTTGACTACACTAATCTTGTTTTTCTTGATAGCATCAGTGCCTTCAAAGATTAGTAGTAACTTATCCCAAAATTCTTTTGCAGTCTTACAATCCTTCACTTTCATGTACATATTGCTATCCAAGGTTCTGTAGATGATATCAATAGCAATATTGTTGAGGTTTGCTCTTTTTCTATCTTCGGAATTCCACTCTCTTTTTGGCTATGGAACATACTGAGTCTGACCATCCACAGTTATAGCTTTTGTGATTTCCAGTGGTCCGTCAGTCAGCACATCCATTATCTCATCATGTGTTGCAGCTAGAAAATCCTACATACGACGTTTATACTCATCAAAATGATATAAGGAACACATCAACATAGTCCTAGCATACTGATTGTTATCCATGATGCAAAGCTTTGAAAATCATAAACTTGAAAAAGTTTTCAAAGTATTTTCACAATCACAACAAGTAGGATTACTTGAGCGAAGCTAATTTGCTCCGATACCAATTGTTGGTCCTTGAAAAGGCTTTGGTTAAGTTTAGAGGGGTGAATAAACTTAACACTTAAAACTTTTTGGAGTTAACAAAGTCAGCAAGGTCATGAGCTCTGGCCGATCGCTCGAGAGTCTACGACCACTCGATAGTCTGGCCGATCGTTGATAGTCTTGAATTTGTTGCAATGAATATAGTCAAATTAAGCCTTATTACTTGTTGTTTTAAATATGATACCAAGTATTAGATACTCAGTAGTGTAAGTGTGTGATTCAGTTACGAGTTTCTGTGAGTTGATGTGATCAGTATACTAAATGCAGAAATTAAATGCAAAAAGTAAGTAGGCAAATTTTATAGTGGTTCCAGGTGGTGTAGTCCTGTCAGTCCACTCTTTCCTTGTGATGTTGGAGGAAATTCACTAGAGATATTTGAGGTTGCAGTTACAAAAATCCCTAAGTTGTCTGTCCTTCACCAATAGCTAAGGCTTCACAAACAGAATATTTGAAACAGGTAGGATTGCTGCTTCAAAGTATTCCACTGGTCCTTGAAGGGTAGGATTGCCTCTTCAGCAGCTCCACCACAAACAACAGTTCTTGACACCTAAGTGCTTCTCTGTCTTCAGCAGGTTTCTTGTAAAAGAAAGTTTGAATCAAGTAAATGATTCAACAGTCAGCGCTTGATCAGGATGAAATGATCAGCAGCTTGAAGTCTTCAAGTGTGTAAACTTGATGTAACTTGATAGCAGGTTACACTTGAAAAGTTTTCTAGATCGGTAGCTTTATGCTCAATGAAGTCATCAGGGTGTTTTTCTTGATAAGAAAGTTGATAGTTTGAGTTGATTATTTGTTTTTCATCACTTGTATCTGAATCAGGAGTCTTCTATTTATAGGTGAGAATCCTATGACTTATGTTTGAAATTCAAACATAGACGTTTCAGATTTGTCTCCATCTTGACTTGCTTTTTGTCCCTCTACATAGTACTGACACTGTCAATTTGCTTTTTGACAGTTTTCACTCTGTCCACCCTTTGACTTGTGTCCATTGGTTCATCCTCTAAATCTTTCCAACGTCCCTTTAATCTTGGCCATTGATTTGTTGACAAAATCAAGACTTGTAATCTGCCGTTATCCTTGTAATATTCCAATGTAACCTTTGATTAAATTGAGATTTACATTCAACAAATACCTGTGTGTGTTAGTCTATTGAAATACATGTCAGTCAACTGACTGAAGTTTGATGTGTTTATAAAACACTTCAGCTGGTTGTCTTTTATCTAACTTTTGATTGTAAAGTTAGAGTACACCATTTTGAACATAACTAAGTTCCAATCACCACTTAACTAATGGAACTTAGACCTTGTACACAAGGTATATGTAATCAATTTAGGTCATCATAGACTTCCCTAAATTATGATTTCATATCCTTGACTTTAAATACTAAGTTTGATCCCTTAGCCTTCAATAACTGAGTTTGAAACCTCAGTCGTCAGTCTTCAGTACGTTCCTAACTAGTCTACTAAATTAGTAACCTTACTGACCTAGACAGGTCTGCTGATAAAGTCAGCTGACCTAATTACATTGCTTGTTTGATAAAACCAATACAAAAATCAAACTCTAATAAACCTATACATTTGATCTAGACATCATTTTGCCTTTTCTCTTTAACAGCTAGTCTAACACTCATCATTAAAACTTAGAATATGTCCAACAGTTTTGTTTCCAGTTATAATGAAGTAAATTGGTAATCCTCGTATGAAAAATGTCTGATGGTTGAGCCTAGCCTTTGATCTGCGACATGCAAATAACTTTTCGCTAGACCTAGCTGCTATAGAAATTCAATCTATAAATGGAATGATAGTGAATTGTGGTAGAAATTAGGCAGAAATGAGTAGAAATGGGTCAAAATCGAGTAGAAATGAGTCCAAAATAGTAGAATATGGATTAAAAGGAATTTGGTATAATTTTATGTAAACATACTAGTCATATCAACATTTCACAAAATAAATGTTATCCATTCAAAATAGCGAGGTCGGTCATTAGAGCCAACTGTAGAGCTCCGCTTCCAGCTTGTATGAGGCTCATGATGACCGTATAATGACTTATTTCATTAAATGCATATTCCATCATGAGTTTTACTATACTGGAAGGAAAACCGGAATCGGGAGGTTTGGCAAGCAACACATACAGTAAGGAAACCCTGCGAGGTAAACACACTAACGATCAAGCATTTGGGGTTGATAAATGATTTTAATTACGATTTTAAGTGATTGAATATCAATGATGTTTATTTAAAGTAATTATAGTGTTCAATGATGATTATTATAGAAATTGAAAAACCGGATTAACTGATTAAACTATAAAACCGGATTGAAAAATGATAAACTACAGTTTTATAATAAGTTTTTATTGTAAAAAAATCTTACCGTAAAATCCGTTTGGTTTCCGGTTATAATGAAATAAATTGGTATTCCCCGTATGATAAACGTCTAAGACGATCCTTCTTATTTTTGGGACTCTCCCGACCTAAAGAGTCGGGACGAGTCTTCTAATTTTTTGACTCTCTCGACCTAAAGAGTTGGGATGAGCATTCTTATTTTTGAAACTCTCCCGACCTAAAGAGTCGGGACGAGCTTTCTTATTTTTTGAACTCTCCCGACCTAAAGGGTCAGGACGAGCTTTCTTATATTTGGAACTCGCCTTCGAGCGAGCCTTCTATAAGTCCGAATTCAGTTCGGCATTATATTTGGAACTCACCTTCGAGCGAGCCTTCTATAAGTCCGAATTCAGTTCGGCATCATATTTGGAACTCTCCTTCGAGCGACCCTTCTATAAGTCCGAATTCAGTTCGGCATCATATTTGGAACTGGCCTTTGAGCGAACCTTCTATAAGACCAAATTTAGTTCGGCATCATATTTGGAACTCACCTTCGGGCGAGCCTTTTATAAGACCGACTTCAGTTCGATAGTATATTCGGAACTCGCCTTCGAGCGAGCCTTCTATAAGACCGACATTAACTCGGAATCATATTCGGAGATCTCACCTTGAGAAAATCTTACGTAAATCAGCTCGCTATCTAGACACAACACCAACAGATTACGCCAAATACGCTAGCGGTACGTTAATTTACTTTTTTTTTTCCGTTACGCATGGTCTTTATTGAGTTTACAGGACAAACACATGTACAACTCTCACTCGAGAAGTTAGTCCAACCTGGCCCAGCTCACCGTGCTTTAAAAAATGAGAATTCAGCCTAGCCTGGCCCCGCTCGTACAAATCTTTCACACGAGAAGTCAGTCCGACTTGGCCCTGCTCACTGTGCTTTAAAAATGAGAAGTCAGCACTAGCCTGGCCCAGCTCGTCCTAAAACTTTCACGTGAGAAGTCGGTCTGACCTAGCCCTGCTCACCATGCTTTTAAACGAGAAGACAGCACTAGCCTGGCCCTGCTCGTCCTAAACTTTCATGCTAGAAGTCAGTCCGACCTGGCCCTGCTTGTCGTGCTTTTAAACGAGAAATCAGCACTAGCCTGGCCCAGCTCGTCCTAAACGCCACAACTCTAAATGCCATCTTCCCACCAGTATGGGTCAACAACACCTCTGGTGCACCAGGCGGTCAAGCCCGTGATGAGGACAACGTCCCATCAGGTTCTGATTAACACTATTTCAATATAATATTGACTAGTTCCATTGTGTATTTTGTCACTAAGTTCTGCTGGACATACTCACATATATCGAGCTTGCAAAAGCTCAAACTCACTAAAATAGTCAGAAATACTTCTGACGTCATTAAAATATGATACCTGAGCTCCACCAAGTCGGGCTAAGCAAAAAGCACGCGAGGACTGAAAAATCCGACTTAACTCGTAGAAATTTAATATGTGAAGTCAGCAAAACTTCTGACTCAGTTTGCCAAAATATGAAATTGTCTGCAGGCTAGACAAGCTGAGTTCTACAGGGCGGACTCCACTCAAATCACTATGGCTAACACTTGAGCTCCGCAGGTCGGACTCAGCAAGATCAGCAAAGTCCAAACTAATAAAGTCTACATCACAGACTCAATTAATCAAGTCTACAAGTCAGACTTGATAATAGGCAAACAAACAACCAAGTATGCCATCCAAAAACTATAAATTAGTGCTTGGCATACTGAGGGGAAAGATGTCACAGTTATTAAATGAAAAGTACTCAAGAGACTGAAATTTCGGATTAAGAAAACTCATCAAGAGTAAAATTCCAAGTTAGGAGGACTGACATCCGAGCTCCAAGATGATGATTGATTCGACTTAAAATCAATCAAAGAAGACAGATTCGACCTATACCTCGCAGGTCGAACTCAGCAATGTTTGCAAAGGATAAATCATAAATCTGCAGGACAAACTCGAACTGAGCTTTGTAGGACGAACTCAGTGAAGTTTCTCGGACAAGCTCATTAGGTCTACAAGTTGGACTCGAACCAAAGTCCGTAGGTCGGATTCAATTGAGCTCCACAGGTCAGGCTCAAGAAGTTTATAAAACAATCTCTTTAAGTCCGCAACTCGGACTTAGCCGCATTCGTTGTCTGCAGGCGAAACCCGAGCAAAAACATGACAAAACCTTTAGTATGCCATCCAAAACTATGCATGGCATACTGGAGGCCAAGATACCTCACCATTAAAGAAGCACTTGAAGAAAGTGTAGATTAAATCAAGTACTTAAAGAAGTGCTAGGAATAAATTAAAGTTAAGGCTGAGAACTTAGCGAAATACTCCTTCTATTATCAAATTGTACAGATTACAATTTGATTTCAAAACAAAAAAACTACAAGTCCACAAATCTACTGGTCTAAGAACCGGGGGTTGGACTCTGTGGTGGTTCTGAAGAAGCAAGAAACAAGGTAAGAGCAGCCGCAGCACGGCAAGAGTACTCGGACACAATGTCCACTCCCTCCGGGAAGTCCTTCAGACGGTTGTCATAGACCGCACCCATGCCCAACTTATAAAAATCCTTGCTGGGGAGATTGTCCCTGACAAAGTCAGCAATCTGACCATTTGCCTTATCCGCCCCCAAAGTGTAGCTATGGCTAGGCAGACCTTACCTCAGGTCGGCAATCTCCTTCAAATCTCCAGTAAAGGTGCCCAGCCCGGGGAAAATGTCCTGGCCAATCTAGGGTCCCTGCAAGTAAGAAACACTATCAAAGTACAACACTCGAGTAAGAAAAGGAAGCCTATGTATTATATGGCCTTGAAGACACCGTCGCCTAGCTCCACATCGGTCATCCTAAGAGATCGGCTCTGTTTCACGCTTTGGACTCAATAAAGTCTGCAAGATAGACAATTTGAGTCTTGCATGTCCGTGTTGGTCCTTGGAAAGGCTAACACAAGTTTAGAGGGGGTGAATAAACTTGTCACCAAAAACTTTCTCAAAGCCGAAAGTACCTAGAAATGAGTTTCTCCGAACACAACTGAACAAACCGATGCTCAGTTTGTTCTGTTCCTTTCCTTTAATCTTGCAAGGGAGTTAGCTAATTCAGTTTAGCTGATACTAGAACTGAACTAACTGGCAGCGGATAAGATCAAGCCTTTCATGCACTAGATGTGTCAATAAAGATCTAAGCCTCCTATGTATCGCTTCAGGTCGACTTCGATTGTCTAATGTTTCTTTGAGTGAAGTGATAAAATGATTATGCAATAATTAAAGCAATCATAGCACAAATATAAAAGCATAACGTAAATCAACACAGAGTTTGTTTATGGAAGTTCCGGGTGGTGTAATCCCGTACGTCTCCCCTTCTCATGTGGTGTAGGAGGTATCACTAGAATCTTGAGATAACTTTTACAAAATCCTAGCACAATGACAGTCCTTCACGACACCCTAGTTTCACTGTCTACACATAATGAAGAAAGGTAAGATTGCTCATTTCACTCTGCACACTGATCCTTCGGAGGTGGGATGACTCCTTCACTAGCTCACCGCTAACACAAACACAGTCCGCAGACTGCACCAACAGCTGTGGCAACCAAGTTGCAACCGTATGAGTAAAGGAGGAGTAGCTCTCCTCAAACTATGCACAGCTAACCCTTTTTCACAAAGGTTAGGTTTAGAATTAATCAAGTGATTAATTGGTGAGTCTGCTTGCTTTTACGGATATGGCGTTGCAGCTCCAAGATGCCTTCTTCCCCCTTAATGGGTTACTGGATCTTTCTTTGTAATCTTCAAGGCAATTCCGTTGGCTTCCCCTTTTCTAGATATGAAATCTTATTTTCTGGATCTGGATCTTTAGATATATGCTTGTAAAGCTTTTTCAGATCTCTCTTTTTCAAGTGCTTCCCTCTGTGTATTCATAGGGGCAATGTAACGGTCAGATAATTTTATAGCCGTTACATTTGTTGTTTAGCCAACGTTCATATGTACGACCCTTTGTCGTTTTGTTGATTCAAAATTCAACAAGGCCTTAACTCAGTTTTCTACTCTTCTTCAAAACTGAGTACCTCGCATTCTTGACATCTGACTTCAATTGACTAAGTCAGAGTACACCATTCAGTTTCTTCTTTTCTTGGTAACTGATAATCTTTGTCCTTAAGATTATTGACTTTACATGATCTATAGTTCGCCAGTCACCACAGACTTGCTCGAATCTCGACTTATAGTCATGACTTAATCGACTTCTAACCGAGTTTGCCACCTCGCTTCTTCGTCTTCAATAATCGAGTCAGGCCCCTCGGTTCTTGATCTTCTTAGACAAGCTAATCGAATCAGTGTCCTCGATTCTTCATATGTATACTCAGTTTGCTTGCTGTGACTCAGCTATTTGCCTAGCTCCTATCTATTACAATGCTTGTCTGAAACAACATATACAAAGTTCAGACTCTAGATAGAATTTATACATTTTATCTAGACCATTTCTTGCTTCTTCTTTCATTACGCACTATTACAATTAGTTATGACTTCATCATAATGGGTTGTGAGCGATCTTACTAGATGCGTGACAAATCATCATCAAAACACAGATATTATTTCCAACAATTTCCCCCTTTTTGATGATGTATCATAACCCTCCCTAAAAGCGATAATAAGAGAATAATGCAAGAAATCATAACAAATTAAAATAACAAACTAAAACAGCTGGGTTCAATACAAAACAAACTGAATAACTGGATTCATTACAATTTTCCTTTTTCCAAAATCATCATCTTTTCACCAAGAAAAATACTTCTTTTTGTTTCTAAAAGCCTCATTGCTTTTCCTTCTTCACTTGATTCATTATCTCTGGGTTTGATATCCAGATACTCATTGATCAGCCGATTTGCTTCTTCATTTTCTTGGTTTTTGAGCTTTAACAAAATTTCCTTAATCTCCTCATCCATTACCCTCTCTTCTTCTTTTGATATCAAGTTATGTCTTCCAATTTGACTTTTTCCTCTGGTTTCATTTCAAACTTCCTCGCTTTCTTTCTCTTTGCCTTTATCTCCTTTAAATTTTCTTTCAATCGACACAAATTGCAAGCTTCTCCTGATGTTCAACACAGCTTTAACTGAGGCTTCTTCATCTTCCTCAGTTCTTGTTTCTTCAAAGGTTTCTTCTGTAATTAGCTCTTCAATCAGATTATCAATCGCTTCTCCATTTTGTTGAATAGCAAGCGATCAAGATTTACTTGTCTGTCTTGTTCTTCAATCAATAGTTTGGCATAGATTTCTTCAGCTTTGTCACATTTATCAAGATCAAGATCACTTTATCAACATCACCTACATGCTTTCTCTTCCCCTTGTTTAAAGGTATGCAAAAGCTTTCTTCAAACAACTATTGCAAGGTGATGATGTTGGAGTATTTGTTTAGACTGAGTAATGTCTTTGTTTCAATAAATTCATGCAAGTTGTAGAGCTTCACATTGTAGAGTCTCAGATCAAAGCTTTCGATGATCTCTTTGAATCCTTCCAATTTCTCTTCGCCAGATTAATTGGTCTTTGAGATATTTCAGTTGCATCATGGGGAATATCCTTCAGTATAGATCTTCTTGTAGATGCTTCATGAACTTGAGATGAGGATTTGGCTTCATGATAATGAAAATGAAAGTCGTGACTTAATAATTCTCTCTCATACTCAGTCGCGCAAAATTCAGCATCTTCCAAAGCTTCTCTTTGCTCTTCAGTAAATTCTTCATGCATTTCAGTTGGAAGATCACTTTCTTCAGTTTCATCATGTTAAATTTCTTCAGTTTCATCTTCAATTAGAATAGTATCTTCAGTTTCAGCTTTCTTTGATAGATGTTTGTTCCACATCCTCCTTTGTCTCCTCAAGGTTCTTTCATCCAGATTTACAGTTTCACTTGAGCTAGAGTTTTAATTTTCTCTCTTGTCTTCTTCAACGATTTTCCTTTTCTTCTCTCCACTGGACGCTGATTTCTGTTTCACTTCTATTTCTGTGGATTTTGAGATGGAGAAGTAGTCTAGTATTCTTTGAACTAGATAAGTGAATCCCTTTTTCAATAAGAACTTTTCTCCAACAGCCTTCCTCCCTTGGCTTTTTGCTTTTTCATCTGAGACTTGTTTGATCAGTTGCTTGAGAACAAACTTGTTCCAGTCCAGTCTTTCTTCAAACCAGATGGCATAGATAATCTTCAGTTTTTCTGTTGACAGAGTGTACATATTCCAGGTGTGACCAATGACGTTTTTTGTCAGAAGAATTGTCAAAAACGTGAATTCTCGTTTTTGTTGATGAATGGATCCAATGAAATTCTTCTTGTCTTTGTTGAGTGCTGAGACATTCCAAAGTTTGTCTTTTTCTTCATTTCCAAAAGTGAGAGATGAAGATCCTCCAAATATGTCCAGACCAAAGACTCGGGAAAGCAGGTGTTCATTAACAGTAATGCTCTTATCTTGAACTGCTGTCCTAAAACTCTTTCCATCATTTGCGATTACGGCATTTTTGTAAAAATCTTTGATACTTTCTGGGTGCAAAGTATTAACTTTTGTATCAATAAAATTTTCAAGTCCTCGAACCCTTTTGATTTTGTCTGCAATCTGAGTCGATGGTGTGGAGTTTGAAATTTTTTTACTGAAGTCAACCAGACTCATGGTGATTCCTTCATCAATGTTGTATCGCTCCATGGATTTCTGAATTAAGAGTTCTTGGGGGAATTTGAGTAAGATTTTGTCAAATATGCGTTTTTGAGTTTTCAATCGTTTTCAATAAGAGTCGTGTCGCAATCAATGAGATTTGTAGGAATGTACATCTACTTCTTCTCCTTGATTGACACGTGGCTTCATGTGATTTGTCTTGTCAGCCCAAGCGACAGATGGTAGCTGGAAAGTTTTCTGCTTTTGACCAGTTTGCCCTTCATCAGCTTTTTCCCTTTTTCAGCTTTGTGTATAAAGTCAGTTTTCTCTGGTTACAGCAACATAAGAACTGAGTTAGCCTGCAAAACAGTTTTAAGTTTTCTTCGGTACCCATATCTTTTTGGGTCCGGTTGGATTAGTTACTGAAGTACAAATTTCAGTTTCTTTGATGAGAGAATTAACCTTTCTCATCTCTTTTCTGGATAGGCCATTACGCTCAACCTTAGTTGATTTCACAAGGATTCTTTTAGATTTATCATCTTTATTTTCTCTGTGTAATCCACTAGGTCTTCCAGTATTTTGATGTCTAGAGTTTATACTCCTTGAAATCTCAAGACTGGGTAAAGATGGGGAATTATCATTGCTTCTGTCAAATTTACTGGATAATAACCTTTTAGCTAGATTTGACATCTCAGTTTCAAGAAACTCATTCCAATATTTTGCTTTTCCAAGTTCTATATCTTTTAGTTTTAACTCCAGTGTGAGTTTTTCTGTCAGCTTGGCAAGCTCAGAGTTTCTCTGACTAAGTTCAGCGAATGATAACTGAGTTGAAGAATGTACCTTCTTTTGTTGCTCTAATGCATCTTTTATCTGGTCAGTTTCTTGCAACAACTTCTTTTCTTCTTCATCTGAGGAGTTACTTAATGATGGAATTCTTCTGGATTTGTCATCATGTACATTGATAATAATGTCCACATCATCACTGATTTGAGGTTCTAGATTTGTATGTGAATTTGTAGCACTGAACCTCTCAAAAACTTGATCCTGAAAATCAGATACATTTTGCAAACAGTTAGTCAGGGGGTGAGTAAGCCAACTTCTAATTCTAGATGTAATCATTGCTTCTACAATCGATATAAATGAGGGTTTTAAACAACTGGTTTGTAAAATATCTTTGGATCACTTCCAAACGGAAGAACTGCTCCGATACCAATTGTTGGTCCCTTGGAAAGGCTAACACAAGTTTAGAGGGGGGGTGAATAAACTTGTCACCAAAAACTTTCTCAAATCGAAAGTACACCAGAGGCGAAGTTTCTCTCGAACTCAACTGAACAAACCGATGCTCGCTTTTTTCATTTGCCTTTCTTTTAATCTTGCAAGGGAGTTAGCTAATTCAGTTTAGCTGATACTAGAACTGAACTAACTTACAAATGGATAAGATCAAGCCTTTTCGTGCAATAGATGTGTCAATAAAGATCTAATCCTCATATGTATCAGTCTTGACTCAGTGTCTAATGTTTGCTGAGTGAAGTGATACAATGATTATGGAATAATTAAAGCAATCATAGCACAAATATAAAAGCATAACGTAAATCAACACAGAGTTTGTTTATTGAAGTTCCGGGTGGTGTAATCCCGTACGTCTCCCCTTCTCCTGTGGTGTAGGAGGTATCAGTAGAATCTTGAGATAACTGTTACAAAATCCTAGCACAATGACAGTCCTTCACGACACCCTAGTTTCACTATCTACACATAATGAAGAAAGGTAAGATTGCTCCCTTCACTCTGCACACTGATCCTTCGGAGGTGGGATGACTCCTTCACCAGCTCACCACTAACACAAACACAGTCCGCAGACTGCACCAACAGCTGTGGCAACCAAGTTGCAACCGTATGAGGAAAGGTGGAGTTGCTCTCCTCAAACTATGCACAGCTAACCCTTTTTCACAAAGGTTAGGTTTAGAATTAATCAAGTGATTAATTCAGTGAGCTGTTTGCTTCTTCTGGATATGGCGTTGCAGCTCCAAGATGCCTTCTTCCCCCTTAATGGGTTACTACATTTTTCTTTGTAATCTTCAAGGCAATTCCGTTGGCTTCCCCTTTTCTAGATATGAAATCTGATTTTCTGGATCTGGATCTTTAGATATATGCTTGTAAAGATTTTTCAGATCTCTCTTTTTCAAGTGCTTCCCTCTGTGTATTTATAGGGGCAATGTAATGGTCAGATAATTTTATAGCCGTTACATTTGTTGTTTATCCAACGTTCATATGTACGACCCTTTGTCATTTTGTTGATTCAAAATTCAACAAGGCCGTAACTCAATTTTCTACTCTTCTTCAAAACTGAGTACCTTCACATTCTTGACATCTGACTTCAATTGACTAAGTCAGAGTACACCATTCAGTTTCTTCTTTTCTTGGTAACTGATAATCTTTGTCCTTAAGATTATTCAGCTTTACATGATCTATAGTTCAGTTTCAGGTCACCACAGACTTGCATGAATCCTGACTTTAGTCATGACTTAATCACCGCTAATCGAGTTTGCCACCTCGCTTCTTTGATCTTCAATAATTGAGTCTCTGTGTCCTCGGTTCTCAGTCTTCTTAAACAAGCCAAATCGAGTCCTGTGTCCTCGTTCTTCATATGTATACTCGCTTGCTTGTTGTGACTCGGCTGCTTGCCTAGCTCCTATCTATTACAATGCTTGTGCGAAACAACCTATACAAAGTTCGGACTCAGATAGAACTTATACAATTTCTCTAAACCATTTCTTGCTTCTTCTTTCATTACGCACTATAACGATTAGTTAGGACTTCATCATCATGGGTTGTGAGCGATCTTACTAGATGCGTGACAAATCATCATCAAAACACAAATATTATTTCCAACAGTCCAACTCAGCAAGCATATGTCAACTAGAAAGCACATTGAGTCCGTTTAATATAGTGGCATCATAGCCCGTCTGTTTAATAACATGAGAAGTCGGTCTAATCTGGCCCTGCTCACCGTATTCTTAAGGCTAGAAGTCAGTCTGATAAGCCCCCAAGCGAGACTTTTATACACCCGACTCTAGCTCGGCACCGTATTTAAAGCTCGACCCCGATCGAATCTTCTCACAATTGCGGCCTTACTCTCTCAAGCATGACGCACTTATAACCGGTCGCCATCTATGCATGGCACCGACAAACTACGCTAAATGAGCTTTACGTTATCTCAACAGATCTTTGTGCAACAGTCATCTCAGAAAATGGTGTATCAAGTCGTTCTTTACACCATGACTTTCATTTACACATTTGAAAGCTCAAAGAGCATGTGGCCATTGATGTGTCAAATCAGTCTGAGTCCCTCAGTTCCGGAAAGAGCCCATGGATCCGAACCTAGCTCATACCTAAGCCCAAAAACAGATAGGCCTCTCTGCCCAGTCAGTTCGCCCCTTAATAGGCCAGACCAAGCCGAGCATGATCAAGCCCGCCTTACTTCACCACAATTCCCGTCGTGAGCCAAGGCAACAAAACTAGGCAACAAAGTTCATAAACGACGCTCTCAGGCCTCAAGGCTTTCAGCTCGCCAGCTCTTCAGCTCGGTACTCTAAGACCGATCTCAGTTAGGCAGCTTCCCAGTTTGCCTGCTCTTCCAACAGCCTGGTAACAGCCAACTCATGGCCCTATAAATAGTAGCATCACACCCTTGACAAAAGGGGGCACTCATTTTTGAAGAATTACGTAAATTGGGCTTGATCCCCTACAAGTTAAAGGTACGTAGGCAGCCTTTACGGCTCAGCTCATAATCATAATCACAAAACATTTTAGTCATCATTTTTCTTGACCGCCACCGCGCAACCACAATCATGAGCTAAGATGCCTTGAATTCCGTAAAGTCATAGCAGCATTACAACGGAACTCTGCCAGATTGGCAGAAAAGGCTGCATGCCAACAATACAAGCTAGAGAACCGTGGCCGAGCTACAACCTTAAGCAGATCCGAGCTGACCTCAAGGGCTCAGCTAGATCTGGGGGGCTTATGACGAGGGTCGGATCAGCACCTCGCCATGTGTCGCCTCCACAATAACAGATATAGATATAGAAAAGACTCCCTCAAGGGCCAGAACCCTCCATACCCGAGTTGCATGAGCTCGGTCACCATCCTCCGACCTCTGCAGGTCGGCTAGCGCATATGGTCAAGCCTACTCATGCCCGGCTCTACAGGTCGGCCTAAGTCCTCTTCGGACCAAATCTCTTACGCACGCATTAGAATCGGATAAATACGGAAAGAATCCTTAGTATTACTACTCCAATCCTAACATTTAAATAAAACCATAATTATCCCCTAATATCAAGGAGATCAAATCATCTTTATATTTTCCTTAGGGAACACGGCAATCAGAGTCCACCTTGGACACGCTACATGCAAGCCCTAGGGCACAAGCCCATCTATATAAATCATCCCTAAGGAACTACGAAGACTTGATTCCAATACACGCATTGGATATGTAGGCAGCTTGAGATATAGTTTCTCATTGCAGTCTAAACCACCACCAAAACACCCCTCCTTTTATCGTTTTTATTGTTCTCAAGCTTTTGCAGTTGTCATTAAGAAGAAAATTTCCGGATTTATCATCAACGATTTCCAAGATCGCTTTAATTCAAATTTAGATGGAGATTGGACGCTGTCTCTCATTATTGAATTAATGTTAATCCAACTACTACTATTTCAAGTATATATCTCTCTCTCTCTCTCTCTCTCTCTCTCTCTCTCTCTCTCTCTCTCTCTCTCTCTCTCTATATATATATATATATATATATATATATATATATATATATATATATATATATATATATATATATATATATTAAACAGTGATGTCAATGTAACAGGTGAAAAGAAATAATAAAGGGTGAATATGTGGGAAATACTTGTTTGGTGTCTCCATACGTGTGGAAACACCGTGTGTTTCAATATGAACCACACAGTTTTATTCTGTATTTAATTTGTGTGATTCTGATCGTTTCACCCGTCTCTTGACCTCAAAATCTATTCACCTCATAAGTATTTCCCGAATATGGAAGCATGTGCTATTTTTGAAGCCGATTCGAACAGAAATGACAATGATGATATCAAGCTAATTGATAAGAATTTGACACATATGCTCACGATCCCGTTTTTGTGACACATGTTAATTGAGTTTGTCATTTCGAGATTACTTCCGAAGTCTTGTATGGGAACGAATGGTTGCATGCATGTAGTAGGAGTTGCCTAATATTTATAGAGCACGCCTCGGGAGCATTGGGGTTTGAGAGTTTGATCCTCTGGACCTACTTTACTTCGCAAGAAAAGGAATACATGTCAAACATTAACATAAACACGAAAATGCCTAGAAATCGCATCAAAAAAACCTTTGCATCTCCAAGAAGTCATTCTTAATAACATCTATATACAATTATAATAGTACATGTTTATTCGATTCAATTTGATGTCATCCCCGTTAATATTTTTTAGGCCCTCACGAGAAGGGCCTATAGTAAAATTCAAGTATTCTAAATTGCTCGCATATGCTTCGCTATGATTGTGTTACCATTTACTACTGTTGATTATGCTTATCCATGGCCATTCAAACATTTAATGGGCCTAGGGAAAAATTAAAAGAAGGGCCCATTTTAATTAACATGATTAATTTCCATGCCTACGAGAAATAAGTTAAATCACAGTTATGAAAACATTACGGCTAAATTATCACAATAGGTTTCTCAAAAAAAAATTATCACAATAGGATCTAACAACAGTTTATAATTCTTGAAAACAACAAAATTATTGAACCAATAGCGAGAACAGAGCGGTAGCAAAAACAAAACACCCCAAACATGTACAAAATAATGCACTCATAACCAGCAACATCAAATAATGCAAAAATACCGATCGGCAACATGAGTACATGAACAAGCAAACAAATTGATCATGAAAAAAAAGCGTATAATTTTAGATGCAAGATCATCATTACCGCTTTCAAGTTTAATAACGTCTAACATAGCATTCTCTTCATAGGCCGTAAGCCGATGGTTGGGTTTGATGGGCCCATAATAATACGGACCATATGTTACTAGTGAGCTCGTTGATTGCATTGATTTATTGACCTACAAACAAATACTTTATATGTCTCAAAATATAATTCATTTTGATGTTTTTTACACAGATTAATAAAAAGCTTGAATGTTATAATTTTTTTGGAGAATTGACTAAAATATCATTTGACTATATTATTTATGAAATGGTTACAAATTAGTCTCGGGTTTTTTTATCGTACAAAAAAATCAATATAATCCAATTCATTTCATCAAATCACCCAAATCTAGTCCGCTTGATTATTCGAATACGGTTTATTAGCTCACCCTGGTGTGAATCCCGACTCCGTTCTTGCCTGTCAGACATCAAATGAAAAGACACTATTTTCATGAAGATGGAATTTTACTTCTAAAGAAAGAAAGTGACAAATCACACAAATGACGGGATTATATAAGAGGGGCAAACCCACATGGGCCAAGAGAGTTCATGGACCCACTTAAATTTCCGTGCGAATTTAGTAATATATTGCACCTCTCTGAAAAATTTGACAACTATGAATGTATATTAGTTGAGATAATTTTTAGTGTAATTCATCAATTTAATTCAATTGATGAGACATACATTATTAATGACTTTATAGTCATTTGGTTCAAGATCCGCGGCTAAGTTTTTAAACATTTTTTAATTTAGCCTCCACTGAAATTCTTTTGGATTTGGCCCGGTGATTTTTTTTTTTTTTTACCATTTCCTAGATTATTGCATATCCTAAATTAATGTCGATTAAATCTTTGCTTGAAAGATCCTCAAGAAGCGGTCCATATGTATTTTCTACTTAGAAGTAATGATAAAAGATAACGATGATGATCTGCACCGTTGATCATAATGTGTTAAATTGATAATGATTTAAATCTAATATGATCACGGTACAGATCACCGTTGTGTCGCTCGTTGTGGCACAATCATTGTGCATCTATCATTACTCATTCTACTTGTTACCGGTACGTCTTAGATAATTTTCAAGATACTCGTACTTGGCTCAAAAAGGAGTTTGATTCGATTCGAGTTTTTCGAGTTCGAGCTCGAATCGAGATACTTGAAGCTTATCTTTGAAAATATAATAATCGAATAGCTCATTAATTTAATCGAGCTATATTAAATATTTATTATATTTATTTTTTTTAAAGTATATTATTAAGTAGTTGGGTAATAGACGAGCCGAACTCGATTTTATAAAAATCAATTATGAAGTCAAAACCCTAAACCCTTTCCAGGAAAGGTATTTGTCGAGTTGGGTAATAAAAATCGATTCTAAAATCAAAAACCCTTTCCGCATGTTCTCAATAATTAGGGTTCATTCATAGTCACCCTTTCTTCGGTTTCATTCATAATCCAGCGATCCACTTGAATAGCAGATAATACAGTGCAATTAAGGTCTTCTTCTGCCTGCGTGAGCCTTCTTGAGGTTAGTCCACCGATTTATCCATTTCTTTTCTATTTTTTTTATTTATTCTACAGCCACAAATCAGAATTACCACAAGATTAATAATACGGCAGAGAAAGGTCGGTAAGAAAGCTGAAACTTTGATTCGGATTGAATAACTTACTACTACTAGGTAAAAACAGATTAAAAAGGCAATTACACGTTTGAAATCCCCGATATAATGCTTGGCTATTGAACCATAAAATTGGTGTATAAATTCTTCACTCCGTTCTCATTTATGGCCGTAACCCTTTCTCACCCGTGTTCACATTCACCCTTTTTTTTCTTTTTTTTTTTTTTTTTTCAGCAAGCGCTTTCACATTCATGAGCGATTCAGTAGGTGCACACACAGGATCAAGACGAAGGAGAAAGCTCGGAAAGAGAGCTCAAACATTTCTTCCTGATGATGTTGTTATAGATATCTTAAGCTGGCTTCCAGCAAAAGATGTACTTCGATATCGATGTGTTTGCAAGTTATGGATGGATTTAACCTCATCCAAGAATTTTATAGACTTACACATCCCACGCATTATTCCCATGATTTTGAAGGAAGAGGATCGTGACGGGCGGGTTCTGCTCGATAGATGTTGGGAACCTGCACAAACTAGATCAAAGATTCATAAATTATACGGACCGGACCATAAAGGTGTGGTTTTGTCCCATAATGGATTAATAGTCGTTGCTGATAGACGTTGCTCAAACTCAGAGTCTCTATTCATTATTTACAATCCTATATACCGTGATGTGGTGAAAATAACGGTACGTACCCAACGATATATGGGTAGGGTTTGTGGTGTTTTTTTTCATCCAGTACAGAAAGAGTATTGCATCCTTTGGCAAAAAATTCTAACAGTTGAACCGTGTAGAGTCCAATACAGGATACTTAACTTGGAGTCTGATCCAAAGTGGCGAGATATCGGAACTCAAAATGTTAGGATTTGGGATTATATTAAGCCTGTGTTGATTGACAAGTATCTCTATTGGATAGTTGAGCCTTTTCAACTCATTGATGACCTCACATTCGATTGTGAGATCATGGAATATGATATTATAAAGGAAGAATTTCGGGTGATACCTTGCCCGGTTCGAGTCAATTACGAAAATGTAAATCTGGTGGACAGTGATGGGATTTTATCCTTAATTCATGTTATTCGAAGCAAAGAGTCGGTGGAGATCAATATATGGACATTGAATGATGGTGTGGAGCAACCGTGGACAAGTCGTAATTATGTTGTCAGCAATGATGTATACTCAGGTTATAGTGTGCCTAAAGCAATTGCTTTGCGGAATGGTGAGTTGGTTCTTCGGTCAGATATTGGAAAGCTATATGTTTGCAATCTTGAATTCGGAACGTTTAGGAAGTTTGGAGGAAGTTATCAATATTCAGCGACGTTTTTGCCTCATGTGACGAGTCTTGTATCTCTCAAGAATTGCAAGTCCAATACATGTATGGCGGATGACTAAGGTAAGTTATTGAGATATGAGCATATGTATGTGCGTGTTTTTATTTATTTGGTTATTATAATAGGAGAGAGGTTCTTATGTGATTAAATGGTGAACTTCGACTTCATATTCTTCAATTGAATGCGGTTTCGCCGCCTTTCTTAGATCGTTAGTTTGTAGCAATGCTAGCATTCGGATTTGTTTTTATTTTTATTTTTATACTGAATCTACTGTATATCTTTTAGTTGCTCGAACATCTGCCTGTGTTGCCTGTTTGTTACTTTAAATGAACATTAATTCATAGGTTTGATAGAGTCGCTCGATGTATGTTAAAAAGGGAGGTAATTGGACAAGAACAAGTCAACAGCTCTAAGGTTTATATAGGAGTCATATATTTGCACTTGCTTTTGCATAGAGTATTGACGTTTATTGTAATCTGGTTTTTTTTTTTTTCCAAACTGCGTGTTTTGAAAGCTGTTATGGCTCAAGTGACGTTTATTGTAATCTTAGTAGTTGTTTCTAGCGTTGGGTTGACGATGGTCCGGTGGTTGTCTGATGATATACCGGCGTGGTTTCGGTTGTAACTTCTTGTTATAGTTTCTTTACATGATGCAATTCTTTCGGTTAAGAAAAAAATAAAAATGCGAAAGAAAAATAAATGTTGTCATTACGGGATACCATTTAACCTTAAACCTTTAAAAGAAAATGATAACGAGAATAACCATGGATCTCGGTGGGGTCACATTGACCCCTGAAGGGATAGATCCGACACTGGTTGTGGAGTTTTTCGATGACCTTACAACATTCAAGTCAGTGATGGATAAAATACGTAAATAGACCAAGTAATTGATAGATTTGTAACTCAAATAATTTGTACCTGGTTTATATAGGGCTCGAAACTTCACTTGAATTCGATCGAGACTTGGTACATCCATCGATCGAGACTTGTATAATTGGCGTCAGCTGCACCCATCCATCAAAACCAAGACTTAATACTCTTTTGTCTGACTACAAGAAATGCTTGTGGTGTGCTTTGTTGTTTGCTATAATTGTTCATGCTGTTGAAGTTTGTCAAACTTTATTTTGACTGTTCCCGATTAGGAAGGTTTTTTTTTTTTTTTTTTTTTTTTTTCCTTATTCTGAATACATTTATGTGAAGCAACCCTTAATTTGTTTTGGTAACATGTATACAAGGATTGGTTGAATTCTGAATAGTGATTCTTTCTGCATAAAATCAGAATTATCACAATACCGTGCCTGTTCTTTCATGCTCATCGTCTCCTAGTGACATCTCAATGTTTGTGTCTTCGATTTTTTGTTTTTTAATACAATGAAATCAGACAAGTATTGCCACTAATAGATTCGACTGGTTTTTTTTTTTCCTTAAAGTCCCCGGTATCCGGACCCACTGATACGACTAATCCGGAGTTCGGTCCGGGTCGTGCCTGCAGAGGTCTGACTCTTACTCAGGGGTAAGGTCTGGCAAAGAGCTCTTTCAACATGGCGTCTCAGAGAAAAATCGAACCGGTAACCTCCCTAAGCATTCTCAAGTCAGATTGACCACAACCGGAGATTCGACAGATTTCAATTAGTATAATTCCGAGTCTACCCTTACTAAAATAAAGACATAGAACATACATCAAATACATCGTAATATCGTAATACCTCCCTCAAGGTGGAGCGTGGAGGTTCCGAACACCTAGCTTACCTAGTAAAAATTTGAATTGTTGTCGCCCCAAAGCTTTCGTAAAAATATCCGCCAACTGATGCTTCGTGGGAACATAGGAAGGGAGAATCAACTCATCTTTAATAGCATCATGCACAAAATTGTTGAATAATCAAAGATCTTCAAGATCTTACAGAGCATGCTTGCTCGTATTAGTCAAATATGTCTGCACTATTTTCTAAGATGTAGCACACTCTATGTGTGAATGAATCACAAAGGTGTGCTTGTTTCTCCGGTAAATGCAATGTATCAGATCAATGAATTATCAATAAGAAATATGAATTACTCTTTCACATTCTAGTTTACAAAAATGACAACCCGCCTCAATGTGTTTTGTTCGTTCATGAAAAACCGGATTTTGCGCAATATACAACGCCGATTGGCTATCACTAAAGAGTCTTATACCAGGAGGGTGTCGTACCCCAAGGTTCCAGAGAAGTTGCTTCAAGCCTTCAACCACTTTAATTCACAAGTAAGTGAGGCCATGGACCGATATTCTGCTTCCACTGAGGAACGAGAAACTGTCGTCTGCTTCTTAGATTTCCAACATATAAAGGAAAGTCCAAGAAATACAAACCACCCACTCAATGACCACTCAGGATCAAGACGACGGAGAAAGCTCTGAACGAGAGCTCAAACATTTCTTTCAGACGATGTTGCTATGATCCTAAGCTGGCTTCTAGCAAAAGATGTACCGATATCGATGTGTTTGCAAGTTATGGAAGGATTTAACCTCATCCAAGGATTTTATAGACTTACACATCCAACGTAGTATTCCCATGATTTTCAAAGGCAGTGCACTCTGCTGGATAGATGTTGGGAACCTGCACAAACAAGATCAAAGATTCATAATTAAATTATACAAACCATACCATGGATATGGATATATCGTTTTGTCCCAGAATGGATTAATTGTCGTTCATGATATACGTTGCTTGGAGTTTGTTTTCATTATATACAATCCTATATACTATGATGTGAAAATAACGGTACACACCGGACGATACGACTATAAGATAGGGTTTGTGGTGCTATCTTCCATCCAATATAGAAAGAGTACTGCATCCTTTGGGAAAAACTTCTATCGCTTGAACCGTGTAAAGTCCAATACAGGATACTCAATTTGGAGTCTGATCCAAAGTGGAGAGATATCGGAACTCAAAATGTTAGGATTTGGCATAATATTGAGTCTGTATTAATTGACAAGTATCTATATTGTATAGTTAAGCCTTCTCAACACATTGATGACCTCACATTCAATTGTGAGATCATGGAATATGATGTTATAAAGGAAGAATTTCGGGTGATACCTTGCCCGGTCCGAGTCAATTACGAAAATGTAAATCTGTTGGACAATGATGGGATTTTATCCTTAATTCATGTTATTCCAAGCAAAGAGTATGTGGAGATCAATAAATGGACATTAAATGATGGTGGGGAGCAACTGGGCAAGTTGTAACTATGTTGTTAGCAAGGATGGATACTCAGGTTATCGAGTGACTATATGTTTTTGGTTCTTGAGTCAGATGGAATGCTAGAAGGAAGGCTATATGTTTGCAATCTTGAATTCGAAACATTTAGGAAGTTTGTAAGGAAGTTTAGGCAAAGGTATAAATATGATGTGAAGTTTTTGCCTCATGTGACGAGTCTTGTATCTCTAAAGAATTGCAAGTCTGGTATATGCATGGCAAATGAGGATGAGAATAACCAACCATAGAGAGAGGGTTCGAGGCGAGGAGATTCAAGCCTCACTAACTACAGTAACTTTTTTTGCGATATGAACTTACCAATATGTTGCAATGCTGTATGTCCGTTTATTTATTTGGTTATCGGAGAGAGGTTATTATGTGATTTTATTGATGAACACTTTGACTTTATTATTCTGCAGATGAATATGGTTTTGCAAGTTGCAACAATGCATTTTCAACTTGTTACTATCAAACCGGAAAAAAAGACTCCGTCCTTAAGTCAGTTTGAGTACAAGAATGTTGTTGATTTTTTTTTTGATAAATTGATGTAGAGAAACCTTAAACATGTTTTAGTAACATGCATATGAAGGATTGGTTGAATTCTGAATGGTGACTCTTTCTGCATAATTGGTATATACCTTCGCCAGCTCGTTTGATTAGGCGAGAAGGCTTTTCATCTACGTTTGTTCTTCTTCTTTCCAAGCTGCGTGTTTCAAAATCCGTTATAGTTCGTGTTAGAGAAATGAAAGCCACTTAAAATGGTTGATGTTTCATGAAGCAAATGTCTCTATCAGCATACATATGTTTGAGTTGGTTAGTCGTTTCTGCAGACTAGTCAAGAACTTGGTCAGTTGGAGACCGAGTTTGCTTGGTGTTTGCGTGTTTGCACCAGTGTGATATGATTTTTGGTGCTCGTATAAAACGCTATATATATTGATAACATCGGAAACCATTAAAATAGAATAATGATGAATACTTTGTTTAATTGTATAATGTCATATATATTCACGGTGTTTTTTTTTTTTTTTTTTTTGGTTATAGTATAGTAGCGTTTTTAGCATTTGGTTGACGGTGATCTGGTGGTTGTCTGATGATATAACGGCGTGAGTTTGGTCTGGATAAGAAACTTTCGGTGTTTATGGTCGATCACACCGAATAGAAGCCGCCTCCTTTTGCACCGGTGTGATAGAATTTCACTTCAATTATCATATGGGGAATCCATTAGATTCATGCTCAGCAATGCGCGGACAGTGAAGAATGAAAAATCAAAACCGAAGATTTTCCAATTGATGAATTAATTATTTGATGTATTAGGCAGACTTCCGGCAAAAGATGTGTTTCGATCTCGATTTTATTTTTTTCAATGTAGTATGTATATCCAGCCCGCTAACTCATCAATCCACTATATAATTGAGAACTACGATCTACTAACCCTGAAAGCCACTAAAATTATATGTTACAACAATAAATGATTTCATTGGCATCACACTTTTATTTCGACACCACGATTATTTCAAACAATCAAAAAATTACTTCAAGTACAATAATTATTTTTAATGAAAATAACATAAAGTGATACGTACGCGTTTAAAAAACAAGCGTTAGTAATGACACTGACGTTATAATTTTAGAAATGTCAATGTCACTTGTTAGTAACGTCAGATCCAATAAATTGACACTGGAGTTAACGTATGTTGTTTGGGAAGTACAAAAAAAAAATGCATTATAAAGTATAAATAAATTTTAGTCTTTCCATAAAATTATGCGGCATAAATAACATTGAAAAAAAAAAATCTGAGACGAAGAAGGCTGAGACGAAGGGAGGGAGGGAGGGAAGGAGAATTATCTGGCGTGATTTTGCAAGAGAGAATCACTCTCCCTGAATTGGACGTCCACGACATGTATGGTGGAAGAGGATGAGAACAACCGTAGACACAAAGGCTTTTATGAGCACATTCCTTTCGGGGACGAGAGATGAGGACATTCAAACACTAAAACAAGTGTGATAATAAGCATACCAGTATATGTTTTTTATTTACTTGGCCATGGAGGGAGGTATTTATGTGCCAATAATACTGAATTTTGAGATAGTATGTGCTTTCATATTGTTCTTCAACTAAGACATTTCATCCTTTTAAATTTTTAGTTTGTAGCATCATGTGTTGCGTATTGCGTATTGCATATTGCCCCTCTCGTTGAGAAAATGTGCAAGCGCGTTATTATCTTTAATATAAAAGTAAAAGCGAGATAAAAAGCAAAGCATAAGAGCCTACGACAATATTTAATTAAGTTTTTTTCACTGGAAACAAATCTGCTGATAAGTAGTCAAAAATTCGCCTTAAAAAATCACCCTAAAAACCCCATGTGGATGCATAAACCAGAGGATGGTAAATCACTAATGTTTCGTCAACCAGAGCATAGTGCGTAAACCCCATGTCATGGTACTCTTGATGTTCCTAAGCGTAACTCAATATCAATGGTGTTTTCCTCTTCATAAAAAATCGAGTTACTCGTGAACTATTCATACTTGACATAAATTGTAATGAGTCAAGCTACTCGAATTATTGACCGAGCCAATCCCAAACTTCAAATATAGTAATCGAGCAGGACACAAGTTTAGTCGAGCTATATTAAATAATATTATATTTATATATTATATATATAAAATTATTTGCCGAATCGGATATTAGACCGCTTAAGTTCGGGGGAGTGGTTTAAAAGGACAAAAAAGAGAGGAAAAATAGGAATCATGACAGTAAAAATATAAATTGAGTGATAAAGACAAATCAACTGTTCATAACAACAAATCACCATTTCTTTGTCGCGATGAAATTGGCGCCAAATCAATGTTTGCTTTATCGCGATGGAAAAAAGACATATCATTTTTACTTGAAAAAAAATTACACTGTCCTTTTTATATATTTTTATGTTCAAATTGTCATTTTTAACAATAAAACCCTTAAGTTCGATCTTACATATTTTATGAAAAATAAGCGAATTCTAAAAAATCAATCGAGATCACAAGCCAAGTCGAAATATATCAAATAGTTAATGAGTTAAGTTCGATCTTGTCCTTTTTATGACTTGATCGAGATCAAACCAAGTTTTTGGCATGAATCTTTTATAGTCGTGTTGGAACTCTAAAAAATATTGATTCAATTCAACTCGATTACACCTCCTCTTAAAACAATCCTGGATCCTTTTCTAGGGGACTTTTTTTGGTGCATTCATATGGCGAGTTCTCGACCTTTTGTTTTTATATTGAATTCAAAGTGTGTGATTCAGATTTGTTTATCTTTTAATTCGATGCATGTAGATATACCACACGATAACTTTCTTTTTCTGCTGCTGCTTCTCAGCTTCTGGCTGTTAGTGAGCCGAACCGAGCCGAGTATTGGTGGTTCGAACTCGAGCTCGTTTGTTTGTTATACGAACAAAAAATTTTGTTCGAGCTCGGCTCGTTTAAAGATGAAATGTTCGAGCTCGTGTTTGAGCTCGGCTCGTTAGACATATTTTTTTTTCTTTTGGCTCGATTTTGGCTCGAACATGTTCGACTTTGGCTCGTTAGACATATTTATATAAGCATGTTCGCGAACATTATATAAGCATGTTCGCGAACATAATCGAACGTTAAGTGAACTAAGCTTCGTGTTCGTTCGTTATATAAACGAGCCTACAATCATGTTCGAAGCTCATTTCGTTAAACTAACAAACGCATCGACTTAACACTAACGGCAGCCCAAACGCGCTTTGTTAAATGAAGCGAGCCTGTTCGTTTAATGTTCTTTCTGAGCCTCTCCTTAATTAATTAGGGTTCTTTCACCGTCACAATTTCCTCGTTTTCATTCTAATCACAGTCCACTCGAAGAGCAGATAATTATACAGAGCAATTAAGGTCTCCTTTGCGTGAGCCTTCTTGATGTTAGTCCAGCAATTTATCCATTTCTTTTTCTTTTTTAACTCTACAGATAGATCCATGTCCGATTTAGTAGATTCAAACTCAAGATTAAGAAGACGGCAGAGAAAGGTCGGTAAGAAAGCTGAAACTTTGATTCGGATTGAATAACTTACTACTACTAGGTAAAAACAGATTAAAAAGTTATTTTACACGTTGTTTGAGATTAAAGAGAGCTCAAACATTTTTTTTTTTTTTTTTTTTTTTTTTTTTTTGAGAACTAACATTTCTTTCTGATGATGTTGTTATGAATATCTTAAGCTGGTTTCCAGTAAAAGATGTACTTATCGATGTGTTTGCAAGTTATGGAAGGATTTAACCTCATTCAAAGATTTTTTAGATTTACACTTATGTTAGATTCTTCACTCCCGTTCTCGTTTATGGCAGTAAGTAACCATTTCTTACCTGTGTTCACACTCTTTTTTTTTTTAACTTCTTCAGCAAGAGCTTTGACATTCATGAGCGATTCAGTAGGTGCACACTCAGGATCTAGAAGACGGAGAAAGCTCGGAAAGAGAGCTCAAACATTTCTTCCTGATGATGTTGTTATAGATATACTAAGCAGGCTTCATGCTAAAGATGTGCTTCGATATCGATGTGTTTGCCGGAGATGGAGGGATTTAACCTCAACCAGGGATTTTATAGACTTACACATCCGACGCAGTATTCCCATGATTCTGAAGGATGATCGCCACGGGCGGGTTCTGCTAGATAGATGTTGGGAACCTGCACAAACTAGATCAAAGATTCACAAATTACCCGGACGGGACCATAAAGGTGTGGTTTTGTCCCAGAATGGATTAATAGTCGTCACTGATAGACTTTTCCCACAGCATGCTTTCATTATTTACAATCCTATATACAATGATGTGGTGAAAATAAAGGTACCCGCCCGATCATATAACTGTAAGGGTAGGGTGTGTGGTGTTTTTTTCCATCCAGTACAGAAAGAGTATTGCATCCTTTGGCAAAAAATTCTGTCACTTCAACCGTGTAAAGTCCAATATAGGATACTCAATTTGGAGTCTGATCCGAAATGGCGAGATATCGCAACTCAAAATGTCAGGATTTTGGATGATGTTAAGCCTCTGTTGATCGACAAGCATCTTTATTGGATAGTTGATCCTTTTCAACGCTTTGATGACCTCACATTTAACTGTGAGATCATGGAATATGATATTATAAAGGAGGAATTTCGGCTTATACCTTGCCCGGTCCGAGTCGATTACGAAAATGTAAATCTGTTGGACAGCGATGGGATTTTATCCTTAATTCATGTTATTCCAAGCAAAGAGTCGGTGGAGATCAATGTATGGACATTGTGTGATGGTGGGGAGCAACTGTGGGCAAGTTGTAACCATGTTTTTAGAAATGCCATTGATTTATACTCAGGTCATAGTGTGCCTAAAGCAATTGCTTTGCGGAATGGTGAGTTGGTTCTTCAGTCAAATATTGGATGGCTAGATGGACGGCTATATGTTTGCAATCTTGAATTCGGAACGTTTAGGAAGTTTGGAGGAAAATATAAATCTCGGGCGAAGTTTTTGACTCATGTGACGAGTCTTGTATCGCTGAAGAATTGCAAGTCCAAAGTATGTATGGCGGATGAATAAGGTAAGTTATTGCGATATGAGCATACCACTATGTTGCAATGTTGTATGTGCGTGTTTATTTGTTTGGTTATTATCGGAGAGAGGTTCTTACGGTTTAGCGCATTTCATGACATTCGGATTTGTTTTGGTTTTTTTTTCTGAATCTACTGCATATCTTTTAGTTGCTCGAATATTTGCTGGCCTGTTTCTGCCTTATTCTTTCCCATAAGCATGCGATTTCTCGTTTTAGAGCTTACAGCTGTCGTTTTTTTCTCCTTATGTTTTGGCATTCTCTCTTATCTCTGTTCTCCATTCTTTGATCAATCTTGAAGGACATGTTGAACATAATAAAACTCTAAGGACCAAAGTATAAACATTAAGAAAACTAAAATAAAACAATTTCTTGTGTTTTCTTCATTTTGGACAGCTTTTCTTTAATTTACTAGCTTTTTTCCTTCAACTTTCTGCTGAGGTTTCCTTATTTGAGTTGTGAATATGCATTTTTTAGGATCTTGTATGTATCTGACTTTTAAAATTTTGGGAATTCGCCTCAAATGTGTCTTTAATGAAGTTGATTCTTTTGTATTAAATGGCACAGCATAAGATATTCTGCTGGTCATTAATTCATAGGTTTGATAGAGTCACTTGATGTGCTAAATTGATCTTCGATATATATATGTTAAAAAGGGAGGTAATCGGACAAGAACAAGGCGTTTGTTTGTTCTGCTCTTTACTACTTGATATCTCTGTAGTAATTTTTCATGACACTGACGAGATGCTACATTTACAAGTCAACTGGGGGTCGTCATTTGCACTTGATTTCGCATAGTATATTGATGTCATTTGCCCTTCTTATTAGGCTCACACGTGAGGCGCATGGTAAAGATCAATCGATTTTATAAATTGCTCACGTCTCGATTAGCTTTATCTTCTTCTATTTACTATTGTCAAGTAAGTTGATTAAATCTTTACATGGCAGGTGATGAACTTTCTTAACTGTTACGAAGCAATGCAATTTCAACTTAATTGCTACTGTCAAATCTGGAAAAAGACTCGTTAGTTAGGTCCGTTTCTGCTGCCTGTATAAGCTGTTTCCTACCAAAAGCAAGACAAAGTAGTTCTCTTTTGTTTCGAGTACAAGAATGCTTGTGGTGTGCTCTGTTTTTGGCTATAACGATGCTTTTTGTTGATGTTCGACAAATTTTACTGTCTGTATCTAATGAATGGTTGTTTCGCACCAAAAACAATTTCGCACCCCCTCCCCCCTTTTTTTTTTTTTTTTTTTTTTTTTTTTTCCTTTCTTTCTTTTGGTTTAATTTAATAACAAGTGTGATATGTGGTGTAGAATGGTGTAAAATTTGATGCAGAATGGTTGGAGAAGAATAGTGTAATTTTACACCATTTTGATGCAATTGTGTAGAAAAATGGATCTACCGTTGGAGATGCCCAAAGAGGTTTTAATTGAGGCGGGGTAAAGTAGGGAGGTTTTATTAAGGCAGGTTGGGTCGTTTTTTGTATTTTGTTTTTAGCTTTCTTTTACAAACAACTAAAGATGTGAGCTAATGTTTTAATTTTAACATCATGACTAAAAAACGCATTGGCTATAATTAATGCTGTTTTTTTACTTCACTTCTTAATAACTAACTAATGTAGGAAAAACATTATAAATAGTGTTGTGAATATGAATCTCAATCAAATAAAACGGAACCAATTTTTTTAGCAACTTTATCAGTTAAATTAGGAAAAACGGGTTAATTGACGGTTATTTGCTCGAAAATATTAATATAGATTACTAGTAACAGAAAAATGCATTTTTAGTTAGACGTTTCCTCAAAAAAAAAAAAAAAACAAAAAAAAACAAAAAAACAAAAAAAAAAACAAAAAAAAAAAGTTAGACGTTTGAACTGCCCGATAAAATGCGTTGGGGTATTCAACTGTAAAATTGGACCGTCCCCCTCCCACACCCTCCCACCTCCTGTTATTACTGCTATTTTCGGTGTATAAATTCATATCTCCGGTTCTTGTTTATGGCAGTATATCATCGGGTTCGCTTTCACGTTCTTTTGTTCAGCGATTAAAAGCTTTGAAATTCCTTCCCTTATTTATCAATTTTCTTTAAACGTGCTCCACATTTTGATTAATTGATCATGTCCGATTCAATTGGTGCACGGTCAGCAGGATTTAGAAGGCGGAAAAAGCTCGGTAAGAAAGCTGAAACATTTTCTCCGATTGAGTCATTTCTTCCTGATGATGTTGTTATAGATATACTAAGCAAGCTTCCAGCAAAAGACGTGCTTCGATGTCGATGTGTTTGCAAGTTATGGAGGGATTTAACCTCAACCAGGGATTTTATAGACTTACACATCCGACGCGGTATTCCTATGATTTTGAAAGAAGATGGTGATGGGCGGCGGGTTCTACTGGATAGATGTTGGGAACCTGCACAAACTAGATTAAAGATTCACAAATTATACGGACCGGACCATAAAGGCGAGGTTTTCTCCCAGAATGGATTAATAGTCGTCGCTGATAAACGTTGCTCAGACCTGGAGTCAGAGTAAGCTGTCAAAGTGAAATTAGGACCAGCAGGATATAATAATCCAAGACCTGGAGATTGCTTCAAATATCTTAGCAGGTGTAAAGCAGCTTGTTGGTGATTGTGAGTAGGGCAATCCAAGAACTGAGAAAGTTGTTGTACCGCAAAACTGATGTCCGGTCTAGTAAATGTGAGGTAAATAAGTTTACCGACTAGACTTCGATAACCCTTGCTGTCAGGTAGTAAAGCCGAGTCATCTTTAGAAAGTTTCATGTTGGTGATCATGGGAGTCAAGGCTGGCTTACACCCTAACAGCCCATATTCTTGCAACAAGTCCAAGGTATATTTTCGTTGTGAGAGGAAAATACCCTTGGAAGATCGAGCTACTTCCACCCCCAAAAAATAGTGCAATTTACCGAGGTCCTTGATTTTAAACTGTCTGTCCAGAACACTTTTGGTCTGTTTAATGAGACCTGCATTTGGACCAGCCAAAATAATGTCGTCCACATACACTAAGAGAGCCAAGAATTCCGACCCACTGCCTTTGGTGAAGAGACTATAATCACTCCTAGATTGTGTAAAGCCTTGACTAATGAGGAACGATGACAGCTTGGCATTCCACTGCCTTCCCGCTTGTTTAAGCCCATAGATTGATTTTTTTAATTTGCAAACTGCATTAGGTATGTCCGTTGTGAACCCGGGAGGCAATGCCATATACACTTCCTCTAATAAATCCCCATGAAGGTAGGCGTTGTTGATGTCCAATTGTTCCAAACACCATCCAGAAGCTGCTGAAACAACCAACAACACTCTCACTGTTGTTAATTTGGCCACTGGTACATATGTATCTGTGTAGTCAACGCCCAATTGTTGGGTGTACCCCTTGGCCACCAATCGTGCTTTGTAACGATCTACACTCCCATCCGGTAAGTATTTTACTCGGTAGACCCATCTACATCCCACTGGAGATTTTCCATGAGGTAAAGGGACCACATCCCATGTTGCATTTTGTTGTAAAGCTGTTATTTCAGCATTCATGGCTGTTCTCCAATTTTCATGTTGGATGACTTCTTTGTCGGGTAACTTGAGTTCACACTGCGGATCATCAAACTTAAAGCAAATCGTTTATAGTTAGGAGCCAAAGAATCAAATGACATGCAATCTTGAATAGGGTAACGAACAGAGGCGTTTTGAATATTATTACAGACATAATCTTGAAGATACGTGGGAATTTGGGTTGTTCTTGTTGATTTTCTAATGGCTGGTGGTGAAGAAACATGGGAGTTGGATGTGGAAGGTTGTGAAACATGTGAAGAAGTAGTTTCTGGTGTTGTGGGTGCAGAGTTAGTAGAAGTGGATGTGGATGGTAATGGAGCACTTGGTGAATGTGTGTCTGATGAGGGTGTGTGTGCTGGAGTGCTTGAGGAGTTTGTGTCAACATTTTGCTGAATGGGATTACTGTTGGTAGGGAGGTCTAAAAAAGAATGGGATGCTGATTTTAAATTGAAAGGTATATCTATGTTGCAATCAGGCAGGGGATAAGAGTAAGAGGGAGACAAGTAAGATTGGCATGTTTTCAAAGCATAAGGAAATATTTCCTCTTGAAATAAAACATTCCTAGAAACTAGCAGCTTATTGGTTTGAAGATTGAATAGAATATATCCCTTAGTATGTTTAGGGTAACCTAGAAAAACACATGGTGAACTTCTATCATCAAACTTGGATCTGTTTTGGATAGGAGTGCTAGCAAATGCTAGACACCCAAAAATTTTCAGGTCAGCATATTTTGGTGTCTCATTATAAAGTTGCTGATAAGGTGTAGAGTAGTGAAGAATAGGACTAGGGGTGAGGTTGATTAGGAAGGTGGCATGACGAATGCAAAAGCCCCAAAATTTAATAGGTAGTCTAGCTTGAATCTTTAAGGCTCTTGCTACATTTAAGAGATGTTGGTGTTTACGTTCAACAACACCATTTTGTTCTGGAGTTGCAACACAAGTGGTTTGATGGACTATTCCAGTACTTCCAAAGAAATCCCTTAATTCAAACTCTGCCCCTTTGTCAGTCCTAATGATTTGAATACGTTTGGTAAACTGTGTTTCAACATATGCGCAAAAATCTTTCAATAAAGTACTTGCTTCAGATTTATTTCTCATGAGAAAGGTCCAAGAGTATCTAGAAAAGTCATCTACGATGGTAAAAAAATAACGCTGATTTAATATGGTTGCCTCTCTGTGGGGGCCCCATATATCAACATGAATCAATTGAAAAGCATGAATCGAAACAGAATTGCTTAAAGGAAAGACAAGTTTTCTTTGCTTGGCTAAATGACACACAGTACAATCATTTATGGCAAAAGTTTGAACAGCAGGTTCCAATTGCCTAACAATTGGAACAACTTTATTTGATAAATGTCCTAATCTAAGGTGCCATTTAAAAGCATCAGACAAGTGAACACTCTTGGAATCAACATCTTTATTGGCTTGAGAAGAAAAACAGACTTGATGTGAAAGACGTGGTGGGAATTCCTTTTGAACAAGATGGTAGAGGCCATTGACATGCTTAGCTAAGCCAATCTGCCTCTTGGTCAAAAGATCCTGAATCAAGCAAGCACCAGAATCAAAAGTAACTGATAAGTTTCCAGCAGCTAAGAGTTTACTCAAGGATATCAAATTATATTTGAAAGAAGGAATATAAAGAACATTGTAAATAAGCAAGTCTTTAAAGAGTCTGACTGTTCCTTTATGTGTAGCTAGGGTGTGATTTCCATTTGGGAGGGTTACTGTAATGTTTGATATAGGTTTGTAAGTTAAGAATAATTCAAGATTGCAAGCAATATGAACCGAGGCTCCAGAATCTATAATCCAATGCTTTAAGAAAGAATTACCAGGCTTACCATAGGCACCATTATCATCAAAGTTGGCACTTAGGACTGCTGCCTGATTCACCACATGTTCAGATTCCCCCTTGTAACCTTGCTTCTGTGTTATCTTCACTAGATTAAGCAACTGATCCAATTGTTCCTGAGTAAGAGTTGCCACACTTTCTTGACAATTCGGTTCAAAACTTTGCTCTGCTATCTCAACTTGATTTGCAACAGATCTACCACCTCTTCCGGCATAACCACGGCCTCTTCCTCTTCCTCCGGGAGGAAAACCGTGTTTTCTGTAGCATCTGTCTTCAGTGTGCCCCTGTATTCCACAATAAGTGCACTGAAATGTCCTATTACCGGGCATAGGCCTCTTAGGATACTGCACATTGCCTCCAACAATCTCAGATTGACCATATGAGCCTTGTTTGCTGTTGAAAGAACCAGACACAGCCATGATAGAGCTATCCACATGATCAGAATGTCCATCACAATAAGACAATTGTCTTTCATGCTTGATAGCCATGCCAAACACTTGATTCACCGAAGGTAAGGGATTCATAAGCAACACTTGTGCCCTAACTGGTGCAAACTGATCGTTCAGACCTTTTAAGAACCTTATTACACATTCAGCTTCAAAATAATCACGATAAACTCTTACAGCACCACATGCACAAATAGGATTACATGTGCAACAAGGAAACGGTTTGATTACCAGTAGTTCTTCCCATAAAATCTTGAGTTTAGTGAAATAATCAGTGACGGTCAACTCACCTTGACGCACTGAGTGCACTTCCTCCAATAGATCTGATAATCTAAAATAATCGCCATGTGAGAATCTCTCCTTCAAATCATTCCACACCTCGCGAGCTGTATTGAGCCACATCACGCTCTGTGCGATTGATGCTGAAACGGAATTGAGTAACCACGAAAGCACCATGCTATTGCACTGTTCCCAAGCGTGAAAATCCGGATCTGTAACAGGAGGAGCAACTAGGTTTCCGGTGACGAACGCCAGTTTGTTCTTCGACATTAAAGCCATACGCATCGAACGCGACCATGAGTGATAATTGTTTCCGGAAAGAGGCGGTTGAACAAGTACTAACGACGGATTCTCGTTAGGATACAGATAGTAAGGGCTGAGAGGAGCAATTTGATTTTGGTTTTGATTCGCCATTGATAGAACTCAATCGATGCACCAAATCGATACTCTAATTCTCTGATACCATGTCGAGAAAGATCGGAAGCGAAGAAGAACAGATTTATCAAGAACAAAGCAGAATCAATCAACAATAAAAGAAAAAGATAATCGTCATAGATAAAAGACTTTTTGGAGCTTTTTGCTTTTCTATTATTTCTGATATTTTCTACATAAGAAAGACTGAATATCTACACTTTGCTATTTATACCATTGACTCAATGAGAGACTAGACTTTCCCTTTGACCAAGGCAGAGTCTTTTGCTCCCTTTGAATGGGTCGTGCTTAGCTGGCATTTGCTGGCATCACTAGATATTTTATCATCGATGTCGATGTGTTTGCAAGTTATGGAGGGATTTAACCTCAACCAGGGATTTTATAGACTTACACATCCGACGCGGTATTCTATGATTTTGAAAGAAGATGGTGATGGGCGGCGGGTTCTACTTTGGATAGATGTTGGGAACCCGCACAAACTAGATTAAAGATTCACAAATTATACGGACCGGACCATAAAAGCGAGGTTTTCTCCCGAGAATGGATTAATAGTCGCCGCCGATAAACGTTGCTCGGACACGGAGTCGGTTTTCGCTATTTACAATCCTATATACCGTGATGTTGTGAAAATAAAGGTACCCAACCGAAAATACTATAAGGGTAGGGTGTGTGGAGTTTTTTCCATCCAAGATCTTGAAAGAGTCTTGCATCCTTTGGGAAAAAGTCTTTATCCTTGTAAAGTCCAATACAGGATACTCAATTTGGAGTCTAATCTGTATGGAGAGATATCTGCACTCAAAATCTTTGGGATTTGGTATATGAAGCACGTACTGTGTTGATTGACAAATATCTCTATTGGATAGTTCATCCATCTCAATGCTTTGATGACTATGCATTCAATTGTAAGATCATGGAATATGATATTATAAAGGAAGAATTTCAGGTGATACCTTCCCGGTCCGAGTCAATTACTTAAAATGTAAATCTAGTAAACTTTGACGGTGTTGTATCGTAGTTCAAGTTCTTCCAAGTAAAGAGTCCGTGAGGATCAATATATGGACATTAAATGATGATGGGGAGCAATTGTGGATGAGTTCTAACTATATTGTTAGCTCTGATTTATACTTACGCCATAGTGTCCCTAAAGCAATCGCTTTTCGGAATGGAGAGTTGGTTCTTTTCTCACGTAGAAGGCTATATGCTTGCAATCTTAAGTTGGGAACTTTTAGGAAGTTTGGACAAATATATAAGTATTATTCTAAGTTTTTACCTCATCTGACGAGTCTTGTATCTCTAAAGAATTGCAAGTCCAATATATGTATGGCGGATGAGGATGAGAATAACCAACCATAGAGAGAGGGTTCGAGGCGAGGAGAGGAGATTCACTCACTCTGATAACTAAGGTAACTTTTTTTTTTTTGTTTATATGAACATACCAATATATTGCAATGTTGTATGTGTGTTTGTTTATTTGGTTGTCGTCGGAGAGAGGTTCTTATGTGATAAAATGATGAACGTTTTTTGACTTATTATTCTGCGCGCAATTGAATACGCTGTTGTTCCTGTAAGTGATCTTTCCGGCGTTCAGGACTATTTTTGCAAAAAAAGAAAAAAAAAAAAGACCACTTACAGGACTAAAATTGTCGCGGAAAAAACCAGGATCAAAATCTAAAAGCGTTAATACAGTTAGAGGACCAAAATTATAATTTTACTGTCATTTTGTATTGCTAGGACGTGGTAACCACACTTGATTTTTTTTTTTTCATTAACTCACCATGGCTTGAAATTTGACTTCGCCCTCCTTGCCAGTCAGACATCAAATGAAAGGACACCATTGTCATGAAGATGAAATTTATATTACTAAAAAAGGAAATGACATTACCCCAACAAAAAAAAAGGGAAATGACAATACACACAAATGGCATGATGATATAATGTCACTAAGTACATCAACGGTGATTAACGGAGGACATTGATCCTCTTCAACGACTTGACGGTCAAATATTAAAAACACATAAAGCGTATGTTTGTCTATAATTTACACATAATACCACCTCGTTTGGTAGGATTTTTTTCTTTTTTTCTTTTTTTTTTTTTTTTTTTTTTTTTTAAGACAGTCAAATGTATTATTAGTGGGGATTGTTTTATTATTAATGCGCTACTGTCTATTTTCTCATTACTAATGCAAAGAAAACTTTTCTCATTAGTCATTACTATTGTAGAGAATCTAACGATTAAGATTTAGTTATACATTACTCAAAAAAAAATAAGTTATAGGCAGCTAAACGTTTGAAATGCCCGATAAAATGCTTGGGATCGATGTAGAACTCTAAAATTGGACCCTCCCTATCCTCAAAAAAAAAAAAAAATAATAATAATAATAAAAATAAAATAAAATGACTGTCCCTCTCCCACCTTTGTTACTGCTATTTTTAGTGTATAAATTCTTCACTCTTTATGGCAGTAACCATCTCTCACCCGCGTTCACATTCACCTTATTTTTTTCCTTTATTTTCTTCTTCAGCAAAAGAGGCTTTCAGATTCATGAGGGATTCAGTCGTTGCGCACTCAGGATCAAGACGACGGAGAAGGCTCGGAAAGAGAGCTCAAACATTTCATCCTGATGATGTTGTTATGAATATCTTAAGCTGGCTTCCAGCAAAAGATGTACTTCGATATCGATGTGTTTGCAAGTTATGGAGGGATTTAACCTCATCCAAAGATTTTATAGACTTACACTTCCGACACGGTAGTCCTATGATTCTGAAGAACAATCGTGACCGGCGGGTTCTGCTGGATAGATGTTGGGAGCCTGCACAAACAAGATCAAAGATTCATAAATTATACGGACAGGACCATGGATATATGCTTTTGTCCCATAATGGCTTAATAGTCGTCGTCGATAGTCATGACTTGGCGTCTGTTTTCATTATTTACAATCCCATATACCGTGATATTGTGAAAATAACGGTACACGAGCGAGGATATGAGTATCTCTATAGGGGTACGGTGTGTAGGCGACGATATGAGTATCTCTATAGGGGTAGGGTGTGTGGTGTTTTTTTCCATCCAGTACCGAAAGAGTATTGCATCCTTTGGCAAAAACTCTATCACTTCAACGTGTAAAGTCCAATACAGGATACTCAATTTGAGTCTCCATCCAAAGTGGCGAGATATCGCAACTCAAAATGTTCGGATTTGGGATCATATTAAGCCTATATTAATCGACAAGCATCTTTATTGGATACTTGATCCTTTTCAACGCTTTGATGACCATCCATTCAATTGTGGGATCATGGAATATGATATTATAAAGGAAGAATTTCGGGTGATACCTTGCCCGGTCCGAGTCAAAGGCGAAAATGTAAATCTAGTAAACATTGACGGTGTTGTATCCGTAGTAATAACAACAAATAAATCACCATAGGAGTAATAAGGTGAAATTGGAGAAATAAGGAGTTTAAAGTATCTTTGGATTGTGCAAAGTTACAAGTCTTTCGAAGGCCTCCTGTTTTTATTTCAAAAATGGTAGTTTAATTATAAAGATTTGGTTAGTTATTGCTCCAAAATAGCACATGTGGTATAAGAAATAACGTGGTCAATGCTGTATAAGCACATGTGCTATTTCTAAGGAAGTGTAATTTTCTGTATTTATGTTAGAGCAGATTTCTAGGAACAAGATCAGTCCTAATGCTGCTATTTAACACCTTTCCTTGTAACCTTGAAGTATAGTGAGAGCAATTGCAATAAAACAAATCTTTTTCAGTTTCTTTTATGGTAGCAGAGCAAAAATTTCCCTTCTAAGCCACACAAATCAAACACAATCGAACAGTTCATCATCTAGATCTGTTCACAGCTCAACAAATCAAACACAAAACACACAAACAAACACACAGAATCAGCCATTTCAGCCATGACTACACTATCGTTGAATGTCAGCAACTTTGTCACACTCAAATTATCACAGACAAACTATCCCCTATGGAGGGAACAAGCACTTGCTCTTGCTGAAAGCCAGGATTTGGTTGGTCATCTAACTAATGAGACGCCAGAACCTGCACAACAAATCAAGAGCACCATTCCAGCCACACCAGAAGGCACCATACCAGCCACAGAGATCATGATACCAAATCCAGAACATTCAAAATGGAAGAAATCTGACAGACTACTTAGAGGATGGATAATTGGCACACTATCTGAAGAGTCACTAGGACTAGTGATTGGACAAGACACTGCTCGTGGTGTATGGGAAGCCCTAAAAGGTGCATATGCACAGGATTCACAGGAAAGAGAATTCACTCTCAAACAACAGCTCACATACCTCAAAAAGGATGAGGCAAAGTCTATCACAGAACACATCAGAGAATTTAAGGGCTTGTGTGACAGTTTAGCAGCCATTGGTAAGCCTGTTTTTGATTCTGAAAAGGTTTATTTTTTACTAACAAGTTTGGGACCTAGCTATGAAACATTCACCACCACCATGCTCAAACCACCAAGGCCATCCTATGCTGAATTGGTGGCTCACCTTCAGAATCTGGACCAAAGGAGAAGCTGGTTCTCCACTCACATACCTCAAACACAACAGGCCACCTCACAAACGGCTTTCTATAGCCAAAATCAGACAAGGCAGAATGCACACTACAAAAACACCAGAAATCAGGACAGCAGATTTGAGTCCACAGGCAGAGGATTTCAAGCTTAACAATCCAGGGATAACAACTCCCAATCAAACACTCAAATAGGTGCAAATCAAAGGAAGCCTCCACTACCAGGTGAAAGGAGAATGACTAATGCAGAAAGGGAGATGTATCTGAATGAAAGGTGCCAATACTGTGGTGTCATGGGACACATAGCCAAAATCTGCTGGTGGATTCCAAAGAAGGACCAACACAACAATCAATTACCCCATGCCCTTACTGCCCTCACCTTGGACAACAGCATTGCAGACACTGAGTGGATCCCAGACACTGGTGCCACTCATCACATGACTGGACAATCAGGTATGCTCACAAATATTTCAAAAACTATTGGTTCTGATGCTGTTATTATAGGAGATGGTACTGCTTTACCTATCACTGCCACTGGAAATCACACACTTAGACAAGCACACACTCACATTCCACTAAAAGATGTTCATCTTGTACCACAACTCACAAAGAATCTACTGTCTGTCAGTCAACTCACCTCTGATAAACCAGTCACTTGTGAGTTCACTAATGATTCTGTTTTTATAAAGGACCAGCCAACTGGAATGCCACTGATAACAGGGAAAAGAAAGGGTGATCATTATGTCATCCAAAACAGTCCAGAGTTGTACTTCTCCCACAGGTTTAAATCTGGATCAAGTGATCTATGGCACCAAAGATTAGGTCACAGCCAAATTTCTACTGTTCAACATCTTCAAGCCAATGGTTTCATTGATGTCTTAGGCAAAATAAATGCACATCACGTATGTGAAAGCTGCCAGCTAGGGAAACTTAGCAGATTACCTTTTTTTGATTCTGAACAAACTACTACTTGTCCTTTTGAAATAATACATTGTGATCTTTGGGGTCCAGCTCCTGTTAAATCTTTTGGTGGTTTCTCTTATTATGCTTGTTTTGTGGATGATTATACAAAATTTACTTGGTTTGTGCCTTTAGTTCATAAATCTGATTTTTTATGCCACATATATACAATTTGAGAACCATGTTAAAAGGCAATTTGACAAGAACATAAAAATTTTCCACTCAGACTGTGGAGGAGAGTTTGTAAACCATAAGCTGCATGATCACTTCACCAAAACTGGCATTTTACACCAATTGTCTTGTCCTCATACACCTCAACAAACAGGCATGGTTGAAAGGAGACATAGGACCATTAGAGAATTAGGAATGACCATGTTATTTCACGATTCTCTACCTTTGTATTTATGGATGAAGCCTTTTGCTACTCTGTTTTTATTATGAGCAGAATTCCTCATCATCATTGAATAATGACTCACCTTATCACAAATTGTATCAAAAACACCTGTCTATACCTCCTTCAGAGTTTTTGGCACCAGATGCTATCCCTACACTTGGGACACTAAGCACAATAAGTTTGATCCAAAAACTATACCCTGTGTGTTTATAGGATATAGTATTCAACACAAAGGATACAAATGTTATCATCCTTCTACTAGAAAAGTCATCATATCCAGGCATGTTGTTTTTGATGAAACCAACTTTCCTTATAAATCTCCCACACCTTCCACCACTCCATCACATTTTCCTGTTAGTGTTTTTGATGATTGGACTATGTCACAAACCCCTGATCATCATTCACATCAAAATCCTCCTTCACTTCATCCTACTGACACTAACATTCCTGACATACCACTTCCTCCTATAGCAGACTCCACTCCTGATGTTTCTATCCAAGATGACAATACTGATATACCCTCTCCATCTTCACCTCAAAGTCCTGCTTCACTTCCACCTCAATCTCCTGTTGCACCACCTCATAGTCCTGCTTCACTTCCACCTCAATCAACTAACTCACCTATTCCCCAACCAGCAATCCCTATTCCTCATCCAATGGTTACCAGGTCACAATTAGGCATCTTAAAACCAAATCCCAAGTACTCTCTCACTGTCTCACACTTTCCTAATGTCCCTAAAGAACCAAAAACTGTTGCTGCTGCTCTAAAACATTCTGGCTGGAAAACTGCAATGCAAGAAGAAATCCAACCTCTTCATGATGATCACACTTGGGACCTAGTTCCTAAGACCTCCAATATGCATGTAATAGGCTCAAAATGGGTATTCAAAGCTAAATTGAAACCAGATGGCACTCTTGAAAGATTAAAGGCCAGGTTGGTTGCAAAAGGTTATAACCAGGTGGATGGTGTAGATTATACTGAAACTTACTCACCTGTAATCAAACCTGGCACAATTAGACTTGTGTTGTCTGTTGCTTTGCATAAAAATTGGCAGGTTAGACAGTTAGATGTAAAAAATGCCTTCTTGCATGGTTCAGTAAATGAAGTCATCTACATGACACAACCACCAGGTATGCATGATCCTCTCTTACCTACTCATGTTTGCAAACTTAAAAAAGCACTGTATGGACTCAAACAGGCTCCAAGAGCCTGGTTTGACAGATTCAGTTCCTTCTTAATTGCATATGGCTTTTACTGTAGTCTAGCAGATCCCTCACTCTTCATTTATCACACCAACACAGGTTCATTATACCTACTTCTTTATGTTGATGATATGCTGTTAACAGGCTCAAAGGATGATCTCCTCACTTCATTCATTCACACACTCAGTGTTGAGTTTGCAATGAAGGATTTAGGTCCAATTCATCATTTTCTTGGTGTTGAGATTTTTTCCACAGGAAACAAGATGTTCATGTCTCAAGCACATTATGCCCTTACCATCTTAGAACGGGCATACATGGTAGACTGTAAACCAGTTGCAACACCACTTGAAGCAAATCCACAACCAGATCCAGCCGCACCTCTCTTGGCCAATCCAACTGAATACAGACAACTCATTGGCTCATTACAATACCTGACATTCACTAGACCTGATTTGGCCTACAGTGTGAACTATGCTTCTTAGTTCTTACATGCTCCAACAATGACTCACCTAAAAATAGCTCACGGGATGCTCGGATATGTTAAAGGACCATCTCATTTGGCTTTTCAACTCACAAAGAGATTCTCCTCTTGGCCTATTCTGCCTATTACGATGCAGATTAGGCGAGTTGTCCTACAACAAGGCGTTCTACTACTGAGTTATTGCACTTATCTTGGCACTAATCTCATCTCTTGGTGTGCCAAGAAACAACCAACCATTTCTAGATCCAAAGATGGTTTGAATATAGAGCTCTTGCTTCTGTGGTGAAGTGACTTGGCTCCAATATCTCTCTCAAGACCTTCGTCTACCAAATGTGTGTCCTCCTACTCTTTACTGTGATAATCTCAGTGCTCTACACATGACTATTAATCCAGTGTTTCATGCCATCACTAAACACATCGAATTAGACTATCACTTTGTCAGAGAACAGGTAGCCCAAGGAAAACTTGTGACTAAGAATGTCCCAAGCATTACTACAGTGTGGTGATCTTTTACAAAACCAAAGCAACACGTTATTCCTTCAACAATTCATCACCAAACTTTGCCTTTACCCCAAGCCAAGTTTGAGGGAGGGTAATAACAACAAATAAATCAGCCACAGGAGTAATAAGGTGAAATTGGAGAAATAAGGAGTTTAAAGTATGCTGGATTGTGCAAAGTTACAAGTCTTTCGAAGGCCTCCTGTTTTTATTTCAAAAAATGGTAGTTTAATTATAAAGATTTGGTTAGTTATTGCTCCAAAATAGCACATGTGGTATTAGAAATAACGTGGTCAATGCTGTATAAGCACATGTGCTATTTCTAAGGAAGTGTAATTTTCTGTATTCATGTTAGAGCAGATTTCTAGGAACAAGATCAGTCCTAATGCTGCTATTTAACACCTTTCCTTGTAACCTTGAAGTATAGTGAGAGCAATTGCAATAAAACAAATCTTTTTCAGTTTCTTTTATGTAGTTGAAGTTCTAATTCATAGCAAAGAGACGTCGGTGGAGATCAGTATATGGACATTGAATGATGGTGGGGAGCAACCGTGGACAAGTTGTAACTATGTTGTTAGCGATGATTTATGCTTAGATTATCCAGAGGCTAAAGCAATTGCTTTTTGAACGGTGAGTTGGTTCTTCAGTCAAATGGAACCCTATTTGTTTGTAATCTTGAATTCAGAACGTATAGGAAGTTTGGACGAAAGCATGATTGTCGGGAGTTGTTGCCTCATGTGACGAGTCTTGTATCTCTAAAGAATTGCAAGTCCGATATACATATGGCAGATGTGGATGAGAATAACCAACCATAGAGAGAGGGATCGAGTCGAGGAGATTCATGCGCTCCGATAACTAAGGTAACTTTTTTTGCAATATGAACTTACCAATACGTTGCAATGTTGTATGTGCGTTTATTTATTTGGTTATCGCCTATCGGAGAGAGGTTTTTATGTGATTATGTTGATGAACACTCAGCAGATGAATATGGTTTCGCAGCAATGCATTTTCAACTTGCTAATATATATAGAGTCAAACCGGAAAATGACTCTGTCCTTACTCCTTACTCTGCAGATGAATGTGGTTTTGCAGCTACCAAAACTGTTCCCTATCAAAACCAAGACTAAAAAGTACTCTTTTTGTTCAAGTACAAGAATGCTTGTGGAGCTTTGTTGTTGGCTATAATGATTCTTCATTTTGTTGAAGTTTGACAAACTTTTTGTAATGAATAGCCGAGATTTTGAAGTGTTTTTTATGTCTTTTTCTCCCGAATAAATTGATTTAGAGCAACCCTTAACATGTTTTCGTAACATGTATATGAATGATTGGTTGAATTCTGAATGGTGACTCTTTATGCATATTTGTTTGAGAAAAGAAAGCCACTTAAAATGGTTGATGTTTCATGAAGCAAATGTCTCTATCAGCATACAGATGTTCGAGTTGGTTAGTCGTTTCTGCAGACTAGTCAGGAACTTGAGCAGTTGGTGGTTGAGTTTGTTGTGTGCTCGTATGTACGTATAAAACGCCATATTGATAACACCGAAAACCATTAGAATAGAATAATGATAAATACATTGTTTAATTGTATAGTTTCATATATTTTTTTGTTTGAGTAGCATTTGGTTGACGATGGTCTGGTGGTTGTCAACGATATACCGACTTGAGTTTGGTTGTAGTTCTTCCTGTTAAAACATTCGGCTTATTTCGATTAATAGTAATATAAGTCAAAATTGTCGATTGAACTTAACTACTTTAATTTACATTTAAAAATCGAGGTTTGGTTAAGACATTTACTGTGTTTATGGTTGATATGATATAATGGGATTGAAATGGAGGTCTGGTTAGGACACTTACAGTGTTTTTGGTTGGTCAGACGTAATTGAATTTCTTTTTTAGGGTGACGTAATTGGATTTGAATGGTGTTTTTCTCTTCATAAAAAATCGAGTTACTCGTGAACTATTGGTACTTGACTCGTAAAGGATTTGACTCGATTCGAATTTTTTCAGTTCGAGTTCAAGTCAAGCAACTCGAATTATTAACCGATCCAACCTCAAACTTCAAATATAGTAATCGAGTAGGACATGAGTTTAATCGAGCTATATTACATATTTATTTATTAATTATATTTATTATTATTAAATAATATTTTTTTGAGTGGAAAAATCTTTTTATTCGGCACTATTCAAAGTGCAAGCATTCTTCAATAAAAAAAAATAAAAATAAAAAGTGCAAGCATTAAGTACATCCAAAGGGGGAGAGGAGCTCCATTGAACAACATTTCCAACTGCTAAAGTAAACTCATGTCTAGCTAAAAGTGTGCAGGAGCATTCCCCGTGCGTTTGACAAAAGATAAAAAAAAAACCGAGTTCAAAATGCTCGACAGGTCCTTACAACTCATTACCAATTGTCCAACATTAGATAAGTCTTCTTCATTCGATTGGAGTTTTTGTATCATTGCTAGAGAATCTGCCTACAAAATAAGTCGTTAGTAGCCATAAGATATTGCAAAAGACAGCCCATGAAAGACTCCAAGCGCTTCTGCTCCCAACACCGAAATATTTGTGCTTATGTGAAAACAGAAAGCAATAAAAATTTCCCCTTTTTCATTTCTAAAAAAACCACCAACCTAGAGTGAGTCATTTTTTAGGCAAGCATCAACATTGCATTTGATATATGATGTTGGGGGGCCTTCCACTTTACTGGCCAATTACTAGAGGATTGATTATCACTTTGGGGAGTATTAGCAGTTGATAATCAAAAAAAAAAAGGGGGGAATGAGGGAGAAGGACACAAATATTTCATCAATTAAGTAGAAGGACAGTCTTTTGAAAATTTTGCATAAAGGACAAAACTATTTATTCACTGTCGAAATTCACTTGTGTTCGAAATTCACTGTTTTAATTATCTGCCAAAATTCACTGTCGAAATTCACTAATTTTCAAAATTCATTGTCGATATTCACTAATTTTCGGGATTCACTATCGAAATTCACTGTCAAAATTCACTAATTTCGGGATTCCTTTGGGAGATTCACCGATTTTAGGATTCACTGTTTGTCCTTCTCGCTTATAAAATTATGCGATTGTCCTTCTCCTATAAAAATATGCATTTGTCTCTGTTACTTAAAAATATTTCAGATTGTGTCCTTATCCCTAATTTTCCAAAAAAAATTTCACCCTCTTTAAAAGGAAGAGGCACATACACCGCTTTCTTTCGAAAATCCAAAAGCATTGTGCCTTCCAAATAAGCCAAAAGAGGTAAATAATCTTACCCCGAGAAAAGTCATCCTCCATGTGCAAAATTAGATCGAGTACATTGGCAAAAGAGTGCAGCCTTCTTTTCCCCACGCCTTGCTATAAGGTTTTAAGCTCCACTCCTTGCATGCTATTGAACAATCGAGTAGGCAAGTGACCAATAGTTTTTATTCCACCGCATACACTACAAATGCCATTAGAACAGACCCGTTTTTGCAAGTTATCATTCGCTAGGCAAACAATTGTGAGATGTACGCCAAAGAAAGTGTCGTACCTAAGGTGCGATCTTTTGATTCCATAGCTTTATCCGTAAAGGAGAGGGCTTGAAGGTGAAGCCTTCGTGAATTCGTTATTGCAAAATTACGGATAATCAAGAGCAATGGTATTAGGATGGTCAAGTCTGGATAATATTTTTATATATTAATAATTATTTGTCTAGTCAAGTTTGATCTTCTCATATTTTATAAAAAACGAAGTGAATTCTAAAAAAACTGTTAGGTTTAGATGAATAACAAAATAATTGTCATTGAGAAATAATGTTGTGTACAATGAGTTTATATAGAGAGACCACAAGGGTATAAACGTAAAATACAAAATAATAAAGTAATATATTCTAATACGCTCCCTCAAGCGGACGGAGTGGAGCGAAGCCCAAGCTTGGAAACAAGTGTAGAAAAGGATAACCGTGGCAAAGGCTTGGTGAGAACATCTGCCAGCTGGTCTTCAGCAGCAACACGAGCAACACGAACAAGACCACGCTCCACATGCTCACGAATGAAGTGATAATCAATGGCCACGTGCTTCATGCGGGAGTGAAAAACTGGGTTGGCACTGAGACGAAGCGCTCCCAAGTTGTCACAGAAAATTACGGGCGTGGAAGTAACTGTAAAACCAAGATCAGCAAGAAGATAAGTCAGCCAGGCAACTTCGGCAGCCGTATCCGCAACACACCTGTACTCAGCTTCGGTGGAAGAACGAGAGACTGAGTGTTGCCTCTTGGAGCTCCATGAAATGGCGTTTTTGCCCAAGAAGACAACATACGCAGAGGTAGAGGTGTAACCTGGCACATACACAGAAGAGGCAGGGTCGTGATATCCAGCATCCTTGTTTCCTGCCCAGTCAGAATCTGAAAAAGCATGTAACGCCAAAGGAGACTCCCGATATAACTGTAAACCCATAGTAGGAGTGCCAGACAAGTAGCGCAAGAGACGTTTGACAAGCATCCAATGATACTCTGTCGGTGCATGCATAAACTGGGAAAGCTTATTAACAGCAAACTGAATATCAACTCTCGTAAAGCATAAATACTGTAAGGCACCCAAAACTGGCGATCTTGAGTCGGATCGGCATAAGGAGGAGAAACAATAGGATCACCCGAAAAGGCGTCAGCTGGCATAGGCGTGGAAACTGCTTTAGAATCCTCCATATGAACCTGAGAAAGCAGCTCACGTGTGTACCTGGTCTGCGTAAGTAATAAACCAAGGGTCGAATGAGTGACCTCAACTCCCAAAAAATACGAAAGGGGCCCAAGGTCCTTGATAGAGAACCGAGAGCCTAACTGATCAATAACACTCTGACGCCACTGGAGCTACCTGTAACAATGATGTCATCGACGTATACCAAGAGGAAAGTAATGCTGGTAGATGTGCGATAAACAAATAAAGAAGGATCAGCTGCAGAGTTAACAAAACCCATGGTAAGAACAAAAGACTTAAGCTCATGGTACCAAGCCCGAGGTGCCTGCTTAAGACCATAAATCGCCTTGCGAAGTTTGCACACAAAAGTGGGTTTCGTTGCATCCTCAAACCCAGGTGGTTGAGACATATACACATCTTCATAAGAAGGCGTACCCTGTAAGAAGGCGTTATTGACATCGAGTTGGCGAAGCGACCAACCAAAGGAAACTGCAATACTAAGAACAAGACGGATCGTAACAGGTTTAACAACAGGACTAAAAGTTTCGAAGTAATCCAAACCAGGACGTTGTGTAAACCCTTTGGCAACCAGCCGAGCCTTGTATTTATCAATCGAGCCATCCGGATTCCGTTTAATTCGGAAGACCCACTTACAACCAACTATATTTAAACCATCAGCAGGGGGAACTAACGACCACGTGTCATTGCGAAGAAGTGCACTATACTCATCAGACATGGCAACACACCACTGCGGACACTGCAATGCCTGCTTAAGGGTTGAGGGATCCGTATCTAGGTAGCGGTTGTGCAGTTGAGCTTGAAGGTTAAAGAGTTTTAGAGGTTTGTAGATTCTATTTTGAGAGCGAGTGGTCATGGGATGTTGTGGCGGGGGGGGAAGGGGAGGTGGAGGCGGCGGGGAGGGTGACGAAGGGGAAGGAGAGGGGACGGCAGTGGGGGAGGAAGAAGAAGAGGAGGAGGAGGGGCTTGCAGATGGCTCAGAAATGCCTACAGGTGGTGCAGGGGCCGTGGGGGGTGGTGGAGAGATAGGGACAGCCACGGTTTCATAAGACAGAGAGGGAAGGAGTGCGGTTAACGGGGGTAAGGAGGAGTCAGAGGAGATACTAGCAAAGGGAAAAATGTCCTCCACAAATCGAACATCACGGGAAATATGCATACGGGACTCAGAGACGTCATAGCAAAGATAAGCGCTTTGTGTGAGGGCGTAACCAAGAAATATACATGGCCTGGATGTAGGCGCGAGCTTGTGGGGATTGTATGGTTTAAGCCAAGGATAACAAAGACAACCGAAAACGCGGAGCTTAGAATAATTGGGAGGCTGAGAAAAAAGCTTGAGATGCGGGGAAAGCATATTAAGATTTTTTGTGGGCATGCGATTGATGAGGTAAACCGCGGTACTAACAGCATAGGACCAATAGGTGACGGGCATTTTGGCATGGGCAAGAAGAGTTAGGGTGGTTTCGGCTATATGCAAGTGCCGGCGTTCAGAGATGCCGTTGTGCTGCGGGGTGTAGGTGGGAGAAGTGAAATGAGAGATGCCATGCTCAGAGAGAAAAGGGCGTAACTTGATGTACTCAGTGCCATTATCAGAATAGAGCGTTTTGATGGGGAAATCTAACAGTTTTTCGACATAGTGCTTGAATTTAATGAAAGTATTATATACGTCAGATTTACATGCAAGTGGGTATATCCACATGTAACGAGTAAAATGGTCAACAAAGAGAACATAATATTTAAAATTATCAACAGAATAAACAGGAGATGACCAAACGTCAGAATAAATCACTTCCAATGGACAAGAAGTAGACAAAGTGGAATCCGAAAAAGGGAGCCTATGGCTCTTATTACATAAGTAGGAATCACAAGAAGAATGTGAAACAGTAGATAATTCTAAAAAATTATTGTTTGCAAGATTTTGAATAATAGGAAAAGCAGGATGGCGCGTAGCGGAGATGCCAAGTGGCGCAGAAGCCTTGGAAGCGAGAAAAGGCGAAGAGAGCTCACGGAGGACCACACATAGGCTCCATCATCGACTTTGTCCTTGGTGGAGGCATTTGCCAGTCTTCAAATCCTTCACCAAAAACGAATCAGATAAGAATTCAATAGAGACAAAGTTATCTTGGCAAAATTTCTGGACAGATAATAAATTGCGAGAAAGGGAAGGTACACAAAGCACATGATTTAATTTGAAGGAGGAAAGAGATGTAGAACCAATGTGAGTGATAGCCAAAGAACTACCATCACCAATGATAATACGATCCATACCTTGGTAGGGGGAGTGAAGAGAGAGTAGATTAAGTTCCTGCGTCATATGATGAGAGGCACCACTATCAAGCATCCAAGTAGCAGAAGGATCAGAGTACTGCAGAGTAGAGCTGGTAGGAGCAGTTTGGGCAACATGGGCATGGGGCGGCTGAGGAGGCCGAGGGGTGCCTGGGTTTCTGGGGGGCCGGGAGATTATTGTAGAGAGGGTAAGTGGTGCAACGAGTAGCAACATGACCACCGAACACCTGAGTTAGCAGAAGCCTTGATATGGTTTAGAGGGACGAGTAGACGCAGGTTTGGAGGAGGGATTGGGAGAAGGGACATGCGGCTGGGGTCTCGGTAGGGGACCGGGACCGACGGCAGGAGCGGGATAGGAGGAGGCCGAGGTAGCTCTTGGTAGGGGAATAATTTGTATTAGGCGAAACATGCATGGGACGGGGAAGGGTAAGCGAGGGAAAGCAAAGATATCGAGCAGGGGTGCAACAGACGGATCGTGTAAAAGTGACGCTTCATGCATAAGTAATTTTTCATGTAACAATGGCATAGAGATGGTATCATCACGAGCACGAATTGCTGTGACAAGGCCACGATAATCACTACCAAGATTTTTAAAATTAATTCAACCAAGTCATCATCAGTACCTTGGCATCAAGAGACGTGAGATCATCAACAACATTTTTTACGGCAGTGAAGTATTGGGAAATGGACATTGTACCTTTAGTGATTGAATTTAAACGCAGTTTGAGATGTCGAACACGACCTTTACTCTGTTTCCCAAACGCGTGTCGAGAGAGTGTCCCAAGCTTGTTTGAATTTGTCGTGTGTTGAATCGTAGCCATAAACTCTTTATCAACCGAACCCAAAATTAAATTGTGAATTAGGGCATCTTGTTGGAGCCAATGCAGATGAGCCGCATTGACTGTCAGCGCACCAGCCGCAGATGTGATGGTTGGCGGCGGCGAGGGTGTGGCACCTGTGACGTAACCGATGAGACCGTGACCGGTGAGTAAAGTGGTCAATTGAAGCTTCCAAGCCGTGAAATTTTTGCCATCAAGTTTTGTAGGAGCATTGACAGCAGGATTAAGTGAGATAACGGTGGTTGTAGCCTGAGGGGCTGCAGCCGCAGCAAGAACAGGGGCAGCGCCGGTGGCTGCAGAGGCGGCGGACTGAGAGGAGACGGCGGCAGAAGAGGCCATAGCCGCTGGAAGAAGGCGGCAGCAAGAGGAAGCCGAATTTTGGGATCAAAAAAGCTCTGATACCATGTTAGGTTTAGATGAATAACAAAATAATTGTCATTGAGAAATAATGTTGTGTACAATGAGTTTATATAGAGAGACCACAAGGGTATAAACGTAAAATACAAAATAATAAAGTAATATATTCTAATAAAAACAATCGAGCTCATAAACCGAGTTGAATTATATCAAATAGTTAATGAGTTAAGTTCAAACTTGTCATTTTTATGACTCCATCGAGCACAAATCAATTTTCAGGCCTGAGTCTTTTGTTGTGTTCGAGCCCTAAAAAAATATCGATTCAATTCGACTCGATTACACCTCCGTTAAAACAATCGTGGATCCTTTTCTACTTCCTTCTTCCCCGCTTAATTAATCGGGGTCATTCATAGTACAACAATCAACTTGAAGAGCGGCTAATACTGAGCAATTAAGGTCTCCTGCGTGAGCCTTCTCAATTTATCGATTTCTTTTTAACTCTGTGGCTAGATCCATGTCCGATTTAAGAGTGCGAACTCAAGATTAAGAAGACGGCAGAGAAAGCTCGGTAAGAAAGTGTTATGAAAAGAGTTCCAAAATGGTAATTCAACCATAAATAAACAGGGGAATGGGGGAAGAAGAGAATGAGGAAGAAGAATAGTAGAAGAGAAGAATTTGAGAGAGGAGAAATAGAATTCTTCATTCACCCCCAATTCCATACTCGGTTGGAGTTTACATAGCACACACCAACACTCTGCTCCTCAACAAACTAACAGAAAAGGAAGAGAAATAAGCCTCATGGCTGCAACAAAAAAGGAAAATGAACTAATTAAATGAACCGGGCCTAATACAAATAAGGAAAATCAGCTTGATTAATGACAAATTCCTCCCCTTAAGAGCTACCTTGACCTCAAGGTAGTGCAACAAACTCAGGAAATTGCTTCTATATGTAGGAGAAATCTTCCCAAGTGACCTGTGCTTCATCTAGATTGTACCACTTGATCAACCACTGTACAACCGGACTGTTATGGTGTTTGATGGTTCTGATAGCAAGTCGTTCTTCAAGATACAATACTAATCGCCATCCGTTTGAAGTAATGGGTGGTGAGGAAGTAGTTTGGAGGGCATTCCCCACAAACCGTTTGAGCATAGATATATGAAAAAACAGGATGTATGTGTCTTTGATCGGCAATTTAAGTCCAGAGCCACAGGCTCACTTTTCTCAATCAAATATGGGCCAAAATACTTGGCTGCAAGTTTAACATTACGCCTGATAGCAAGCGAAAACTGCATATACGGTTGCAATTTAATCAAAACCATATCCCCTTCTTGGTATTCCTTCTCAACCCTGTTCTTGTCAGCATTAGTCTTCATCCTAGATTGAGCCTGGATTAGATGATCCTTTAGCTCCCTGATAAGGGCCTGCTTCTGTACTAAAAAATCATCCACTGATAGGTTACTTGATTTACTAAAGCGCCAGGGGGTAAGGGATTAGGAGGATACCCATACAAGGCCTCAAAGGGTGATCTGCCTAGGGATGTGTGGTAGCAGGTATTGTACCAGTGTTCAGCAAAAGGAAGCCAAGATTTCCACTATTTGGGCCTATGAAAGATCATACATCTTAAATACATTTCTAAGCATTGATTTACCCTTTCCGTTTGTCCATCTGATTGGGGGTGGTAGGCAGAGCAAAGGTTTAGAGTAACCCCCACTTTCTTCATCAAACTGGACCAAAACTCGGCAGTAAATACCTTATCCCTGTATGTTCTAATAGTTTTGGGCAGGCCATGCAACTTATAAACATGCAGAAAGAACTTAGAAGCTACTACCTCAGCAGAATAATGTTTGATCAAGGGAATGAAATGCGCATACTTGGTAAATCTATCAACCACCACTAAAATCACTTCCTTACCCTCTGAATTTGGAAGACCTTCCACAAAATCCATTCCAACACTTTCCCAAGCTTGATTAGGAATTGGGAGAGGTTGAAGTAATCCTGCAGGATGTTGATGTACATCCTTACACTGTTGACAAGTTAAGCAGCTCCTAATCATTTCCTCCACATCCCTCCTTAAGTGAGGCCAATAAAACATAGAAGATGCTCTTTTATAGCAAGCTTGCATAACTGAATGGCCACCAATGGGTGAAAAATGCAGCTGATGAAGAATGGACGACCTCGGATCAAAGACTTCCCACATAGATCCAAAGTCCCAAATTTAACAACTCCTTGATGCGTTGAATAACCGGGGAATGGCATCAACATTAATTAATGACTTACGAACAAGTTCCTTGGCTGTAGTGTCCCCTTCATAGCTATCAATAACATCATGTAACCACTGGGAATCATCAAGTGATGGCCATTCTGAGATATTGGTTCCTCATGGCTTTGCCTTGACAAAGCATCTCGCCACTATATTCTCCCCGCCTTTTTATATTCTATTTTAAAATCAAGACCCATTAGTTTTGATATACCTTTTTCTTTGCGATGAGGTAGAAGCCCTTTGCTCCAACAAGTATTTGAGACTCTGTTGGTCTGTTCTGACGATAAACTCCTTGCCATGCACGTAATGACTCCATTTAGAAACTGCCATGATGACAGCCAACAACTCCTTCTCGTAAGTGGAGAGCCCGAATTCCCTGGTTTTGAAGGCCTTACTAAGAAATGAGATAGGCCTGCCCTTCTGCTGTAATACCGCTCCTATCCCTATTTTGCAGGCATCAGTTTCAATGCAAAAAAGGATTGAAAAATCAAGGAGGGCTAGGACCGGGGCTACACACATAGCCCTCTTAAGATTTATGAAGGCTTCTTCTGAATCAGGACCCCAATGGAATTCATCCTTCTTCAATAAATCTGTCAATGGTTTTGCGACACACCCATAATTTTTGACAAACCGTCTGTAAATCCAGTAAGGCCTAGGAATCCCTTTAATGCAGTCACATTAGATGGCCTTGGCCAACCTTGTACTGCCTCTATTTTTTTGGGGTCTGCTGAGACCTCTCCATCCTGAATAATGTGCCCTAAGTACTCAATTTTCTGCTGCCCAAAGGAGCACTTACTAATCTTGGCATAGAACTTTTGTTCCACGAGTATCTCAGAGAACCTCCTTTAGGTCTTTGGATATGAGCCTCCAAATCTGTCTTTGTATATCAAAATATCATTAAAAAAAAAACCAATACTGACTTTCTGAGTTGTTTCTTCAAGATTCCATTCATACATTTTTGAAATGTGGCAGGGGCATTTGTAAGCCCAAATGGCATTACCTTAAATTCATAGTGCCCCTGATGGGTCACAAAAGCAGTCTTCTCCATGTCTGTGTCTTTCATCCATATTTGGTGAAAACCTGATCTTAGATCAATCTTTGTAAACCATTTTGCCTTCCCCAGCTCATCCAACAGTTCGTCTATCATTGGTATGGGAAAACTATCCTTAATTGTCTGATCATTTAGCCTCCTATAGTCTACACATAACCTCCAACCACCATCCTTCTTTTTGACAAGTAACATAGGTGAGGCAAATGGACTATTGCTAGATTGAATAATTCCTTGCTTCAACATTGCTTCAATAAGCTCTTCTATTTCACCTTTTAAATGGTGTGAATACTTGTATGGCCTGATCTTAAAAGGGGAGGTACTGATTGAGGTCAAGTTAAATTACTAACTCGATGCCTAAATAACCACTAGCAAGTGAACTAGGTTCAATCGCAGTATAGCTAGATAGAGTCGAGGTCGATCCCACAGAGAATCAATTTGTGGATCCTAACTTAAATAGTCAACCTATTTATTTCGTCTGACAAATATGGTCTATGACCAACATAAAGTACGAGAAAAGAAAGACACACTCAAACATATAAACAACATGTAAACACATAACGTAATCAACTTCTCAATTATAACCATAATCATTTGGATCTAGACAATTTATATGACAACAAAACTCATCAACTATTAATCCGTTCATATCTATTTATATTGGCTACGGGAGTCATCCTCTAAGCTTGATGTAGCACCGATAGGTCACTATATCACTGTGTTATTGTTACGTGACTTCGTCTCTTGGTGCCTCCATCTCATATAACTCACACGCTTACCACTCTAAGGATGCCGATATTGACCGTACACCTCGTCCGGGCAACATTCCTTTGGTTAGGCGTATTTCTGAGCGATCACTCAAACCTCGTCCAACTAACACTTACCAAGTTATAGTCTCATGCTAGTTTACGATCTACGTGTAACAAGGTGCGGCGCAATTCCTAATATAAATCTACCTAGATAACGCTGAACGTCCGAAGATCAATTCCTAAGCCTACCTAAGAGTCTTATATTGGTATTTCCTTTTCACACGTTTTAATTAAATTAAGCGAGTGACGCGTAGCCATAGCCATACCCTCTACGAGATAATAGATTCAATTAAGCTAACCTAATCATAAAAGGCGTGATCGATTAACGGATGAAAACAGGTTTGCTAACTCTCGGTCGACCGAATAGGCACTCTCGATCGAGTGACACCTCTCGGTCACCCGAGAGTCTAACTCCCAGCATTTACATCCCCGAACGTATTTCGGCGTTTCATATACAAATCGGATTATATAGCGAATCATCAGGACATCATATAAACTAATCTAAATACACGTAAATTAAACACATGATTCATCCGTAGATGTTAGGTAGAGGGGCGTAGGATATGTGATCCTTATAGACAAGGTATCACCATCGCGCCTAACGTCATATCCTAGATCTACATCATCTAGATATGAATAACTACTCAAACAATCAAAGCATAATTGGGAAATTGATTACTAAAAAGAAAACGAGAAAATAAACTAGGGCTTACATGTTTGCAACCCTAGCAACCTCCACAAGCTTTATTTTGCTTATATGTTTTTATGAATGAAGAGTGGTGAATGCATAATAAAAAATACAAAGGGCTTGTGTTTATATAGAGCCTCGGCCGTCATAGAAAACCGACTTAAAATGCCGACACTCAACCCTAGCCGACTCAAATAATGTGCCGAACTTCTTCTCAGTTTGTAGGCCCACTCGGTCGACCGAATGCACAGGCTCGGTCGACCGAGCCTTACATGCTCCTGGGCTCTTTTTCTCTTTTATCTTGGGCCTTCTTAATTCGTCTGTGATCCATCAAAGCTTCTCCGAAGTTCATCCTTGTGCTCCCAAATGAGTTACTACAAATATCACATGAAATCTGATCTGTAATATCAAATAATATAATAAAACTTCATAATACATAATAATGAATCGTGAATCTCGGCATATGCAAATTAGGCGACATACGACTTATTATTACTCTATTATAGCTCCTTTAAACTAGAATCGGGATAAAGGTCATAGAATAACGGGCACAAAATGACCGTTATCAACTACCCCCACTTAGCCTTTGATCGTCCGATCAAAATATCAACAAGTTATTTCCCATGAACTACTTTCCGGTGGTCACCGATATCGACACAAGAAACTCGAATCAACTCATATCATCTATGCTCATCAGATATCCATTATCCACTATTCATCATGAATCGATGTGTTGTGTGCATGTGCATTGAGTTTTAAACATTCGTAGCAAGATTAGAGCTTATGCAAACTTCGTAGTCTGAACCTACCAACTTCAGTATTCCCACTTTTTTAAGCCTTTTAATTTTTCAAGCACCGGAATAATAAGCAAGAGCGTATCTATAGGGTTTTTGGACTTGGAGACCGAGTACTACTCAAAGCCTCTTAAAGAGTTGAATATTCTTTTCATATCTTCATATTTTTCAGATACTATCAATCTCAAGAAGGACAACTTTCTAGAGCATCCCTCTATCTTAGATCAAATATTAGCATCGAATATTACCACAAGCGAGGCTACTTTGGTAATTTACTACAAGCCCAGTGTTTTAACATTGTCAAACACAGGTACGTCTCAAGCTTATTACTCAGCTTTTGTGGCTAGAATCTTTAGGAACACATCAGACGATAAATTTGACACTAGGTAAGCATAATCAATCATCTATGCAATGTACACATTATAATTTTACCTTTTATAACAAGCGTAGTACATCCCGATTCAATTATTGAATAAGTGAATAATAAACAACTACTTGCAATGGACAATATGAATATCATTAAGTTTACTAATCAAGAAATCGCAGAAGTATAAAGTGATCACGTACTCATGAAATATGGTTTACTTCTTATTAGATATAATTATCAGGAACTCACAAAAGTAAATGTGATTCTAAGTTTAAAATTAAAAGTTTTAATAAATTTTTTCATCATTTTATTTATTATTTGATATATGGAATTACTCATTTGAGCTAAGTGACTTGTACCCCCCACTTAAACCATGCATTGTCCCCAATGTATAAAAACCGAAATAACACGCTCAGAAAAAGGAACTTAGCTCTGGATAAGCGTGGAAGTTTGAACAAGTCGTAGGACTTCGGCGATTCAACAGCACGTGCATTGGCTCCATAGCAGTGAGGAAAAATAATCACTGCGCAACACATATCTTAAACAAAGCTCGCAACTTCATACTGAGATTAGTCCAAATCGTAATAATCGAAAAATGGGACCGTAAAAGGTATAACAATTTCCTTAAACATTTTTAAGTCCATTAATTAATGATTACATTTCAATACATTTCAACAAGTCCAAAACATTACATAAGTTCGAATTTAGGAAACAGAGAAACTTGCTCTATATAACACGACATACTAGTAGAACTGAATCAAAATAAAAACTCGTTAATTATAGGAAATGCAAACACTCAAATTAAAATACTTAACCCCATCCTGGATTGAATGGTGCTAGTTGCAAATTGTTCGGGTCGGCTTCGTCAGCATCATCCTCGGGTTCCCCTCCTAGGTCGTGGCCGAGAACGACAGGCGGTGGGACAGAACTCAAAGATAGGATAGGCATTGGCTCCACATAGGAATCGCCGCCTAACACCGGGCACTCAGCTCCCTCACAGAATGTAGTGATTAGTGAACCAAAAGGTAAGGTATGCCGAGGCTTGAGAGCATCGTCTGTCATCTCCTTGCGTATCAATGCCCCCACATTCACAGGCCATCCCATGTACAACCAATAGAGCAGAGTGGCATGAGTATAGTAAACCGTAGATACATGCTTAGCCGGGAAGATATTGGAACGAATAAGCCGATTGAGGCACTTATCCTCCCATCTCCTAAAGTCTGTTTTCGCAAATGTGCGGGCAACCTCCCCTACTGTCCATTCTATTCCCAGATAGGCTCCAACTTCCTCCAACCAAGCATCGGACCCATCAAACGTTGCCATATACTCTGGCCCGTCCTCCGAGATATCCAACCCATAATAAGTATTAATCGTACCCGGAGAAACTACAATAGGTCGTCCACGAATAATAACGACATTGGTGTCGGGGTGTATGCGCAAATAAGCATAAAATTCTCTCACCCAATTGACGTTGACCCGGCCTGGGGGTGCGACGACATCACGCCATTGATAACTTTCCACCAACTCCAAAAGCTCATCCCCACAATTGTCCAAATCTAGACCTCGAGCTCGATGTACGGGGGCATTAACGAAATGATTAGTAAACGAAGAATATACCTCCCGACTCGCGAATTGTGGCACCCCGTTGATTATTGGAATATCGCCTTCCACAGCCACAAACTGAGCGGCTCTGCTTCTTCTTGGCGGCATCCTCACAGAATCTTGGCAAAGAAGAGGACGGCGGCGGCAGGGGTACTCTCGGTCGACCGAGAGTAAGTACTCGGTTGACCGAGTGATGAAACGGCTGAAATGGTGATTTTTCCGGCTCAGATCGTCTCAATGACGAATTTGGTTGATTCAAGCAAAATCCTTCGACAGAATTTCAAAGGTGAGGAAAAATGGTTAATTGGATGAAGATTTTTGGAACACTTCCATTTGATTTCTACTAGGGTGTGGGGAAAAAGAGAGATGGAGAAGTGGGATGAAGGAATTGGGGAAAAGGATGAGGAAAATGAAAGAGAGAATGGTGGGTTAAATAGAAAGAATGGAGTTTGAAAAATGGAATGTGATTGGTGGAGAAAAGTTGTTGGGGATTGATGAGGAGGAAAGGTGGAATTTGAAAATTTGAATTGGTATAATAAAGAAGTTGGGAAGAGAAAAAGGTGAATGGTTGGGAAGAGGGAAAGGTGAATGGGGATATGTAGAAATTAATGGTGTTGACCATTTTAATTATTTTGACACACCGTAAATTATCTAAAACAAATAACCATGCCAAAATTTATTATTTCACTCTTGCAATTCCTACCTCATAAATTTTTCTCTAACCAATAAATCGTCTTAAGCACAAAAGCAACCTCATTCATATCTTGAATAAATCAAACAACTGGTCTAAGCATTTGTAAAATAACGCATAACCATTTCCTTAATCAACAAAATTTTTTACAAAGATTCAATTACTACACTTCACTTCACATAAAAGCGATTCGAATAAAAAAATTATTTTGCACATCCTTAACTCAACAAATCATTGAACACGGCAAAATAGAAAAAAAAACTCCTTATCGTTTCATGCTACTTTTATTTAAAATAAAAATAGAGATAAAAATAACGAAGGATAGAAATAGTTCTACAGTTTAAGTCGGTAGCTCGACTTTCCAAAAAAAACATCACTGTCTACGAACTGCTCTTGGCTCGCCAGGTTTTCACCCGGTTAGCCTTTACTGAAAATGTCTTGCTGTCCTTTTCCACGAGTGCCTTTCCGCGAGGTGTGAATCAACAAAAAGACAATGAATCGCTCCATCCAAGCAAGCTCCAATCTTCGTAATACTTTCAGAACTAGATGAGCTCTCTTTAGTTCGAACTCTACGAGTTCGTTTCTTTGTCTGCTTCCTTCTATTCTTGGGTGTGGAGAAAGGCAGGCCTTCAGGATTATGATTTTCTAGAACAGGGGCAGGCTCGACAGCTTTCTCACGACTCAGAACTGTAAGGGTCTCATCAACACTTTTTCCTAGGCTTGGAGTAATATCTGGTTTTGAACTACCAACTCCTATAACATTCACGCTCACCGGAGTAGGAAATCAATTCCTTGTCCCATAGGTCTCGGAACCTCTAGCATCGAAAAATGTGATCTCACGCTGCCGGGTCACAATTAGGGCTCTCAAGTGTTGATAAAGGCTCTCCCTAAAATGATCGGGCGGTGAGGGTGCTCATCTATATCCATCACAACTATATCTATCTTAAACTCCGAAATGTCCTATGCCAATGATCATATTACACATATTCCCAGACATGACTGTTCTGGTCCCATCCGCAAATCTAACTTGCAACGGAGTATTCGTGGGAGTAAGGATCAGATTTCTATCACAAAGACTTTTCGGAAAAATGTTCAGACTCGAGCCAGAATCTATCAAAGCCAACCCTAGGTATGCTCCTTCTAAGGTAACCTCTACCATAAATGCTCCTGGGTCATCTAGTTTCGGCATCAACCGAGCTTCATTCTCAATATGCGCTGCATCTCTAGGACCGATGACTAAAGGGCGATTTATGTTTACGCTTATCCTCAGAATCAGATTCTATATCGACATATGATGCATGTAGTCATATCTCGAGTCGAATCAAGAAATCTCTTGTGGTTTAACTTGGACATACCTCTGTATATGTAAGCATCTTTAGACTCTTTTGACCTCTTGGCTTCGTGAATTCTTGCCTTCATCTTTGCTATTCTTTCCTTGAGTTTAGGTGTCAACGGCTTTCTAGGTGTGGTTTTGGTTCTCAACACCATGACTTCCTCCCCTTGAACCTCAGAAGACTGACGTGATGACATTTTCTTTGAGCAGTTCGCTTTAGTGATTCCTCCGACATCGCATCATAGGAAAAACAACAAACGGTTATTGAACTAACAGCAAAGATGATTACTCATACCGCCGCTAGGCTTATAACCTACTAAGCGTAATCACAGGTGAAAACAACTATCGATAAAACATTTAAAGGGCTCGGTCGACCGAGTACCATAGTTCGGTCGACCGAACATACAAAATATTTTTTTTTATTTTTTATTACTCACTGTAACAGAAAACAGAAAGACGAAATAATTAAGTTGATCATTTAAGCAGTTGGACCATTGATTCCCCGGCAACGGCGCCAAAAACTTGATTGAGGTCAAGTTAAATTACTAACTCGATGCCTAAATAACCACTAGCAAGTGAACTAGGTTCAATCGCAGTATAGCTAGATAGAGTCGAGGTCGATCCCACAGAGAATCAATTTGTGGATCCTAACTTAAATAGTCAACCTATTTATTTCGTCTGACAAATATGGTCTATGACCAACATAAAGTATGAGAAAAGAAAGACACACTCAAACATATATAAACAACATGTAAACACATAACGTAATCAACTTCTCAATTATAACCATAATCATTTGGATCTAGACAATTTATATGACAACAAAACTCATCAACTATTAATCCGTTCATATCTATTTATATTGGCTACGGGAGTCATCCTCTAAGCTTGATGTAGCACCGATAGGTCACTATATCACTGTGTTATTGTTACGTGACTTCGCCTCTTGGTGCCTCCATCTCATATAACTCACACGCTTACCACTCTAAGGATGCCGATATTGACCGTACACCTCGTCCGGGCAACATTCCTTTGGTTAGGCGTACTTCCTAGACGATCACTCAAACCCTCGTCCAACTAACACTTACCAAGTTATAGTCTCATGCTAGTTTACGATCTACGTGTAACAAGGTGCGCGCAATTCCCTAATATAAATCTACCTAGATAACGCTGAACGTCCGAAGATCAATTCCTAAGCCTACCTAAGAGTCTTATATTGGTATTTCCTTTTCACACGTTTTAATTAAATTAAGCGAGTGACGTAGCCATAGCCATACCTACTGAGATAATAGATTCAATTAAGCTAACCTAATCATAAAGACGTGGATCGATTAACGGATGAAAACAGGTTTGCTAACTCTCGGTCGACCGAATAGGCACTCTCGGTCGATCGAGACACACCTCTCGGTCACCCGAGAGTCTAACTCCTGCATTTACATCCCCGAACGTATTTCTCAGCGTTTCATATACAAATCGGATTATATAGCGAATCATCAGGACATCATATAAACTAATCTAAATACACGTAAATTAAACACACAGATTCATCCGTAGATGTTAGGTAGAGGACGTAGGATATGGGATCCTTATAGACAAGGTATCACCACTGCCCTAACGTCATATCCTAGATCTACATCATCTAGATATGAATAACTACTCAAACAATCAAAGCATAATTGGGAAATTGATTACTAAAAAGAAAACGAGAAAATAAACTAGGGCTTACATGTTTGCAACCCTAGCAACCTCCACAAGCTTTATTTTGCTTATATGTTTTTATGAATGAAGAGTGGTGAATGCATAATAAAAAATACAAAGGGCTTGTGTTTATATAGAGCCTCAGCCGTCATAGAAAACCGACTTAAAATGCCGACACTCAACCCTAGCCGACTCAAATAATGTGCCGAACTTCTTTCTCGGATCAGAGCCCACTCGGTCGACCGAATGCACAGCTCGGTCGACCGAGCCTTACATGCTCCTGGGCTCTTTTTCTCTTTTATCTTGGGGCCTTAATTAAATCAGTGATCCATCAAAGCTTCTCCGAAGTTCATCCTTGTGCTCCCAAATGAGTTACTACAAATATCACATGAAATACAAATTGTAATATCAAATAATATAATAAAACTTCATAATACATAATAATGAATCGTAACTCTCGGCATATGCAAATTAGGCGATTACGACTTATTATTACTCTATTATAGCTCCTTTAAACTAGAATCGGGATAAGGTCATAGAATAACGGGCACAAAATGACCGTTATCAGCATTACCGCAAATTGATGTCTTGCACCCAATCTCGATTAGGTGGTAATCCCAATTGGTTCTTGGAAGATATCATCATAATAATCGTAAAACCTCTTGAATAGTAGGATGAATGTGGCTCTCCTCTGATGGTGTCTGTGTTTGCAGTGAATAAAAGCAGGCCAAAAGTCCATAAGCACCTTCTTTCAATGAGTTTTTGAGACTTTTACAACTCATGAATTGCAATTGTGCTTCACCTGCACTTTGTAAAGTTATGTCTTCACCATCCTTTTTGAAGGATAATTTGAGTTGATCAAAGTTAAACATCATAGGGCTGTACCTCCTCATCCAATCCACCCCTAAAACCATGTCATAACCTCCTAACTTAATGAGTCTCACATCATGGTGGAACCTGTGCCCATTCATCAACCAGGGCAGATTGGGGCACACTGAATCACTGGTCATACTACTACCATCTACTACAGTAACTACCATGGCCTTGGCTGGTTCAATAACGCAATGAAGATCCCGAGCCAAATTATGATCTAGAAAAGTCTGGGAGCTGCCACTATCAATCAAAATAGAGATAGGTTTCTTTTTCAATTGCCCTTGAATGCGAATAGTGCTAGCTGTTGTTTTCCCAGTCAATGTACTTAATGATAATTGAGAAAACTCACATGGGGTGGTATCATCTGCAATGTGAACAGTGGGGTTATCTGTTACCATTTCCCCAATCATATCATCACCATCTGTAAGAATGAAGTTGAGCTGTCTGTTTTTCCATTTGTGACCCGGAAAGAACTTTTCATCACAACGAAAACATAATCCCTTTTCTCGTTTTTCCTGCAGTTGAGCAGGGGTAATTGATCTATTAAGGAAGGATGCTGGTTTAGTAACAGGATCAGGGGGTTTCTTAACATTAGTTGCTGGTGATTTGAGGGAGTTCTTTGCCTTCAACACAATAGAATCTGATAGTACCTCTTGAGCTCTGGCAATCTCTAGAGCTTTAATAGTGGATTTGGGATCCATTAATCGAACCAATGCCTTAATATCATTATTGAGGCCACCGATGAATCTATTGACATAATATGAATCAGGTAGGCTTGGGTTTGATTCCTTCACTAGAGATTTTAGATCTTCAAAACGGGACAAATACTCTTCGACTGTACCAGTTTGATTAAGCTTTTCAAATTCATCCAAAACGTCCTCAAGAGCCTTATTGCAAAACCTCCTGCAGACTCGTTCTTCGAAGAAATGCCATGAAGCAAAGAGGAAATTCCGGTCTCCACCCTCCATACCAAGAGTCAGCCGGACCCTTAAGGTATAACTCAGCTAGTCCAACCTTGTGATCGTCTGGTGTTCGATTTATATGGAAATATCGTTCGCAACGTCTTACCCAGGCCCTATGGTCTACTCCATTGAATGAAGGGAAGTCCAATTTGGGGTGTTTGACGTCATAGGTGTCATAATCGGCTTTGACGATCTGGGGGTTAGGAGTGTGTTTGGTGATGGCAGGGGACGGTGTGGGAAGAATAGAGGCGATTCTGCCCTCTCCGGCGATCGGGATCTTCTCGCTGTCCGGCCGAGCTCTGCAACACTTGTAATCACGGTGGCGAAGCCGGGAATGGATCTCATCTATGTCACGCTGGTGTTTGGTTTGAAATCGGGTCATCTCACTGAATTTGATGAACTCTCATTGATTTTGGCTTGGGATTTTGGAATTTCATCTGCGGTCTTGGATCCGGTTCCGTCCGCCATAGGTCGGGATCGGTGCTCGATACCACTTGTTATGAAAAGAGTTCCAAAATGGTAATTCAACCGTAAATAAACAGGGAATGGGGAAGAAGAGAATGAGAAGAAGAATATAGAAGAGAAGAATTTGAGAGAGGAGAAATAGAATTCTTCATTCACCCCCAATTCCATACTCGGTTGGAGTTTACATAGCACACACCAACACTCTGCTCCTCAACAAACTAATGTAAAAGGAAGACAAAGAAGCCTCATGGCTGCAACAAAAAGGAAAATGATATAATTAAATGAACCGGCCTAATACAAATAAGGAAAGTCAGCTCGATTCATGACAGAAAGCTGAAATTTACACGTTTGAAATCGCCGATAAAATGCTTGTTACTGCTATTTTTGGTGTATATTATAAATTATTCACTCCCGTAACTCCCGTTCTCCTTTATGGCCGTAAGTAACCATTTCTCACCTGTGTTTACATTCAACTTTTTTTTCCTTCTTCTTCAGCGAGAGCTTTCACAGTCATGAGCAATTCAGTAGAAAGCTCGGAAAGAGAGCTCGGAAAGAGAGCTAAACATTTCTTCCTGATGATGTTGTTATGAATATATTAAGCTAGCAAAAGATGTACTTCGATAATGTGTTTGTAGAGTATGGAGGGATTTAACCTCCTCCAACGATTTTATAGACTCGCACATCCTTCACAATCATGGGAGATGAAAACATCAATGCGATCGCTGAGTTGTTTTGTCTCATCTTCCGTCCATTGTTTTGTCTGTTCATTCTCGATCAACAAGTTCCAAACTTTATTGTGTTCGGACAGATAACAACCGAAGCTTTCATCCTGATTGATGCACTCCAACGGTTTAGGAGTACATTCTAAAGCAGTTTCTATACAAGAAAATAGAGACAACAAGTCTGTTACAGAAATCTGAAACCATTTATGTAACAGACTTGTTTTCTCTCTTTTTGCATCAACAGCTGCAGCAAAACCGCGGTAATAGTACCGGTAACGGTGCTGTACCGTTTGATCGGTCAGCTTCGTTGAGGTATCCAAATGGAGGTTCAAAGAAGAATCATCAGGCTATGGCGAGGAGTTGTAGTTCGAGAGCTCGTTCTCTTACTGATCCTTTGAATCAGCCTAATCAGCTCGTTAATCAGGTAATTTGACTGATTTGTAGTACTAATTTGTTGATGGACAATTGTTTATTTTGGCTATTTCAATCTCATCCAGCATTCACCAGCATTGTATTTGATTTGTCTATGGCGTTTGAGATTTTCCTAAAAATTTGGTCATCAAAAAATCTAGGCATTTGTTATTGGCACCCAAATCTACTTTTCAGATATTCGACATCTGTAAGATCGAATATCACCTCAACATTCGACATTCGGCTTTGACATTTAAAATAAAAGTCTAATGTAGCTCTGACATTCGACATTGCATGGGTGGATTGTCCATTTTTGACCTTGGTAAAGTTGAAACTAACCCGAAGTATTATGCCATAACAATACATCTTACAAAATTGCAAGGCATAGCAAGAGAAATTGTATGGTATAACCATCGTACCAAATGTATGGCATTGTAGCCACACATTTTTACTCATTTTCACCGTACACACTGCTTCTATATGAAAGAGAATGGAAATGTGTGGATATGATGCATATCACTCGGTAGTATAACCTAGTTGTAGGTGTAAGATAAAATGTTTTGCATAGCAAAAACCTTTACGAGCCCCCCTGTAGTGACAATCTTGCACAGGGCGTGGGAGTTCTATCCATTGAACCGACTTCCATCAGCAAATAAAAAAAGATGTACATGCATCCTTTTGACAATCTTGCATCAATCAGGATGGAAGCCCGAGAGAGGATTGTGCTACTTTAGTACGTGAAAAATAGCATGGAAAAGGACTTCTAGCCGCTCTAAAAAAAGATCATGTAGAAGGGCTTTTGATTTTAGCAACAATGTGAAAGATGAGAATGCAAGCTTTCAAGTTTCCACAGGTTCGGTAGCTAATTTTGCTGATGTTAAGGAGACCAATGAGCCTATCTGGTGGAGTTTCAATAAAAATATAGAAATTGAGGATTTCGAGTCATGTATCGAAATGAGAAAAATCATAAGTGAGCATAAAGGAAGGAAGCTTAACTCTAAAAAGACACTTGTGAATATTGAGGATCTCAAAGCGGCTTCGTCTCAATTTTTTGTCCAATTTCCAAGAAAAAAAAAGGTCGAAAAAATTCCGTTCCCAAAAAAGCACGAAGCTGTCTTAGAAAGACAAGAAAACAATGCTTTGATTCCTTATCGAGGTAGAGCTGATTTAACACAAAGTCAAGAACTTGTAGTGCAAGAAAGAGAAGCTGACCATGCATTGATTCCTCGTAGAAACAAGAGGCGTAAACTTAGAGCTTCGGTTGTTATCTGTCCAAACAAAATTAGAGTTTGGAACTTGTTGATGGAGAATGAAATTGGTCTAGAAGGAATTGATGAACAGACAAAAGAATGGATGGAAGATGAGACAAAACAACTCAGCGATCGCATTGATGTTTTCATCTCGAAGGATGTCCAAGGGGCGGACTCTTATATGTTGGATATATGTTGGGAACCTGCACAAACAAGATCAAGGATTCATAAATCATAAAAACCGGACCATGGATATATCGTTTTGTCCAATAATGGCCTAATAGTCGTCGATAGAAGTCACTTGGAGTATGTTTTCATTATTTACAATCCCATATTCCGTGATGTTGTGAAAATAACCATACACACCCGACGATATGGCTATAAGGGTAGGGTTTGTGGTGTTTTTCCATCCAGTACAAAAAGAGTACTGCATCCTTTGGCAAAAAACTCTATCACGTCTACCATGTAAAGTCCAATACAGGATACTCAATTTGGAGTCTGATCCAAAGTGGTGAGATATCGCAACTCAAAATAGTAGGATTTGGTATATTAAGCCTGTGTTGATTGACAAATATTTCTATTGGATAGTTGAGCCTTCTCAACGCTTTGATGACTATCCATTCAATGGTGAGATCATGGAATATGATATTATAAAGGAAGAATTTCGGGTGATACCTTGCCCTGTTCGAGTCAATTACGAAAATGTAAATCTGTTGGACAGTGATGGGAATTTATCCTTAATTCATGTTATTCGAAGCAAAGAGTCGATGGAGATCAATCATTGAATGATGGTGGGGAGCAACTGTGGACAAGTTGTAACCATGTTGTTAGCAATGATGTATACTCACGTTATCCGGTGCCTAAAGCAATTGCTTTTCGGAATGGTGAGTTGGTTCTTCAGTCATATATTGGAAAGCTATATGTTTGCAATCTTGAATTCGGAACGTTTAGGAAGTTTGGAGGAAAATATAAATATTGGCCGAAGTTTTTGCCTCATGTGACGAGTCTTGTATCTCTAAAGAATTGCAAGTCCAATGTATGTATGGCGGATGAGGATGAGAATAACCAACCATAGAGAGAGGGTTCGAGGCCAGGAGATTCACGCACTCTGATAACTAAGGTATCCCCTCCAATCTTCTCATTTCAATTTTTTTTTCCTCTTCCGCCGTTAAAGGTTATATCTAATTGCAGAAATATTCAACCATTCAGAAATCAAATAATCCTTCATATGCAGAATAAGGAAACAAGTTCAAGGTTGCGCTAAATCAAGTTATCAAAAAGAAATAGAGCCGAAATAAAAAACAAAAAAACACAAAGACTCGTACAAAAGCACAACAAAGTAAAGCTCGTCAACTTTCACGTCTCAACATGGTTTCAAAAACATGAAAAAAAGGATAGCATTATCGCCAACAACAAAGCACCACAAGCAATCTTGCACTTGAACAAGTCTAGACACCAAGTCTTTCGGGTTTGACAGAAGAAAATGCATCGCCGCGTGCTTCCTGCCATTGCAATAAAAAGTTCATCACCTGCGATTCAAAAATTTAGTCAGCTTAGGTGACACCTAATCAAAGACGATAGATATGGAAGCAATGATATCCCGTAGTTTGTTTTTTTTGTTTTTTTTTTCTGAATCCGCAACAACAAGAGACTCAATTGAAACCCCCCAAAATCATCTCTGATATTTCGAAGACCTCTCCTTAATAAATGATTTATGGCTTCCACTTGAAACAACAATGAAAATCCGTCAACATTGTTGACAACATATAACTTTCTTCAGTTATATATATTATTCACCACAATTAACAAACCAAGACACCATTTTAGCTTAAAAAACCCAATGTAAAGTCCCACGTCGGTAAATTAGTAGAATGATCACTCCCATATAAGTGTGAGACATAAAGGTCTTGTCAACTCGGGTTAGCCCTTTTAGACTAAGCGAGGACGGCGGTCTAAGCAGTTGACCGGACATTTATGACTCATTTAGCGCTACCAGGCCCGGAGTCCTGGGGGGAGTTACAGAATGGTATCAGAGCCGACTATCAGACGGAACTATGCGCTGCACCGTACAAGAAGACGGTGTAAGGATAACCTCTAGTTACCTCTGGTAGGGACGATCCGGGAAACGATCTTGGCCGCCCTGGCGATGATGCGAGTCCTTATAAGGGGAGAATATAAAGTCCCACATCGGTGAATTAGTAGAATGATCCCCCATATAGTGTGAGACATAAATGTCATGTCAACTCGGGTTAGCCTTTTAGACCAAGCGAGGACGGCGGTCTAAGCGATTGACCGGACATTTATGACTCATTTAGCGCTACCAGGCCCGAGTGCTGGGGCGTTACACCAAAGCATAGTATAATCAACTTTTCTCCGGCTTCACAAAGATCCATATTATATATGCTCGATGTTTGTGCAAAAAAATAAAAATAACCAAATATCATCAAAGAGATCAAGCTAGGGAAGGGCGTTACAACCAAAGCATAGTATAATCAACTTTTCTCCGGCTTCACAGCTTCCATATTATGCTCGATGTTTGTGCAAAAAAAATAAAAATAAATAACCAACTATCATCAAAGAGATCAAGCTAGGGAAGATAAAATCTCAAAACACTGCTAATTTACACACACAGAGAGCAATTAATGCAAACCAGTTAAAAGAAAGAAGTGTATTAACCTCGTCAACACGACCCCTTTGAATTGTTATTCTTGTCCTCTTCCACCGGATTAATCTTGGACGCGCAATTCCTTAGAGAAACGAGACTCGTCACATGAGGTAAAAACTTCGATAAGGCCATTTTTGTCCGAACTTCCGATAAGTTCCTAGTTTGAGATTGCATACATATAACCTTTCATTCATCTGAAGAACCAACTCACCATCTCGGAAAGCAATTGCTTTAGGCATTCCATCCTCTGGGTTTACATCAAATCTGATGATATAGTTATATCTTGTCCACATCTGCTCCATGTCATCTTTCATTTTCCATATAGTAATCTCAACCAACTCATTGCACGGAAAAACTTGAACCACAGATAAAGCACAATCAATGTCTACCAGATTTACATTGTACTCATAAAATTCCGAACATACAACGACTGGACAAGGTATCACCCTAAAGTCTTCCTTTGTAATATCATATTCAATGATGTCGCAGTTGAATAGGGTGCGGTTAGCGCCGTACGTTTGTTCAGGGTATTGAAAAGGCTCAGCTATCCAATAAAGATACTTATTCTCAATTAATAGAGGACGAATATCCCTAATCCTGGCATTTAGATTACATGGGATCCTGATATCTCGCCATTTCGCATTAGACACCAAATTCAGTATCTTATATTGGACTATCAACGGTTTTAGTGATGGCGTTATTCGCCAAAGTGTGCAGTACTCTTTCTGTACTGGATGGAAAAAAACTCCATATACCTCACTGTAATCAGGAACATTTATGTACACTGCATGACGGTATGTAGGGTTGTAAATAACGAAGTTTTCATCCCTCCTAACTCCATCAGAAACAATTAAGCCATTATGAGAAAAAAGAATACCATTTTGACACGGTGCGTATAGCTTGTAAATCTTTGATCTCGTTCGTGCAGGTTCCCAACATTTATCCAGTAGACTGGGTCTACTGGCCGCCTCCTTCAAAATCATTGGTGGAAAGTTGCGGCGGATGTGCAGGTTTGTAAAATCTTTGGTTAATGTCAAATCTCTCCATTTCTTGCAAACACATCGAAATACGAGCACATCTTTTGCCGGAAGACGGCTTAAAATGTCAATAATTAAATCATCCACAATTAATGAGACATCAAAAAGAGAAGCTTTAGATTTTTTCTTAATCCTATGCCCGCGCCGGCGTACTAATGAACTTGAACCTACAGAATTTTCCATATCTCAAGGAAAAAATAAGCAAAGAACGTTTGATTTTTTTTAATGGTTCTGAAACCCTAATTGTGCGCCGCGGCTTCTTCAACATCCACAGCTGCTGCTACTGATAAAGACATAAGGTATATAGAGAATTCGAGAGTGATATATATAGACATAAAATTGACACAAAATTTGATCTGAACCGTACATGTACATAGACAAATTTCTAAAAACCCAGAAGGAATAAACAGCCCGTTGGATCATTTTTTTAGAGCAACTCCAACGGTAGCAGCAATACAGCAAATTACACTCCAATGGCTATGGTTTTTCCCAATCAAATTGGTGGAAAGCAAAAAATGACCATCAAATTTGCTGGTGGTTTTTCCTACCGGCAAACACTATTCAACCTATTTTTAATATATAATTGATATTTGAAGATGGAATATGCTAAGAATATTCCTTTTTGGTGTAGAACCATTGGAGTTGATGGATAAAATTTGGTGTAAAAGTTACACCAATCTGATGATTTGGTGTAACATTTGGTGTAAACCCTTGGAGATGCTCTTAGGGGAACTTACGTGCACAAATTTTGTGCCTACATTATTTTCGTAGAGAATTTGTAGAGAGGGACTAATTGGCATAAGAGCACTTGCATCATATATTTTTAGAGGTTCTGTATTTTACTATTTCAAACACTACTCGATGTCCATCTTACAAGCACGAATTACATGAGCTCGAGGGTGAAGAATCCCATTCTTTACGTCCAACTAGACTGAGACCTTTTCTAGCTAACAAATGGGCAGGTAAGTTACCTTGCCTTTTGACAAAAGAGAAAGATAAAGAAACAAAGACAGGCATTAATTTCCGGCAATCCTCCATGATACTGCCTACATAAGACAAGTCCTCGGTGTGATCCTTGAGGCATTGGTGTATAAGGTAGGAGTCCCCTTCTAATATAACATTGAAATAACCCTAGGTTATAGCAAACACTACATTTCTAGTTTACGGAATTTCTATACAATATGAAACTATATTTTCGAGTTTAGCGGTGCACTATATATACTTACCTTGCATAATACCAATTCGACCATTTTAAAAGTCGAATATTAAGTCAAGAATCGACTTCCTCACCCTCGAGCTTTCAAAAGTCGATTTTTGACTAAAAGATCGAATTTCAAAAGGTCGATGCATGCGGTTGTAGTGCACAAGTAGTGTAATGTATGATAAATTCGGGCATGTGAAAAAATAGGCTCCCTTACAATAAGGGTGGTGCGATTACCACGATAGTTTTATTACAACGATTAAAAGATGAGTTATATATTAATCAATAAATTATGCATCATAATCAATGATATAAAAATGTGTTATGATTTAACAATTATAGAAATAACGCTTACGTGTGTCAATTGTTGTGCCATAATAATATGTCAAAATTACCAATACCTTATCGACAAGTATGCTTTTAAGTTCCCAGGAAAAGAGTACTTCTTTCAAATATTTGACAAAGAAGATGGGAGGTTTCAGATCCGTATCCGAGATGGACGAGGATTGAGGTTTCGACATTTTTCAGAACGCCTCAAACTCGTGTCTAACAATGATAATTGAGAAATATGATCCAATCAACTACTTGGACCGTCGTTCTCTCTTGGTCGTAAATGCTAATCCGAGTCGACATGACCTTTTATGTCTGTTTCTCCCACCTTAGCAATGTGGATATTACATTCTCCTCCCCCTTTAAGAAAATGGCGTCATCGCCAGGACTTGTTCAGCCTCTCCCTACCAGAAGTAACTAGAGGCATTTTTTACGGTGCCCTTGCACCATCTCTTCTGGTGCCAATTTGTAACGCCTCCAAACCTGTGTATGAGAACGCAAATTTATTCATAAATGATCCGGTCAACTGCTTTGACCATCGTCCTTGTTTGGTCTAAAAAGAATAGTCCGAGTTGACAAGATCTTTTATGTCTCGCACTTATAAGGAGGTTATGTTTCTCCCACCTTAGCAATGTGGAATATTACATTTTCTCTTGGATCCCTTATATTTTCTCCTCAGTATCCACAGTTTGCAAACACAACAACATAGACATCCCCTATGTTTCCTCCTCAGTATCCATAGCTTGCAAACACAACACCACAAACATCCCCTATATATGTTTCCCTTCAGTATCCACCACTTACAAACATGACAACATATACATCCCCTATGTTTCCTCCTCAGTATCCACTATTCGCAAACACGACAACATAGACTCACACATCCTTCACAATCATGGGAGATGAAAACATCAATGCGATCGCTGAGTTGTTTTGTCTCATCTTCCGTCCATTGTTTTGTCTGTTCATTCTCGATCAACAAGTTCCAAACTTTATTGTGTTCGGACAGATAACAACCGAAGCTTTCATCCTGATTGATGCACTCCAACGGTTTAGGAGTACATTCTAAAGCAGTTTCTATACAAGAAAATAGAGACAACAAGTGCATTGTAAAATCTGAAACCATTTATGTAACAGACTTGTTTTCTCTCTTTTTGCATCAACAGCTGCAGCAAAACCGCGGAGGTAATAGTACCGGTAACGGTGCTGAACCTTTTGACATCTGTAAGATCGAATATCACCTCAACATTCGAAATTCGGCTTTGACATTTAAAATAAAAGTCTAATGTAGCTCTGACATTCGACATTGCATGGGTGGATTGTCCATTTTTTACCTTGGTAAAGTTGAAACTAACCCGAAGTATTATGCCATAACAATACATCTTACAAAATTGCAAGGCATAGCAAGAGAAATTGTATGGTATAACCATCGTACCAAATGTATGGCATTGTAGCCACACATTTTTACTCATTTTCACCGTACACACCCCTTCTATGTGAAAGAGAATGGAAATGTGTGGATATGACGCATATCACTCGGTAGTATAACCTAGTTGTAGGTGTAAGATAAAATGTTTTGCATAGCAAAAACCTTTACGAGCCCCCTGTAGTGACAATCTTGCACAGGGCGTGGGAGTTCTATCATCAGCAAATAAAAAAAGATGTACATGCATCCTTTTGACAATCTTGCATCAATCAGGATGGAAGCCCGAGAGAGGATTGTGCTACTTTAGTACGTGAAAAATAGCATGGAAAAGGACTTCCAGCCGCTCTAAAAAAATATCATGTAGAAGGGCTCTTGATTTTAGCAACAATGTGAAAGATGAGAATGCAAGCTTTCAAGTTTCCACAGGTTCGGTAGCAAATTTTGCTGATGTTAAGGAGACCAATGAGCCTATCTGGTGGAGTTTCAATAAAAATATAGAAATTTAGGATTTCGAGTCATGTATCGGAATGAGAAAAATCATAAGTGAGCATAAAGGAAGAAAGCTTAACTCTAAAAAGACACTTGTGAATATTGAGGATCTCAAAGCGGCCGTCTCAATTTTTGTCCAATTTCCAAGAAAAAAAGGTCGAAAAAATTCCGTTCCCAAAAAGCACGGTTGTCTTAGAAAGACAAGAAAACAATGCTTTGATTCCTTATCGAGGTAGAGCTGATTTAACACAAAGTCAAGAAGTTGTAGTGCAAGAAAGAGAAGCTGACCATGCATTGATTCCTCGTAGAAACAAGAGGCGTAAACTTAGAGCTTCGGTTGTTATCTGTCCAAACAAAATTAGAGTTTGGAACTTGTTGATGGAGAATGAAATTGGTCTAGATGGAATTGATGAACAGACAAAAGAATGGATGGAAGATGAGACAAAACAACTCAGCGATCGCATTGATGTTTTCATCTCGAAGGATGTGTCCAAGGGGCGGACTCTTATATGTTGGATATATGTTGGGAACCTGCACAAACAAGATCAAGGATTCATAAATCATACAAACCGGACCATGGATATATCGTTTTGTCCAATAATGGCCTAATAGTCGTCGATAGAAGTCACTTGGAGTATGTTTTCATTATTTACAATCCCATATTCCGTGATGTTGTGAAAATAACCATACACACCCGGACGATATGGCTATAAGGGTAGGGTTTGTGGTGTTTTTCCATCCAAGATTCTAAAAGAGTACTGCATCCTTTGGCAAAAAAATCTATCACTTCTACCATGTAAAGTCCAATACAGGATACTCAATTTGGAGTCTGAATTACATGAGCGCGATGTCCATCTTACAAGCACGAATTACATGAGCGCGAGGGTGAAGAATCCCATTCTTTACGTCCAACTAGACTGAGACCTTTTCTAGCTAACAAATGGGCAGGTAAGTTACCTTGCATTTTGACAAAAGAGAAAGATAAAGAAACAAAGGCAGGCATTAATTTCCGGCAATCCTCCATGATACTGCCTACATAAGACAAGTCCTCGGTGTGATCCTTGAGGCATTGGTGTATAAGGTAGAAGTCCCCTTCTAATATAACATTGAAATAACACTAGGTTATAGCAAACACTACATTTTCTAGTTTACGGAATTTCTATACAATATGAAACTATATTTTCGAGTTTACCGGTGCACTATATATACTTACCTTGCATAATACCAATTCGACCCTTTTAAAAGTCGAATATTAAGTCAAGAATCGACTTCCTCACCCTCGAGCTTTCAAAATTCGATTTTTGACTAAAAGATCGAATTTCAAAAGGTCATTGCATGCGGTTGTAGTGCACAAGTAGTATAATGTATGATAAATTCGGGCATGTGAAAAAATAGGCTCCCTTACAATAAGGGTGGTGCGATTACCACGATAGTTTTATTACAATGATTAAAAGATGAGTTATATATTAATCAATAAATTATGCATCATAATCAATGATATAAAAATGTGTTATGATTTAACAATTATAGAAATAACGCTTACGTGTGTCAATTGTTGTGCCATAATAATATGTCAAAATTACCAATACCTTATCGACAAGTATGCTTTTAAGTTCCCAGGAAAAGAGTACTTCTTTCAAATATTTGACAAAGAAGATGGGAGGTTTCAGATCCGTATCCGAGATGGACGAGGATTGAGGTTTTAGCATTGTCGACATGACCTTTTATGTCTGTTTCTCCCACCTTAGCAATGTGGATATTACATTCTCCCCCTTTAAGCAAATGGCGTCATCGCCAGGACTTGTTCCAGTCTCGTCCCTACCAGAAGTAACTAGAGGCGTTTTTATGGTGCCCTTGCACCATCTCTTATGGTGCCAATTTGTAACGCCTCCAAACCTGTGTATGAGAACGCAAATTTATTCATAAATGATCCGGTCAACTGCTTAGATCATCGTCCTTGTTTGGTCTATAAAGAATAATCCAAGTTGACAAGATCTTTTATGTCTGTTTCTCCCACCTTAGCAATGTGGAATATTACATTTTCTCTTGGATCCCTTATGTTTTCTCCTCAGTATCCACAGTTTGCAAACACAACAACATAGACATCCCCTATGTTTCCTCCTCAGTATCCATAGCTTGCAAACACAACACCACAAACATCCCCTATATATGTTTCCCTTCAGTATCCACCACTTACAAACATGACAACATATACATCCCCTATGTTTCCTCCTCAGTATCCACTATTCGCAAACACGACAACATAGACAGTGGACTGGTCTAAAAGTATTGCACAAAAAAAGGTCTTATTTTAAAACGGTTGTACAATTTTATGTTTACATAGTGTTGACATAGTTCGCACGAACCCTTCTATGATGCATAATGCTAAGCTCACCTGTTTGTTTTTTTGTTTTTTGTTTTTTTTTTTATAGACTAAGGGCCTGTTTGTTTACACCACTTAACACTTATTCTTAAAAGAATATGTGATTATTAAAATAAGTGTTGTTTGATAATACTTTTTAACACCTCTTAATTAAGTAAGATCTTCTGAATTTCCTGTGAAAAATTATGGAAAATTTTAAGTGGTTGAGGAACTACTTAATGCTGAATTTTTTCAATAAATCTACATTATGTATGGGTACACCCCACACCCATACCTACCTCACACCTACACCCTACCCCCAACCCCACCCCCCATCCACCCCACCCATACCCCCACCCACCCCACACCCACACAACCCATACCCCCACACACCACACACCTCACCCACCCATACCCCACACCCACACCCACACCCCACACCCTCATACCCACATACACCCTCACACCCCCACTCTAACACCCCCACACCCACCACACACAACACACCACACCCACACCCACACCCACCACCCCCCACACACACCCACACCCACACCCACCCATAGCCACCCCTACACCCCCACACCCTACACCCACACCCACGCCCACCCGACACCCACCCCCACACACCACACACCCTACACCCACCCACACCCACACCCCACCCTACACCCACCCACACCCACCATTACCCCACACCAACACCCCCACCCACCCTACACCCACCCTCCACACACCCACACCCACATACACACTCACGAAACAAATTCTAATTTCAGATATAATAAATGTTACCAAACAGCCTAATCAATTTCAGCACTTAAAATATTCAGTTACTTAATTTATTCAGAATTAAGACTTCAGATTTCAGACTTCAGATTTCAGTCTTCAGTTTTAACAAACGGGCCCTAAAAGTCCGATATAATCACGACGAAAGTACATGACGGTTATCATCAAAATATTCTATTACCAAACCTATAATAATTTTCTTAAATCCCTAGCAAATGCAATTGTTTAAACGGCCATACTACTTTTCTGTAAATCTAAATCAATTCAAGAAAAGAAAAAAAAAAATCTTTAACAAGAAAAACTGAAATAAATTCATATATAGAATAACAATTACCGTGTAATTATACGAATCAAATCGAAAAACTGAATCGAAACATTTATTTTCTTCCTCCTTTTTACTTCCATGCCCTCCTTTTCCTTTTTTTTCCGATTTTATCCATTTAGTCCCAAATCAATGAAGATTTGGGAAACGATGGATAAAATCGAAAAGAAGGTGCAAAGGAGGGGCATTTTTATTCCCTTTCTCTCCTCCAGTTCTTTGCAAGTCCGCTTTTAACTCTCATATAGATTACCCTACAAAAAAAGACTCTCATATATATAACTTTTTAAATAACCTTTTTATTGGGAGCTGATATCTACTTGTTGTCCCATCCTTTACGGTTCACCACACCACTTTTACACAATCGAACATGAAAGTCGAATTTATGGGGCAATATGCGACTTCTCGCACTGTTGAACCTGATTCGACTTTACCAGGGTCATATATATGTTGCCCCATACATATGATTTTGACATTATCGATTTTGCTGTGGTGTAAAGATAGTGTGCCACACTGTATATTAGGTGTGGTACGAATAAAGACCCCATTTTTATTTGTTTTAATATGTAAAATTCCTCACCTCTTTGTAAGGATATTTTTGTCTTTTTGAAATTTATTTTCCTTTTTCCTTTTATTTTTAGGTTTTCTTTTCCCTCAAGGTTTTCAAAGCCGACTCATGGTGATAAAAGGCTATAAATAGGACCCTAGATAGCCCTAGACAACATAAAATCGCATTTTTTTGAAGTTCTGTGATCAGTCGGCACGTTGAACCGACAACACTCCTCGGTAAAGCGACCCAGTGGTGCCCAGGACGTGTCTCAGACAGACCCAGACATGTCCCGCACACCGAGACATGTCCCGCAGCGTGTCCAGATCAGCAGACGCCGAACCGAGCACTCTCCTCGGTTAAGCGACCCAGTTTTGGACTTCAAGTTCAGTTTTGATCGTTCTGGTACGTGTTTGCAGATCAGAGTGCTAGTTTCGAAGAGATTTCAAGTCCAGGAGCAGTTTCGAATATTGTTTCATCTCAAGAAGGTATTAATCATGAAACCTTAGTTTTATTCGTAGTTTTACTCTTGGATTTGTTAGAATTCGTAGTTTTAATGGTAGGTTTATTCGTGTTTCGTAGATTCGCAAGGGTTTGAAGTTTGACCATAGTTTGATCGTTGTTTGGCTTGTTTTAGATTACGTTTACGAGGTAAGGAGTTCTTCTTATCAAAAGTATCTCTTTTGGCTTTAAAGATTATGTTTTTAATATGTTTAAATACTGTATTATGTAAATTGGCATGAAACTGGACATGTTATGTATTTTAGGACAAGATGCCGGACTAGTCTTATAGCAGAAAGTGAATCTGGGATTCATCGGCTCATTGAACCGAGGCATCTCTCGGTTAAGCGCCCCCAGAAAGTCTCGATTGGCTTTCGGTTTTCCGTGAGGTCGGCAAACGCTTTCAAAATGTTATCTGGGTTTCTGGATGACTTTCTGGGCTCTGTTTTCATATATAGTGGAGATAGGTTGGTAGTATGGTGTGGTTATGGACTTTTCATGTTTCCTATGGGTTAGACATGGATTTTTTTAATATTGAATTATGTGCTTTATGTGCTCATATTTGGTTTACATGTTATCGAATCTACTTAGCAAGGTATTCGTTAATAAGCACGAATAGACGGGTACCTTGGGCACGATTAAGACCCATGTCGGAAGTGTGACTAGCTATATTAGCCAAGCCGTTCTTAAGGCGGTGTGCTTATAAGTGTACCTTGGGCATCAAGCAAGTCCCATGTTGGAGGTGTAGTTAGTTGTGCTAGCTTAGTGTATCCTGCGCGCTTAAAGCTAGTAGACAAGAGTCACGGATAGGAAAGACAAGGACATGAATATGTTAAGAAAGTGAGTAAATAGTTAATATAACGGAACATGTATGTGCAAGATAAACGGATATAGTAAAATAGACATGTTTTCTTATGCATTATGTATTCCAAGGTGGTTTTCTCCTTTTGTTTAAAGTGTTGTTCTATACTGTTTATGAAAGTGGATATAGTAGATTCATGTCGTGTCTTCCGGCTTATGACAACCATGAATCTCACTTTTGATCTTCTTTCTCCTTACTAAGCTTATGCATGAGCTTACTCCTCTTTTGGAATAAGAAGATATGCAGTTGGTGATGTTTACGAGGAAGAGTTCAAGATCAGGCTTAGGATTGGAGCTTATGGAGTTTATGTTCTAGTTTATTGTTTTAATACCTTTTGAATAAGGCATTGTTGCCGCTTGTTACGTCCTTTATTTTTAGACATGGATGTTCATTTGGGATGCTAGCATTTATTTCAGTTATTTATGATATAGTTTGACAGCAGTTACTTTCTGGTTGGGTTGTTATATGTAAGACCCCAAGGGTCTTAATCCCGAGTCTTTGGTTTGTTTTATTTCCGCATTTATTGTTAATACTCTGATATGATGTAAGGCTTATGTGAGGTTTAGGGTTTTCTCTAAATGTCACGTGCCGAACGTTCTATTTTCCGGATAAGGACTCGGTGTCCGGGACGGGGCGTTACAGTTAGGCGTCAAACTGCTGTCTAGGATGTTAATCTTAAGTTGTGAATTTTGAATCTTAGACTAAGAGTGGTTTTATCCTTTCCTTTTTGATTCAGTCTTAGTTTTGTTGTGTTACCATCTCTCCCTTTGTTTTCCTCTTATCTGAATCCAGCTTATGTGTAGGCTCCATCTTTGTAAATTTTGTCTCTGCAACTGATTTGTTCGATACGGGAGCATCAAACTCCTTTATCTTCCCCCACCTAGTTCATAAGATTAAGTGCTCCCCTAGCAAGTTTTCTCCTCCTTTGGTTATCTCTACTCCTTTGGGTGTCAATAAGCTAGTAGATGAAGTTATTCGTGGTTGTAAGATCGAAGTTGGCAAGAAGAGAGCTGATGCAGATTTGATAGTTTTGGATACCATGGATCTGGATGTCATACTTGGCATGGATTGGTTAACACGCCATTATGTGCATCTCGATTGTAGGGCAAAGCAAGTGACCTTTCGCTCACCTTTGCATTCAGAAGTTATATTTCATGGAAATCTTTCAGAGTTCAAGCCTAAATTTCCTATCATCTCAGCATTAGAAGTTGCAGATGCGTTCAGGGAAGATTGCGAGATGTTTTGGGTTTTTGCAATGAATGCTGAAGAAGAACCTAAGCCAAAAGAAGGGTTAAAGGTAGAAGATGTGCCAGTGGTTAAGGACTTTCCCGAAGTGTTCCCAGATGATTTATCAGGGAATACTCCTGACCGAGAGATAGAGTTTCAGATTGACCTAGTTCCAGATGCAAGACCAGTCTCTAAGCAGTCATATAGGATGGCTCTGGAGGAACATAAAGAATTGAAAGAACGGGTAGAGGATATGCTTGAGAAGAAGATAGTTCAACCAAGTACTTCACCATGGGGTGCACCGTCTTTGCTTTTTAAAGAAGAAAGATGGCACTATGAGGATGTGTGTGGATTATAGGAGTTAAACAAGTTGACTATTAAGAACAAGTATCCTTGATGAGAGTTAACTTTGCTATAATTTCGTGTGCATTTTACCTCCTATTTGTAGCCTATTCGATGTAATTTTGGGGTAGTTAAGTGTGTTTATAGGCACATTTCACCACGAGTTGAATCACGAGACGATAAGACGTTTACGTCGAAAATCTCGATATTTTTGGGTGATTTGTGTATATTTTATTGGTGTTTGTCACGCTTGGGTATGTGGTTTATTTTTATTACAGGTATGGCGTGATAGAGGGGGTGACGAGGATCACAACGGTATTAAAATCGTCTAAAACGGAGTTCGTATGAGGAATTGACGCGAGAATCAAGTTCAAGCGTTTGGAAAGAAATATTATCATCCAATTTTATCGGGATCCCGACTTTGGTGTTGAATGGGAAGTGAAGTCTCAGTATATCTTCCGATTTCTTTGTGAATTATACAAATAAAAAGAATAAAAATAAGATTTAAAAGAAAAGCTGCAATTGGTCACCAAGGGGCCCATGTGCTATTACAAACAATTAATGGAAAATTAGGGATAAGGACACAATCTGCAATATTTTTAAGTAACAGGACAACTGCATATTTTTTATAGGGAGAAGGACAACTTCATAATTTTTATAGCGAGAAGGACAAACAATGAATCCCAAAAATCAGTGAATCTCCCTAGTGAATCCCGAAATCAGTGAATTTCGACAGTGAATCCCGAAAATTAGTGAATTTCGACAATGGATTTTAAAAATTAGTGAATTTCGGTGTTGAATTTAAGCAGTTGAATTTGAACACACAAGTGAATTTCGACAGTGAATAAATAGTTTTGTCCTTTATGCAAAAGTTTTAATAAACTGTCCTTCTACTCAATTGATGAAATATTTCTGTCCTTATCCCTCATTCCTCCAACAATTAATTGAATGCGGATTGAAGCGAGAGACGACGGGAGACAATTTTTATGGTTACTATCATGCGGTGAATTCCGGAGAAAGGAGTCGGATATTTATTTATTTATAAGTCAATTAGGTCAAATTTCAACACAGTTTTTTACATCAGAATTTTATTTTTATTCTTTCCTGCCGCCGTTCTTCCCTATTGATTAGAACACAATTATTTTATTTCTTGTGCTACAAATTTCCCAAGAACAACAACATCAATTTATTTATTTTATTCCGTGATTTCAACACAACGAAGTGACGATTCGAGTGGTGGATTGCTACGATTTCTTTTGGTAAATTTTATTCAATCTCTTTATCATGTTTATTATTGATTTCTTCATAAATTTCTGCACTTTTATTATTACCATGAGTAGCTAATCCGTTGTGTAGTCGAATTATGTGAAAGCGGGTGAAACGCCCTAAGGGGGATTAGACGGGAGTAGTGTAGTGCTTAATTAAACGTTTGTATGATTAATCCACGTTCTAAAACTTGTTCTTATAAAGATTATAGCTTTGAATTAGATTGACAACCTAGTTCACTGTCACACACACATCGAACTTATAGATGTATTTTGCGGTGAGATGTGGGATAAGGGTTTTAGGATCATTGCGTAGACACAGCCTAGTTGCTAGATTGACAACCTAGCTAGTTGTTAGGATTGTGCCCTATGTGAGGTTTTCATCGGTTTTCCGAGCGGCTCTAGATTTTGGTAAACCATGTTAGGTTAGTTGGCTTTCTAAAGGGAGGGTTAATTAGCCTGGCATAGGGTGTTAAGCGAGAGTTGTTCGGACCTTAACACCAGAATTAGGAGTTGGCACCCGTGGATGTCATATAAACTGAATTGGATAGGTAGGTTGGTTAAGACACGCTCCTTGTCAAGTCTTTCTGTGGGGTAAAAGTAACTTATTTGGATCGTAGTTCGGCTATGCTTTTAATCATGACCTAAACTAAGTTCAACGTCGGCTTTGGTACTTAGATATTACTCCTCGTGGATTCGACCTTGTAACCACTATACTACCGCTGACCCGATACTCGCCGGTCAAAGTTAGCGATTAGTTATTTTGCTATCAATCCTCTCCCTCGGCTTTGGTACCCCCAATTAATGCGAACAACATGGACATCAAGCAAAATATTCGAACATGTTGGGGAACACGCCTTGTTTCACGGGAAGTCGACGGAGAACCCGAGCGACTTTTCGGATCACTTTCTCGCATTTGTGGAACGATGAAATATAATGGGGTGAGTTACGAGGCGGTAAAAGTCGATAGTTTTTCCGTTTGCATTGAGAGGAGCCGCTAGGATTGGTTCGATTCATTACCCAATGATTCATTGCATACATGGGCAGATGTAGTGAAAGTGTTTTTAAAGAAGTACTTTCCTCCGGCGAAGATTTTAGATCTGAAAGAAGAAATCTCTTCGTTTGATGGTCTCGAGGGGGAGACACTAAAAGAGACATATGAGAGATTAAGGGGTCTACTGAAGAGATGCCCTCCACACGGTTTTTCTACTGTTGAGCAAGTCATTATACTATTCAGGGCCTTAGAGCCGGTGGACCATAACAAGCTGAACGCCGCAAGCGGCAGAGATATTATGAATTTGCCACCAGAACAAGCTATGAGACAGATTGTGAATGCGGCGGCGGATGGAGAAGGACAATGGGGTCCAAAGAGAGAAGAAGAAAGCCCGATGGAAAGTGTAAAGTCATTTGAAAGAAGACCTCGATAGAGAATCTGCCATGCATGACAAGATGCAAGAAATGGTGCTAAAGATGGACCAAATGGAGTTGGAAAGAAAGAAGGCACATCAATGCGAACTTTGTGGAGGTGGACATTCTGCCATAGAATGTACATCATCGAAAAAGCCCACTTATCCACAACAAATACCACCTACTCCAGTACAACAACAATTTGGAAACCAGAATGATCAATCAACGTAATGTCTTTGCAATAGGACATGTAAAGAATAATCAACAAGATTTTGGCCAACAAAGAATAAAGTGGAATTAATTTCGATAATCGCAGGGGCGGCTAGTTCGAGTATGGCATGGAAGAGCAAGAACAAGACAATGTGAGCTATGTTGGACACGGTAATGGGGGTAATGGAATTAGAACCACGGCCAGGGGCAAGGTCGGAATCAAACACAGAGGCAGAATTAGAATCGAAACAATAACAATCGTAACCAAGGGTTCAGTGAACTAAAGCCCAAATAACCAATCTTGGAATCAGAACCCCCAGAATCAGAATGCCTATCAAAATATCAATCAAGGCATGTATAAGAACAATCAAAGAATGAGGCCACCAACAAAGAGAATAATCGAGGCTGGGGGCGTAATAATCGGGGTGAGAATCGAGTTAGGGGAGCAATCAAGGATGGAACCAGAATCAGGGGCTCAAGGAAACAATAATCAGCAAGCTAGCCATCAAAACAGAAATAACAATTCTTGGACTTATCAACACCCGAATGCGCACCTTCATCAGAATAACCAATCAAGCAATTCGGGTACCCAGAAGACCTCAACTGAGTTGCTGTTAGAGAAGATGGATAAGACTATCTCTGAGCTAAATAAGAGTGCTATTGAACAGAAGGTTGCAATGCACTCAGCTATCTAGAATTTAGAGACTCAAGTTGGGCAAATCACAAATACATTGAAGAAGAGTTTGAGTGATGCTGAGCAGAATCCGAGGCAAGCGAATGCCATATTCACTAGGAGTGGTAGAGAGCTGGGATTCGACCAGCCAAAGCAAGCAGTTGTAGCAGAAGAATATCTGGATGAGGAGGATGAAGCTGAGGCAGCAGAGAGAGAAAGAATGGAAACCGAGTTAGAAGCGGTACGAAGAGAGTTAGCTGTTGTTAAGAGAGACCTCGCGATTGTAAGGAAAGAGAGAGCAATGGAAGTACAGAGGGAGCAGGAAGCTCAAACCAGAAGAGATGAAGAAAGGGAGAAGCAGGATTTCATAGTGCTGGACATTAAAGAGGAGGAGCCGAGCAAGCCAGTGATGACAAAAGAAGCTACATCTGGGCCTTCAAGGCCAAACACTCGAGGTAAGAAAAATTTTCTGCCCCTCCCCCTCCTGATTTTGATGAGAATACGTTGTCTTACCCACCTAAGGGTCCTAAGAAGCCGGTCCTTACTGAGAGTCAGAGTATATTCCTCAACATTCTTAGAAAGGTAGAGATCAATGTTCCCTTGTTAGAGGCAATTGCTAGTGTGCCTGAGTATTTTAAATGTTTGAAAGGGATGTTGATAAGTCGAGAGAAAATGGGTAAGATAGTTAAGCTGAGGGAGGAGTGTTCAGCGGTTTATGATAGTAAGATACCCCTAAGATGAGAGATGAGAGGAGGTTTCACCATTCCTATCACCATAGGCAATAATCTTGTAATTGAAAATGTTTTATGTGATTTAGGAGCTTCGTGAGTTTGATGCCTAAGGCTTTATATGAAAAATTAGGGTTAGGTGAATTGGAACTCACGGGAATGACCCTACAGATGGTCGATAGAGTCGGTGAGAAACCTTTGGGGGTAGCGGAAGATGTCTTAGTGCAAGTTGGAAAGTTTGTGTTCCCGTGGATTTTGTGATTCTTGACATGGAGATGGACTCCAAGACATCTCTGTTTTGTTAGGTCGTCCTTTTTGACCACCGGTGACGCTTTCGAGATAGGAGTTAAGAGTGGAGATTTTTTTTGGTGTTGGGGCGAGAGAGAGCGTTTAAATGTTTACAAGGATAGAGGTCCAAATGCTATAAATGATGAATGCTTATATACATAATCTTTGTTTTTGTGGTGTGGTGTGCGTCTTGATCGTGCGCAGGAAGGAAAAAGATTGTCAAAAGGAGATGCGGTTAAATTACGAGATGTCGTCGATCGAGGCAAGAAGGCACAGAATAAATCGGGATCGCCCGTTACACCGGTGCTCCCCAAGCTGGGAAAAGTGCGGATTGATAAACCGCCTGATTGCACGAAGTCTAAGAGGAAGCCATCTCCAAAGCCAGAGAGGAAAGAGAGTGTGAGATGGAAAGAGAAAGCAGCACAAGTGACACGAGGTAAGCTGCTCACTAGATCAAATATTTTTATGATTGCCCTTGGGATATCTACGAGCATGTTTAAACTGATGAATGCGGAATTTGGTTGACTTGCTATGAGCTTACATGATATGTGATTAGTGTCTGTTTGAGTTGTTTGAGTCGTTTATGATTTGAGTTTGTTAAGCGTCACCCAGTCGAGCCAACAACGTAAAACAAAGGCGCTCAATGGGAGGCAACCCACTTTTTCTTAGGTTTTTAGGTTTTTTTTTTTTTTTTTTGTTGAGAAGTGATGAAAATTTGACCACGTATCTCGAATTCCGTTGCATTCTTTGTGATAACCCATATTTTATTTGTTATATACATCTCCATACTTGTGCTTACCTACGCTCGAGGTTTCGGCCTCTCGTCGTAGTGGATTCTTGGTTTCTATGTTATGATTGCACAGGTACCCTGGGAGATACGTTTGAGGTTGTCACTTCACAGAGTTCCGCCATATTGCCAGTTTAGCTAAGTCTTTCTTTCTTTACTTTATCACTCACACACTGAGGACGGTGTTCCATTTTAAGTGGGGGGTGGTAGACTTAGCTTCACTTGGCTGCTTATGTTAAATTTATGCATCGAATAAGTTACATGCTTGGTGTTTGGTCCATTCGAGTGAAAATTGAGCTATTTTTAAAATTTCTCATGACTTTGACGTTGTGAATCCTATGTGAGTCACTATATTCTTTGGCTAATTATTAGTCAAGAGTTGAATGTATGCAAGTCAAACCTTTATCTTGTTGTGGAAATATAATTCTTATGCACGTAATAGCTTTGCTTTCATGAGTTGTGGTTGATTTAGTGAATGCTTATAGATGCCATAGACATTAATCTGTTACCTAGAACTTATATCATTAACTTCGAGGCGAAATAGAAAGGTCAATCTTGGTAGATTAAGGGATGACGGTCCTGACATTTCTTTGACCCGACTGTGAGCCAAATAGCCAACCATGTACATAATTTCCACGAAAACCCTCTGAGCCTTTGTAGGGTGGTTAGACCCCACCCGAACTTAGACATTCATTGATTAGCTTATACTTACCGACCCTTAGCCTATAATTGTGGTCTACGTTTCTTTGGCACCCTACGAGTGAGTTTTAATCTTATTTTGGGCACACTTGCTAGCACAAGTGTGGGGTGACGAAGATGTGTATCAAATTATGGTATTGGTGGATTTTGTACTACTGAATGAGAAGGGGTAGCAAAAGTGTTAGTGTTGGTTTATAAAACCAAAAAAAAAAAGAAAAAGAAAAGACAAAAAGAATAAAATTAAGTCAAAATTTGCCGAAAAAGGGCTATGTATTAATTCTTCCAAAGTGGCGTTGGTGGACAAGTTTTCATTGAATTATGTTTGGAATTGAGAGTAAAGAAGGAGAATGATTGCTCGAATCAAGCTAAGGAGAGGTGAGTTATGAGGAAAATTCAAGATGTTTAGATTAGACTCACTCGTTTTTCTTTTGATATTCCTTTTATCTTTTCGTTTAGTCCCGTCCCCTAGCCTAACGTTACAACCGTGCAAGTCCGCTTGACCTTAGTCACCTTGATTTGACCTCGATTAGTGGAGATGATTATGAAGTATAAGCCTATGGTGTAACGCCATTAGTCATGCATTTATAATCTGAGCGGTTGACCGTGATTAATGATTGAGAAGCTATACACACACACACACATTTGCTTCCATGATAAGATACGTTTTGGCTCGTGTTTATTCGCTTATTGACTAGTTTTTACTCATTAGATATTGTGGTTTCCCATATGATAGCAACATTGACCTCATGATTTATTTTTGAATAGCTTGATTTGCTCGAGGGGCGAGCAAACGCTAAGTGGGGGTAGTTGATGAGAGTCAATTTGCTTATAATTTCGTGTGTATTTTACTCCTATTTGTAGCCTATTCGATGTAATTTTGGGGTAGTTAAGTGTGTTTATAGGCACATTTCACCACGAGTTGAATCACGAGACGATAAGACGTTTACGTCGAAAATCTCGATATTTTTGGGTGATTTGTGTATGTTTTATTGGTGTTTGTCACGTTTGGGTATGTGGTTTATTTTTATTACAGGTATGGCGTGATAGAGGGAGTGACGAGGATCACAACTGGATAAAAATCGTCTAAAACAGAGTTAAGTAAAAGGAATTGACGCGAGACTCAAGTTCAAGCGTTTGGAAAAAAAATATATCATTCAATTTTATCGGGATCCCGACTTTGGTGTTGAATGGGAAGTTAAGTCTCAGTACATCTTCCGATTTCTTTGTGAATTATACCAATAAAAAGAATAAAAATAAGACGAAAAGAAAAGCTGCTATTGGTCACCAAGGGGCCCATGTGCTATTACAAACAATTAATTGAATGCGGACGGAAGCAGAGAAGACGGGAGACAATTTTTTATGCTTACTATTGCGAATTTCCGGAGAAAGGAGTCGGATATTTATTTATTTATAAGTCAATTAGGTCAAATTTCAACACAGTTTTTTACATCAGAATTTTATTTTTATTCTTTCTTGCCGCCGTTCTTCCCTATTGATTAGAACACAATTATTTTATTTATTTTGCTGCAAATTTCCCAAGAACAACAGCATCAATTTATTTATTTTATTCCGTGATTTCAACACAACGAAATGACGATTCGAGTGGTGGATTGCTACGATTTCTTTTGGTAAATTTTATTCAATCTTGAATTCAGAACGTATAGGAAGTTTGGAACCCTACTTGTTTGTAATCTTGAATTCAGAACGTATAGGAAGTTTGGACGAAAACATGATTGTCGGGAGTTGTTGCCTCATGTGACGAGTCTTGTATCTCTAAAGAATTGCAAGTCCGATATACATATGGCAGATGTGGATGAGAATAACCAACCATAGAGAGAGGGTTCGAGTCGAGGAGATTCATGCGCTCCGATAACTAAGGTAACTTTTTTTGCAATATGAACTTACCAATACGTTACAATGTTGTATGTGCGTTTATTTATTTGGTTGTCGCCATATCGGAGAGAGGTTTTATGTGATTTTATTGATGAACACTCTGCAGATGAATATGGTTTCGCAGCAATGCTTTTTCAACTTGCTATATATATATAGAGTCAAACCGGAAAAAGACTCTGTCCTTACTCCTTACTCTGCAGATGAATGTGGTTTTGCAGCTACCGAAACTGTTCCCTATCAAAACCAAGACTAAAAAGTTCTCTTTTTGTTCAAGTACAAGACTGCTTGTGGAGCTTTGTTGTTGGCTATAATGATTCTTCATTTTGTTGAAGTTTGACAAACTTTTTCTAATGAAAAGCCGAGATTTTGAAGTGTTTTTATGTCTTTTTCTCCCGAATAAATTGATTTAGAGCAACCCTTAACATGTTTTCGTAACATGTATATGAATGATTGGTTGAATTCTGAATGGTGACTCTTTATGCATATTTGTTTGAGAAAAGAAAGCCACTTAAAATGGTTGATGTTTCATGAAGCAAATGTCTCTATCAGCATACAGATGTTCGAGTTGGTTAGTCGTTTCTGCAGACTAGTCAGGAACTTGAGCAGTTGGTGATTGAGTTTTTTGTGTGCTTGTATGTACGTATAAAACGCCATATTGATAACGCCGAAAACCATTAGAATAGAATAATGATAAATACATTGTTTAATTGTATAGTTTCATATCTTTTTTGTTTGAGTAGCATTTGGTTGACGTTGGTCTGGTGGTTGTCAACGATATACCGACTTGAGTTTGGTTGTAGTTCTTGCTGTTAATACATTCGGCTTATTTCGATTAATAGTAATATAAGTCAAAATTGTCGATTGAACTTAACTACTTTAATTTACATTTAAAAATCGAGGTTTGGTTAAGACATTTACTGTGTTTATGGTTGATATGATATAATGGGATTGAAATGGAGGTCTGGTTAGGACACTTGCAATGTTTTTAATTGATCGATCGACGTCACCAAACCGCACCTTAGAAGCGGCGTCAAGAAAGGGATTGACCTTTTCTAGGTTAGGCGGATCTAACCGGCATTGTGCAGGGTCAAATTGTAGTGATAAAGTGGTGAGTCGGTGTCAATCCTCGGGAAAAAGTGGTAATTCTTTTAAGTGTGGTTTAAACACCAAAGAAAGCTGCTATTAACTCGATCTAAACCGCAATTTTATAACACATGATTACTACTACTCTAACCAACATAAAATAAATGCGTAATTTAAAAGTTATTTTAATATAATATATATAGATATATAAATATATATAAATATACATAAATAGTAAAATATATATATATATATATATAAATATATAGATACCAAAATATAATATATAACCAGACTAACCAAAGTATATGTAATCAATTTATATGATCTTTTCAGTTAATGGAATGTGTTCGATCTTCCTTTTTTAGGTCCAATTGAGTGAATGAAACGGTGTATCTCTAATGTCAACAATTCCTCCTCACACGAGCGTATGAAATTGTCATATGTCAAAAGTCATCAGCCCAAGGTCCACAAGCCGCCCATGCTAAACTTAGTTAGTCAAAGCAGATCGAAGTACAAATCTACCCCGGATAAAGAGGTGATTCCATTTGTCGGATGGCCGATGTTATTCAAGAGGCTCCGGTTGTCAAGCGGATCGATTTAATACAAACGGTGTAGTTTCAATTAAAGCGTGATTTTAACATTATTAAGATCTCGAAGTACAAATTTTAATAAGATTTGTTTTACTAGGACAAATCGCTCGGTAGGAAATATGATTCCGTTAATCAGACGGCCATTTTTACCCTCCGGTTTTTCTATTTTTACTCATATCCGACGACTTCTCGGTCGAAGACATCGCCAAGTTATATGTGGTATTCATCATGATTGATTACTTCATTTCGAATATGTTATCATTACGTAGCTTAAATAGAAAAAGATTCATTTTACTCAATTTTAGTCAATTTTATTTTAACATCATTCCATTACCGAAAAGATCAAAATAATACGATTACATAACTTTGGTTAGTTATTAGATCTAGCCTAATAACATTATAAAAAAGAAGAAAATAACAAACATAAACATAATTATTATAGAAATTACCCGATTACAACTGTTGACTCAGAAATCGTCTTTTCCCAGGTATTACAACGACTTCAGCAACACCGAACCTTCGAGAATTTCCCGAGCATTACTACCGTACTACTACTACATTATTTTGGCATAAGGCCTATTTACAAACTATAAAAGAAAGAGGGAAAGAGTTATATATATAGAATAGGGTTTATATATATAATTTTGGTACAAAGTGAAAGTGAGCCTCTGATCCCCTATTTATAGAATTTTCCCCTTCCCGGACCGGTCCTGAAAACTTGCCGGATCGGTCCGGTGTAATGATGACAATCATTACAGTTTGTTATCAGCATGTGCAAGCATGTTACCCTTAATCATCACTTGTGCTGTGTAATTATATATATAATTATATATAATTACACAGTTAACTTCTAAAAATCGTAACTTGAATTCTTGATATCAGAATGACATAATCGAACTTCCGTTGAAAAGCTCGTTGAATTCTCTACAACTTTCATCAAGACCACTTCTTCAGAAAACGTATTCTCGATGAGCCATTTGTATTATACGTCCTTTTTCGAGATTCAGAAACAATTATTCTCTTGATCATTTATATCGGTGACGTTTTATAACTTCCTTTCAACAACTTGAATTGACTTCAAAAGTGTCGATATACGGGATTTCAGATTCATCTTAGGATTTCGCAATGAAATAAACACAAAATACCCGTGTAAAATAGACACAATATTCAAGTTACTAAACCGGTACAATAACTACAACTTTTATTATAAATACTAACTTTTACTACTAACTATACTAAACTACAAAGATTAATATTTTATACTAATTATATCATAATTTTAGATATTTTACATAGAATTTGTCAACAAAACGTAATAAAATCACGTAAATTCAATCATATAAAAATAATACATCAAATTACTCCCACTTAGCTTTTGATCGTCTCTAGAGCAAAAATAAGCGATAATATATAATGTATAATATAATTGATCGATTAAAATTTCAAAAGTAATATATATCGTCAATATTACAAACATATAATTTATAAATTTTATAGAAAATTAAGAAAGGAGATTATATAACTTAAATGAATTAAGTATCAAATATGAATTAGATGGAAACATGCATGCAATAATTCGAAATATAAATAAAATATTAGAAATACTTTCTATCTCGATTATTACTTAATTTACGGAATCATTAACTAAGTCGGATAGAAGACATATTGGCTTAATATATTAGGATAGGACATTGGTTAATCGAAAAGATAGAAAAGGAAATCAAAAGAGAAAGATGCAAGTAAATGCATCTCTACGTCTTCACATTCTTGATCAAAACGATTCGATTAGTAACATCCTTTTATTCCAACTATTTTTCAGATTTTTCTCTCTCTCTTTTTTTTTTTTTTTTTTTTTTTTTTTTTTAAACATTAAGAACTAAAGCGTGAGTGTGTGTAAATAATCAAATTTTACAAGCATTGCTTCATCAAGATTGATCGGAGTACTACTCTTTCGATCTAAAATTACGAGTCCGTTTCCTTAAACCCGTAATTATTCTTGAGATCTTTTGATTCAATTTTTATCGGGAGCTTTATACCTCATGTAGTGATATAGGACGTTTCTAGATAACACCTCTTGCACTCAAATCATTGGTAGCTACTACCGATATATTTTATTTTTATATTATCGATCAAAGATAGGAAGATACACGATATTTGATTAATTCGTGTAAAAATGGTGCTTTGTTCCTAATATAAATTGTTCATAGGACACTAACATATCTCGAACTCATTCCAATCATATACCATTTTTCTCAACTCTTAACTTTTTCGTCATCATCATCTCTCTCATAAGACGCACAAACTCGAAGGATGTCAAAGAAATGTAGACCAAAACAAGCTAAGGGTCGGAAATTTCTAGTTAATCAAAATGGCTAAATTCGAGTGAGGTCTTAATCACTCTTTAAAAAGTCGAGGTGGGGTCAAAAATTGGAAATTTTATTCGGCAGAGAAAGCTTATTTATTTATAGTTATATTTTGTGGTGCTAAAAATCATCATTCCTAATTTTGATTCCAAATTCATAATTAATCTTGAAAAGAAAATTATCTAAAATTTATTTATAAATATAAAATTACTTGAATAATTCCATAAAAGAAATATTTGACAAAAATTATTTAGTTATACATACTCAAAATCTTAAAAATCTTATAAAAGATATAAAACATATTCATTATATATCTAATATATTTTACTAAATCAAAAATTAATCCTCTCGAATTATATCATTTTTATTCATATATTAACCAACTTAAATTATTCAAGAAAATTAAAACTAAGAAATAAGTAATTAAAGTACTAATTTATATGAAAAAGGTTATATTTTATAATTATTTTTTATTATTTTTTTCGAAAGTTTTAATGAATTTTCAAACGTAACTCTCTACTCCCACTTATTTAAGTGACATCGTCCGATGTTCAATGAGTATGAAAAGTAGGTTCGAAAATTAAATTAAAATTATAGATGATCGTTATAAACATCGATAACACACGTATATTAAAATCAAACAACATATATATTAAACAAAAAGAAACTATTACTGGACTAATAAAACAAACTTACTATTAACTTACTAACCTTAATCAACTCTAACTTATTAAAGCAAAACCAAACTTAAACTAAATTAAATAAAACCACTAACAACTATCTCAAATAGTTGACGAACAACCCGGATTCTCTACCGGTAGCAATCCTCTACGACAATCACGAGACGGATATATCTCATCAGAAGCAATTTCAGGGACTTCATTCAAATGAATACATAACCGTGAAATTAACCAAGCAAAAGGCATCGGCCTTCCATTATTATACCGTTCCACCGCAAAGTTTATCGCCGTCTAAAAATCAAAATCCTCACCCACATGAGCTCCGCTTATCAACGCAAATAACAAAAGTATCTCACTATCACTAACCCACGCAAAGTCACTAGTCGGATAGACTCGTGAGTTAATGAAGTGTTTCCATGCTCTCGGATGGAGCAGGTAGAGCGGAAGTGGTAGAGTCGTAATTTTGATCGAACTCTGGAAATAAATACGGAAAAGCTTCCGTGACATAGTTAACAACATGACAAGAGTTTCCTAATGCCCATTGATATTCATAATGAAGATTATGGATTTGATTGAAAATCGGTATCTCGTAGATATGATTGATAATATGAGGTGACAGTGAATAAGTGTACCACGCTAACAGATATAAGTCGTGACGGATCTACCGTAGTAACAATGAGAAAGAGTGAATAAAATTTCCTAACAATAGAAGCGTTAATTCTTCCTCGAGGATGCTTAACAAATTTTTTCCATCCTTGATTTCAATTAAATCCTTCGAATCGATCAATTTTTTCAAAATTGATACCCCTTTCCATCAATATAGAGAATTTGCAAACCTCGCATTCACCAACAAATTAACATTTGAAGCGCTAGACTCAGGGACAAAACATCAACCGCCTCCGGATCGTATGAATTGATGATGGTGATGATCGGTTTGACATTTTAGTTTAAACAGATGCAGATAAAAGAAGAGGATTGAAAGTAGTGAGTGAATTGGCAAATTTTACTTTCAACCTCTCGTCCTTAAATGGATAAAAATTAGAGTACACGTGCATGCATACTAACACTTTCAAAGATGACTAAGCAGTTTTACTCCCGGATCGGTCTCAAACCGACCGGACCGGTCCGGCTTTAAGATATTTTTACCGTATGAAGGTTGTAAAATTCAAGTTTTCTTTGTTCAACTTAATAGCCTTCAAGTTATTTGAGAAGCTATAAAGGTAGTTTAAATATTATCTCACCGATACGGATAAAACGACACACGAATACGACATGCGAATGATAAATATATTTTTTAGATTTTTGATTTTTTTTTGAAATATTTAAATACTATTAAAAATAAATTTACGACTACGACAGAAAACGATTAATGAAATCGAAAACTTATTAAACTAGCAAACTTATTAACTAAAGTTAAAATGCAGAAAATAAAATAAACAGTCATAAAATGTTTAGAAATAATAAAAGTTGTTTAAAATCAAACAATGTCAACATCATCATCGCAATCGGCGATGTAAATCGGATCATTCATACTTGGAACCGATGACGTAACTGGCTGTGGAAACGTAGTCGTGGTCCGAACTGAACTGTCGAGACCCAACGAACTCATACTCATCGTCATCCTTGCAAAATCCGAAAATCCTCCCTACTAGATGTAACATGACACCACGAGAACTCGTATAAAAGACACCACGACCACTAGATCGGCTTTCAAAAGGATTTGGCATATGATGAAAGCTCGAGATGGTGGAATAGGTGCTATCCATTCAGTAACGTATATGGGTTAGATTGACCAGGCGGATAGGCGCTTTTATCGAAAGAAGGATCAAGATGCATCCGCTCATGTCTCAAAGATCCCTCTACGTAAATCATCACTCCACCGCCTACTCGCTTTCAAGCCAAACAAAGCCATATTAGCCTTGTCCTCGGGCTACATCCGATACTAAGGATTGAAACATATCGTATGTAATAGTGTTTGGGAGAGAAGTCATTGTTGCTCAGAAAAAGATGAAAATGCTGAAACTGGTGGAACTGGTGGAGGTGCACTACGTCTAACTATCGAGTCTATCGAACCCTCTGGAGACCTCCTCAGACTAGGGCCTATCAGGGACTCATCTGCCATCATCAACTTGTCGTTAGACAGAAAGGAACTCCCGATCTACGACATAAATCAAATAAAGCCAGGAAAGTACATGTGACTCCTCGCCTTGGCAAGAATAATAAACTCAAAACCCTTCTATACATGATCTTCCCCACATCCACCTTAACATCATGAATCATCGCCCAAGTAATGCATAAATCTTCTTTACCAAAGGCGGTGTGTTTGGTAGTGGGATAGAGAGTATGGCTCAAAAATCTTTTGATTGCCCTCAGATCTCTAAAACACTTCCCATAATTAAATCATTATCCACCCATTCTGCTTTGTAGCATCAAACTCCTCTCGAGCTCACAGAGGCAATCGCTTCATACATAGCAGGATCATCTAATCTATAAACATGACTCTATAATCTTCTTCATCTGGAAAAACTTCTACCCCTAAAACAGCATTAATCAGTTCCGGACTAAAAGAAACATGTCTAGACCTAAGGGGAATAGAATCTATCATACTACCCTCAGTGGGTGTCAAAGTAGACAAAACTGCATAAAATTCTGCCACTAAGGTAGTATTGATCTCTCCTGTCCTCTGAGCTGCAAAATCCAACCATTGGCGTCTCGCAAAAATACGTCTAACCTCCTCTCCTAAGTCATCAAAATCTAAGCCTCTTTCCAACACAACTCCACATTTACTATAGATATTTTTATAAGCATTCTTAGCTTGAGGTGAAGTCAGAGACAAAACTAATGATTCTTCTTCCGGTGTTAAATCTTTTAATTCTACGACCGGTACTTCTATTGGAATATTAGGCTTTCGTTTCTTAGAGATTTTTCGATTGGATGAGGCCATTCTACGATATTGAATTGACAAAACAACAATAAAAACAACGTAAAAACAACACAAAATAAAATGTCACAACACACGTAAAATTCAAAACAGTTGAAAATAAATCTAAAAATTATAAAAATTATGAAATTGATAACTAGAGTAAACAAATTATACCTTATAGTGAACAAAACAGTGAAAAGTGGCCGGAAAAGTCGTATAAGCCTCCGGGATGAAATGGAGCTTGTGTTCGATCTTTTTCAAATTTTTCACTTGTGTTGAAGAGAGGAGAGTAAAAGAGGAAGAATGTATGTAATGGTGTAGTGTAATTTGTATTTTTGAGAAGAAACAAATTGTTTTGGGTTGAAGGGTGATGCTGCGGCTGCTGTTGAAAAAGGAGAAATGAAGAAGAAGAAAAGATCCCGTCCTTTTAGGTTAACTCGAACCCGGACCGGTCCTGATAAGGGCCGGATCGGTCCGTGTGCATTTTTTTTTTTTTGAATTTTCGTAATTTTTTATTTTTTTTTGGATTTTTGATATAAAAACTTATAAAACTTTAATAAAAACTTTAAAATAAAATTTATAAATTTTATAACAATTTCTCAAAATTTATAAAATCTTTATAAAACTTATTTAAAATTTTATAAAAATTCAATAAATTTCTATTAATTCTTATAAAATATCTAAAAACTTAAAGAACTTTTTATAAAACTTTTATAAAACTCCTTAATTTTATAAAGATCCAATTTTTTTTTTTTTTTTTAAATTTTCAAAGTTATGCAAAAAATTTTATAAAACTAAAAGAAAAAGACTTGAACCTACGGGGTTTCTAATTCTTCAATTTCTATAAACTCCAGATTTCTAACATACCGTTCAAGCAAACTATATCCTAGAAATGTAGCGTTTGAATTAAGTCTTGGAAGTCCATCGGGATTTTCGGTTAACCACCTAATCGTTCCCTTCTTAATTACATTCAAACACTCACTCGAGATTGAGTTATATTTTTCCCACATTGCCCATTGTGTTCAATTTTTTCCTGATTCTACACTTCCTTAAAAACTTAGCCTTCTCTTTATCGAGCTTCTCGACGCACCATTACAAACTTCTTTCAATTTTTCTCTCTCAACAATTGCTTGTTCTTTTCAAAACTAAGGCTTCTATAGTAAAGACGACATTTCTATCAAGACCTAATTTTAAAAGTAAAACAAAACTCCTAATCTATCTAAAAACATCCAGTTCTTTTACGTCTATCCGGTAAAAGACTAAACTAGTTTAGACATATAAAAGTAAAGATAAAACCTGGTAATTTGATACTTTCAGCTTTTAAGAGCACTGCTTTTTAGTCTTTCGGAGGGTCGATCAGCAACATCACTTCATTTATGAGAGAGACTTCTTCACCTTCCAAAAATAGCTTCACCACGTGACCATTGGCTATAAAAGTTGTATTCCCATGATTAGTTCAACGACTCAGATTTATAAACTCGTGTTACTTTAAATGGTCCCGTCCATCTTGATTTAAGCTTTCCCGAAACAACTTTAAACGTGAATTGTACAATAACACTCGATCACCTATATGGAACTCACGACTATATATTCTCTTATCATGGAAGGATTTGCATGCGTTCCTTGTAGATTCGAGCATTTTCATATGAATCAAGGCGAAATTCTTCTAATTACATCGTTAATCGAAGTAGTCTATGATCACCGGATGACCTTAGGATCGAAATTTAAAAATCTAATAGCCTGTAATGCTCGGTGTTCTAACTCTCTACTGGGAGATGACAAGATTTACCAAAGACTAATTTGTAGGAGAACAGCCAATTGGAGTTTTAAAAGTCGCTCAGTATGCCCATAACGCATCATCTAGTCTAAGCGCCCGCTTTTACGGTTTGAATCCACTTGCTTTTTCTATGATTCTTTTAATCTCTCTATTCGACACCTCTACACGACCTTTGGTTTGCGGATGATAAGGCGTTCCTAACTTATGCGTTACACCATATTTTTCAATTAACTTAGTAAATGGTCGATTGCAAAAGTGCGAACCTCTATCACTAATGATCGCCTCTTGGAATGCCATATCTAGTGAATATGTTCTTTTAAGAAATCGTATGACAACCTTGGTATCATTAGTGGGAAGAGCTTCACTTTCTACCCATTTCAAACATAATCTACCATTACAAGAATAAATCTTTTTCCAAACGATATAGGAAAGGTCCCATGAAATCTATACCCCAAACATCAAATAACTCACATTCTAAAATAGGTTGCATAGGCATTTCATGTTTTTCGATATATTTCCCATTTTTGACATGATTTACAAGATTTAACATATGTATACGCATCTTTATAAAGTGTAGGCCAATAAAAACCACATTGCAAGACTTTAAAAGCAGCTTTTCCAACCTCCATGATGACCTCCCGCCTCACGATCATGACAAAACGATAAAACACTTAAAATTTCATTATCAGGCACACATTTTCGATTATTCCATCCGAACATTTACGGAAAAGATCTGGTTCCTCCCAAGAATAAAATTTTAAGTCATAAAAGAACTTTTTTCATTTGCCAAGTCCAATGAGACGGAATGTAATCACAGTTAAGTAGTTAATGATATCTCCAAACCAAGGTGAATTTTCCTTAGAAGGAATTCTTTTCTTTAATAAGCTGCATGGTTGAAGGAGTATCGATTCTAAGCAGATTGTTCATCAGAAACGAATCTTTAATTTCATTTCCTATTTCTTCCTCAATTTCCATTCTACTTAGATGATCTGCTACTACATTCTCACTTCCTTTTTTTATCTTTAATCTCAATATCAAATTCTTGAAGTAGGAGAATCCATCTAAGAAGACGTGTAAATATTTCAATGCTGAATGGTCTGTATAAACTATTACCTTAGAGCCAACAATATACGATCTAAACTTATCTAAGGCAAAAATTACAGCCAACAGCTCTTTTTCTGTAGTTGCATAATTCAGTTGAGCTGCATTTAACGTATGAGATGCATAGTAAATAGCTTTGAGAATTCTATTATATCTTTGACCTAAAACAGCTCCTACAGCTAAATCGCTTGCATCACACATAATCTCAAAAGGTAAATCCTGGCCTGGTGCCACCAATATCGTGCGATAATCAACTTCGCTTCCAGGGTCTTAAATGCTTCCATACATTTACTATCAAAATTAAAAGATACTTCTTTTTCAAGCAAATGACTTAGAGGCTTTGCTATCTTTGAAAAATCTGCAATAAATCTCCTATAAAATCCTGCATGTCCAAGAAATCCTCTTAACGTTCTTAGATTAAGCGGTGGAGGCAATTTTCGATTACCTCGACTTTAGCTTTATCAACTTCAATTCCTACTTCAGAGATTCTATGTCCTAGTACAATTCCTTCTGATACCATTAAATGACATTTTTCCCAGTTAAGCACTAAATTGGTATCCTCACAGCGTTGTAACACTCGTTCTAAGTGTAACAAATGACCATTAAAAGAGTCTCCGTAAACACTAAAGTCGTCCATAAAAATTTCTAAGAATTTCTCAACCATATCGTAAAATATAGACATCATACATCTTTGAAACGAAAGGTGAGCATTACATAAACCAAACGGCATTCTTTTATACATAAAAGTTCCATAAGGACATGTGAAAGTCGTCTTTTCCTATCTCCTCGCCGCAATGAATATTTGTAAATACTTTGAATAACCATCTAAGAAACAAGAATACTTATGTCCACTTAAACGTTCTAACATTTGCACTATGAATGGAAGTGGATGATGATCTTTCTTAGTATGATCATTTAGTTTTCTAAAATCAATGCACATTCGATATCCTGTAATTTTCCTTGTTGGAATCCATTCATTCTTATCATTCTCTTTCCTTTGTGAAACCTCCTTTCTTTGGTACAACTTGAGTTGGACTTACCCATTCACTATCCGATATAGGAAAGATTATTCCCATTTCTAATAGCTTAATAACCTCTTTCTTAACGATTAATCAGAATTCGGGTTGAGGCGGCGTTGCGGTTGAATACAAGGTTTAGCATCTTCTTTTAGAATTATCTTATGAACACATATCTCCGGACTAATACCTTGAATATCGGCAACTGTCCATCCAAAAGCTTTCTTATGCTTTTTCAACATTCCTAGTAATTGATCTTCTTGTTGCTCCGTTAAAGTTGATGAAATAATAAGCGGTAAAAGGTTATCATTTTCAAGAAAAGCATATTTGATTTAAAGGTAACGGTTTCAATTCGCATTCTTAGGCGGATCTTCTATTGATGATTTAAGAATCGGTCCTTCTAGTTCTAATTCTAAATACTTATGCCATGGTGGTTTAAAAGTAAAACTTCCTTTATCTAGAGAAAGGATTATCTCTTTCATTTCAATATCTTCCTCATCTTCTTTATAGATAGATAAAGTTAAACATTCTTCTAATCTATCTTCAAAAGTTGGTAATCGATTATCATAGACAGAATGAATATCTTCTATAAAAGAACATGATGATTCGTGATGTGTATTGATGGTTCATAGCTTTGAAAATATTGAAAGCAACTTCATCTTCATTGACTCTCAAAATTAATTCTCCTTTCGAACATCGATTAAAGTTCTCCCCGTAGCTAGAAATGGACGTCCTAAGATAAGCGGGGCGCTGAAAATCCTTCTTCCATTTCCATAACTACAAAGTCTCTTGGAAAATAGAACTTGTCTACTTTAACCAATACGTCCTCAATAATTCCTTTAGGGTACTTAATCGATCTATCTGCCATTTGCAGAGTCATTTCAGTCTTAGTAAGCTTTCCTATGCCTAGCTTTCTATAATCCTCATAAGACATGAGATTTATACTAGCTCCAAGATCACATAAGACCTTCTTAAACAAAAATCCTCCAATTTCACACGGAATCGTAAAACTTCCAGGATCTTTTAGTTTAGGTGGTAACTTATGCTGCAGAATTGCAGAACATTCTTCATTTAGGCATATATTCTCATATTCCTCTAATTTTTTCTTATTTGATAGTATATCCTTCAAAAACTTTCCATAGGTAGGCATATTTATCAGAGCTTCGATAACAGGGATATTAACATGAATATGACGAAAAGTATCAAGGAAACGAGCATACTTCTGATTAGTCTTAATCTTTTTAATTTGATCTTTAGGTGGAAAAGGTAAAGACTCTAAATCTATAACCTTTGGTTTCGAAGTCATTCTCTCTTTTCCTTTATCCTTTGGAGTATTACTTGATCGCCATGTTTCAGGTTCTTGAATTTTTTCTTTTAATTTGTTCCCTGAATCAATCTCTACTTCATACTCCTTCAGTTCTTCCTGTTTCTCATCCTTGTTTTTTTTATCTTCTACCCTAACATGTTCCTTAAATAGATTCCTTAAATCTTTATCCATGGGGTCTTTCAAAATTCTAGGATTTTTACCCATTTTTCACCTTCCTTCTCGGGTTCCAAACTTCTATTCCTTTTCAAGAAATTCTCTATGATTTCTTCTTCCTCATCCGTAAAGTCAAGTTCATCTTTAGTCTCTTCATTTTTATCTAAATCATTTTCTACTTCATTATTCCCAAGTTTTCTACTCCATTACTACCATAGAGTTTCCTACTTCTCAGTAACTACAACATTTACCTCTCTTGGGTTTCTTTCAAGATTACTTGGTAATCCTCCAGGAGGTCTCCATTGTTGTTACGTTCACCTTCCCTACTCAAATGATCTTCCATATTCCTTAATGAAGCTTCTATCGTTCTCATTCTCGGTATCATGTCCACTCATAGATGTTTTCATTGTACTCATGTCCTTACCGATTGAACCTATAGAAGTCATCATCGTTTCCATATTCTTAGCTTGAGTAGATACTACACCCATCATATTTTCCATCGCTTTTTCCCATTTTTCAACCCCTGCGCAGTTGAGTTGAACTTTGAGTTCTTGGTATACTTTGAGTGGTATCTTTGAGGATAGGATCTAGGTAATGATTGTAAATTTCGATTAGATGTATTTCCTTGATAAACTTGATTATTATTCATATTCTTATATCGAATCGATCGGCGGTTGTCACGGCTTACTAGGGTTTTCGGACCATCTAAAAGTTGGGTGGTCTCTTCTAATAGCATTAAATGAGTTTGAATATGCATTGTTCAAATTCCTATGTCAAGAAAACTCACTTCCTCTTTTGAATATCCTGTTGGTTCTTCTATCCCTAATGACACATTATCATGATTTGAGTATTCAGTTGGAGTATTATTTTCTGAATTTTGATTCTTACCTTGTTGTAATCCATCAAACTTTCTACTTAAATTCTCCAAATGTGCTAGAACTTCCGTATTTGACGTACATCCTTCTGCAAAAGCTACTTTTCTAGTGCTAGAACCGGTTTCCCACATTCTGTTATTTTTGGAAATCTTTTCTATAGCATCGTAAACTGTTTGAGCTTCACTCATCATTAACGAACCACCACATGCATGATCTACATCGCACGTGAATCTTTTCTTAATTTACTGACGTAAAAGTTGAATTTGCATATCTAAGGAATAACCATGATCGGGACAAGCTCTTAACAATTTTTTAAACCTTTCCCACGCATTCCCAAGTGTTTCTTGAGATCCTTGTCTAAAATTAGCAACCTCGACTTTTAATTCCAAATTCCGTCCTGAGTGAAATATTGTTTGTAAATTCAGTTTGAATATCCTCCCAACTAGTTAACGAGTGGTGTGGAAGAGACATAAACCAATCTCGGACTCTTCCTTTTAAAGAAAAAGGAAACATAGTCATCCTCGTTAATTCCTTATGAGCACCTTGACTTTTGGTCAGATTGCACGATTCTTCAAAGCAGATAGAGATGATGATGTGGATCTTCATCATCTTCTCCTAGAAATTGGGCTCTTAGCGTCAATTAAACCAAAAGATGAGACTTAATTTCAAATTATTCGCTCCTTCATTCGGTAAAAGTATGGGATTATTAGTCCGGTTTCTCCTTACAGTTTGATCACGAGATAGGTCTCGGGTTTGGCGGATTGTTACGATTATTTCGGTTCCGATCTTGATTGTTCCTATTATTATTATTTCGATTATTATTAATATTAATGAGGGTTTTGTCCATGCCCTAAAGCATGATCTAGCCTCTGTTCGTTTGTTTCATCACTAGTTTCACCATTTCTTTATTTTTATTAGAAGATGATTCCGTTGGAGATTTTCCAAGGAGTCCTAAGTTGGTTTGACCACGTTTACTCTCTATCCGCAATCGCTTTCGTAAGCGTTTATATCAGGCTTATAAGGAGTAAGTGAGGCTTTACCGCTTTCGGTCATCAACTAATTAAAATAGAAAAATGCTCGAGTTTTAAAGAAGAAGAAAATTGGTACTAAAAGAAAGTAGATACCAATGAAAATAAAAAGAAATGTGATAAGAAGAGTGTTGGTTTATCCTCGAGAATTTTAAGCTAATACAAGTAGTAACCATAGACACAAAAAAATAGCGACTTTGTCTCCCGGCAACGGCGCCAGAAAAGTCGACGTCACCAAAACGGACCTTAAAGCGGCGTCAAGAAAGGGACAGACCTTTTCTAGGTTAGACGGATCCTAACCGGCGATGTACCGGGTCAAATTGTAGTGATAAAGTGGTGAGTCGGTGTCGAATCCTCAGGAAAAAGTGGTAATTCTTTTAAGTGTGGTTAAACACCAAAGAGTTTGCTATTAACTCGATCTAAACCGCAATTTTATAACATGTGATTACTACTACTCTAACCAACATAAAATAAATGCGTAATTTAAAAGTTATTTTAATATAATATATATAGATATATAAATATATATAAATATACATAAATAGTAAAATATATATATATATATATAAATATATAGATACCAAAATATAATATATAAACTGCAGACTAACCAAAGTATATGTAATCAATTTATATGATCTTTTGATTAATGGAATGTGTTCGATCTTCTTTTTTAGGTCCAATTGAGTGAATGAAGCGGTGTACTCTAATGTCAACAATTCCTCCTCACACGAAGCGTATGAAATTGTCATATGTCAAAAGTCATCACCCAAGGTCCACAACCGCCCCATGCTAAACTTAGTTAGTCAAAACAGTGCAGTACAAATCTACCCCGGATAAAAGAGGTGATTCCATTTGTCGGATGGCCGATGTTATTCAAGAGGCTCCGGTTGTCAAGCGGATCGATTTAATACAAGCGGTGTAGTTTCAATTAAACTGTGATTTTAACATTATTAAGATCTCGAGTACAAATTTTAATAAGATTTGTTTTACTAGGACAAATCTGCCCCCGGGTAGGAAATAGGATTCCGTTAATCAGACGGCCATTTTTACCCTCCGGTTTTTCTATTTTTACTCATATCCGACTTCTCCTGGTCATTACATCGCCAAAGTTATATGTGGTATTCATCATGATTGATTACTTCATTCGAATATGTTATCATTACGTAGCGAAATAGAAAAAGATTCATTTTACTCAATTTTAGTCAATTTTATTTTAACATCATTCCATTACCGAAAAGATCAAAATAATACGATTACATAACTTTGGTTAGTTATTAGATCTAGCCTAATAACATTATAAAAAAGAAGAAAATAACAAACATAAACATAATTATTATAGAAATTACCCGATTACAAGCTGTTGACTCGTAAATCGTCTTTTCCTGTGTATTACAACGACTTCAAGAACACGAACCTTCGAGAATTTCCGAGCATTACTACCGTACTACTACTACATTATTTTGGCATAAGGCCTATTTACAAACTATAAAAGAAAGAGGGAAAGAGTTATATATATAGAATAGGGTTTATATATATAATTTTGGTACAAAGTGAAAGTGAGCCTCGATCCCTATTTATAGAATTTTCCCCTTCCCGGACCGGTCCTCAAAACTTGCGGATCGGTCCGTGTAATGATGACAATCATTACAGTTTGTTATCAGCATGTGCAAGCATGTTACCCTTAATCATCACTTGTGCTGTGTAATTATATATATAATTATATATAATTACACAGTTAACTTCTAAAAATCGTAACTTGAATTCTTGATATCAGAATGACATAATCGAACTTCCGTTGAAAAGCTCGTTGAATTCTCTACAACTTTCATCAAGACCACTTCTTCGTAAAACGTATTCTCGATGAGCCATTTGTATTATACGTCCTTTTCGAGATTCGAAACAATTATTCTCTTGATCATTTATATCGGTGACGTTTTATAACTTCCTTTCAACAACTTGAATTGACTCAAAAAGTGTCGATACACGGGATTTTATTCATCTTAGGATTTCGCAATGAAATAAACACAAAATACCCGTGTAAAATAGACACAATATTCGGTTACTAAACCCGGTACAAAAACTACAACTTTTTATTATAAATACTAACTTTTACTACTAACTATACTAAACTACAAAGATTAATATTTTATACTAATTATATCATAATTTTAGATATTTTACATAGAATTTGTCAACAAAACGTAATAAAATCACGTAAATTCAATCATATAAAAATAATACATCACAGACATAATTGAATTTTTTTTCAGGGATGATGTAATTGGATTTGAATGGTGTAATTCTCTTCATAAAAAATCGAGTTACTCGTGAACTATTCGTACTTGACTCGTAAAGGATTTGACTCGATTCGAATTTTTTCAGTTCGAGTTCAAGTCAAGCAACTCGAATTATTAACCGATCCAACCTCAAACTTCAAATATAGTAATCGAGAAGGACATGAGTTTAATCGAGCTATATTACATATTTATTTATTAATTATATTTATTATTATTAAATAATATATTTTTTGAGTGGAAAAATCTTTTTATTCAGCACTATCCAAAGTGCAAGCATTCTTCAATCAAAAAAAAAAAAAAAGTGCAAGCATTAAGTACATCTCAAGGGGAGAGGAGCTCCATTCAACAACATTACCAATCGCTAAAGTAAACTCATGTCTAGCTAAAAGTGTGCAAGAGCATTCCCCGTGCGTTTGACAAAAGATAAAAAAAACCGAGTTCAAAATGCTCGACAGGTCCTTACAACTCATTACCAATTGTCCAACATTAGAAAAGTCTTCTTCATTCGATTGGAGTTTTGTATCATTGCTAGAGAATCTGCCTCCAAAATAAGTCGATAGTAGCCATAAGATATTGCAAAAGATAGCCCATGAAAGACTCAAAGCGCTTCGCTTCCAACACCGAAATATTTGTGCCTATGTGAAAACAGAAAGCAATAAAAATTTCCCCCTTTTCATTTCTATAAAGCCACCAACCGAGAGTGAGTCATTTTTAGGCCAAACATCAACATTGCATTTGATATATGATGTTGGGGGCCTTCCACTTTATCGCCAATTACTAGAGGATTGATTATCACTTTGGGAGTATTAGCGGTTGATAATCAAAAAAACCGATTTCACCCTCTTTAAAAAGTAAGGGCACATACACCGCTTTCTTTTCGAAAATCCAAAAGCATTGGGCCTTCCAAATAAGCCAAAAGAGGTAAATAATCTTACCCCGAGCAAAGTCATCCTCCAAGTGCAAAATTAGATCGAGTACATTGGCAAAAGAGTGCAGCCTTCTTTTCCCCCACGTCTTGCTAAAAGGTTTTAAGCTCCACTCCTTGCATGCTATTGAACAATCGAGTAGGCAGTGACCAATAGTTTTTATTCCAGCCCCGCATACACTACAAATGCCATTAGAACAGCCCCGTTTTTGCAAGTTATCGTTGGTAGGCAAACAATTGTGAGATGTACGCCAAAGAAAGTATCGTACCCGAGGTGCAGTCTTTTGACTCCATAGCTTTTTCCAGAAAGGAGAGGGGCTTGAAGGTGAAGCCTTCGTGAATTCGTTATTGCAAAATTCTGGATAATCAAGAGCAATGGTATTAGACTAGTCAAGTCTGGATAATATTTTTTATATATTAATAATTATTTGTCTAGTCAAGTTTGATCTTCTCATATTTTATAAAAAACTAAGTGAATTCTAAAAAAACAATCGAGCTCATAAACCGAGTTGAATTATATCAAATAGTTAATGAGTTAAGTTCAAACTTGTCATTTTCATGACTCCATCAAGCACAAATCAATTTTCAGGCCTGAGTCTTTTGTTGTGTTCGAGCCCTAAAAAAATATCGATTCAATTCGACTCGATTACACCTCCGTTAAAACAATCGTGGATCCTTTTCTACTTCCTTCTTCCCCGCTTAATTAATTAGGGTTCATTCATAGTACAACAATCAACTTGAAGAGCAGCTAATACAGAGCAATTAAGGTCTCCTTCTGCGTGAGCCTTCTCAATTTATCGATTTCTTTTTTTAACTCTGCAGCTAGATCCATGTCCGATTTAGTAGGTGTGAACTCAAGATTAAGAAGACGGTAGAGAAAGCTCGGTAAGAAAGTGTTATGAAAAGAGTTCCAAAATGGTAATTCAACCGTAAATAAACAGGGGAATGGGGGAAGAAGAGAATGAGGAAGAAGAATAGTAGAAGAGAAGAATTTGAGAGAGGAGAAATAGAATTCTTCATTCACCCCCAATTCCATACTCGGTTGGAGTTTACATAGCACACACCAACACTCTGCTCCTCAACAAACTAACAGAAAAGGAAGAGAAAGAAGTCTCATGGCTGCAACAAAAATGGAAAATGAAATAATTAAATGAACCGGGCCTAATACAAATAAGGAAAATCAGCTCGATTCATGACAAATTCCTCCCCTTAAGAGCTACATTGACCTCAAGGTAGTGCAACAAACTCAGGAAATTGCTTCTTTATGTAGGAGAAATCTTCCCAAGTGACCTGTGCTTCATCTAGATTGTACCACTTGATCAACCACTGTACAACCGGACTGTTATGGTGTTTGATGGTTCTGATAGCAAGTCGTTCTTCAGGATACAAGACTAACTGGCCATCCGCTGAAGTAATGGGTGGTGAGGAAGTAGCTGGAGGGGCATTCCCCACAAACCGTCTGAGCATAAATATATGAAAAACAGGATGTATGTGTGATGTATCTGGCAATTTAAGTCTGTAGGCCACAGGGCTCAGCTTTTTCTCAATCAAATATGGGCCGAAATACTTGGCTGCAAGTTTAACATTACGCCTGATAGCAAGCGAAGACTGCCTATACGGTTGCAATTTAATCAAAACCATATCCCCTTCTTGGTATTCCTTCTCAACCCTGTTCTTGTCAGCATTAGTCTTCATCCTAGATTGATCCTGGATTAGATGATCCTTTAGCTCCCTGATAAGGGCCTGCTTCTGTACTAAAAAATCATCCACTGATAGGTTACTTGATTTACTAAAACTGCCCAGGGGTAAGGGATTAGGAGGATACCCATACAAGGCCTCAAAGGGTGATCTGCCTAGGGATGTGTGGTAGCAGGTATTGTACCAGTGTTCAGCAAAAGGAAGCCAGGATTTCCACTGTTTGGGCCTATGAAAGATCATACATCTTAAATACATTTCTAGGCATTGATTTACCCTTTCCATTTGTCCATCTGATTGGGGGTGGTAGGCAGAGCTAAGGTTTAGAGTAACTTTCTTCATCAAACTGGACCAAAACTAGGCAAGTAAATACCTTATCCCCTGTCATTCTAATAGTTTTGGGCGAGGCCATGCAACTTATAAACATGCAGAGAAAGAACTCGGAAGCTACTACCTCGTGAGAATAATGTTTGATCAAGGGAATGAAATGCGCATACTTGGTAAATCTATCAACCACCACTAAAATCACTTCCTTACCTCTCGAATTTGGAAGACCCTCCACAAAACCCATTCCAACACTTTCCCAAGATTGATTAGGAATTGGGAGAGGTTGAAGTAATCCTGCAGGATGTTGATGTACATCCTTACACTACTGACAAGTTAAGAAGCTCCTAATCATTTCCTCCACATCCCTCCTTAAGTGAGGCCAATAAAACATAGAAGATACTCTTTTATAGCAAGCTTGCATACTGAATGGCCACCAATGGGTGAAAAATGCAGGTGATGAAGAATGGATGACCTCGGATCCTCAAAGACTTCCCACATAGATCATGTCCCCAAATTTAACAACTCCTTGATGCACTGAATAACCAGGAATGGCATCAACATCAATTGACAGCTTCTGAACAAGTTCCTTTGGCTGTAGTGTCCCTTCATAGCTATCAATAACATCCTCAGAAACCACTGGGAATCATCGAAGTGATGGCCATTCTGAGATATAGGTTCTCATGGCTTTGCTTTGACAAAGCATACGCCACTATATTCTCCCCCGCCCTTTTTATATTCTATTTTAAAATCAAGACCCATTAGTTTTGATATACCTTTTCTTTGCGCAGTGAGGTAGAAGCCCTTTGCTCCAACAAGTATTTGAGACTCTGTTGGTGCATTACGATGATAAACTCCTTGCCTTGCACGTAATGTCTCAATTTAGAAACTGCCATGATGACAGCCAACAACTCCTTCTCGTAAGTGGAGAGCCTTAATTCCCTGGTTTTGAAGCCTTACTAAGAAATGAGATAGGCCTGCCCTTCTGCTGTAATACCACTCCTATCGCTGTTTTGCAGGCATCAGTTTCAATGCAAAAAGGGATTGAAAAATTAGGGAGGTCTAGGACCGGGGCTACACACATAGCCCTATAATTAAGATTTATGAAGGCTTCTTCTGAATCAGGACCCCAATGGAATCCATCCTTCTTCAATAAATCTGTCAATGGTTTTGCGATACACCCATAATTTTTGACAAACCGTCTATAAATCCAGTAAGGCCTAGGAATCCCTTTAACGCAGTCACATTTGATGGCCTTGGCCAACCTTGCACTTCGCCTCTATTTTTTGGGGTCTCTTTGAGACCTCTCCATCTGAATAATGTGCCCTAAGTACTCAATTTTTCTGCGCCCAAAGGAGCACTTACTAATCTTGGCATAGAACTTTTGTTCCTGAGTATCTCTGTAGAACCTCCCTTAGAGTCTTTGGATATGAGCCTCCAAATCATCTTTGTATATCAAATATCATTATAAAAACCACCAATCTTGACTTTTTGAGTTGTTTCTTCAAGATTCCATTCATACATTTTTGAAATGTGGTAGGGGCATTTGTAAGCCCAAATGGCATTACCTTAAATTCATAGTGCCCCTGATGGGTCACAAAAGCAGTCTTCTCCATGTCCGTGTCTTTCATCCTTATTTGGTGAAAACTGATCTTAGATCAATCTTTGTAAACCATTTTGCCTTCCCAGAAGCTTTCATCCAACAGTTCGTCTATCATTGGTATGGGAAAACTATCCTTAATTGTCTGATCATTTAGCCTCCTATAGTCTACACATAACCTCCAACCACCATCCTTCTTTTTGACAAGTAACATAGGTGAGGCAAAGGGACTATTGCTAGATTGAATAATTCCTTGCTTCAACATTGCTTCAATCAGCTCTTCTATTTCACCTTTTAAATGGTGTGAATACTTGTATGGCCTGATCTTAAAAGGGGAGGTACTTGCCTGCAAATTGATTTCATGCACCCAATCTCAATTAGGTGGTAATCCCACTGGTTCTTGGAAGATATCATCATAACACTGTAAAACCTCTTGAATAGCAGGATGAATGTGGCTCTCCTCTGATGGTGTCTGTGTTTGCAGTGAATAAAAGCAGCCCAAAAGTCCATAAGCACCTTCTTTCAATGAGTTTTTGAGACTTTTACAACTCATGAATTGCAATTGTGCTTCACCTGCACTTTGTAAAGTTATGTCTTCACCATCCTTTTTGAAGGATAATTTGAGTTGATCAAAGTCAAACATCATAGGGTTGTACCTCCTAATCCAATTGATTGAGGTCAAGTTAAATTATTAACTCGATTCCTAAATAACCACTAGCAAGTGAACTAGGTTCAATCGCAGTATAGCTAGATAAGTCGAGGTCGATCCCTGAGAGAATCAATTTGTGGATCCTAACTTAAATAGTCAACCTATTTATTTCGTTTGGCCAAGGCGGTCTATGACCAACATAGAATACGAGAAAGAAAGGCACACTCAAACATATAAACAAATAACATATAAACAAATAACGTAATCAAGCGCCCAATTATAACCGTAATCATTTGGATCTAGACAACTTATATAATGACAAGACTCAACAACTATTAATCCGTTCATATCTATTTATATTGGCTACGGAGTCATCCCCAAAACTTGATGTAGCACCGGTAGGTCACTATATCAACGTGGTATTGTTACGTGACTTAGCGCTTTTGGTGCCTCCATCTCATATAACTCACACGCTTACGGCTCTAAGGATGCCGATATTAACCGTACACCTCGTCTAGGCAACATTCCTATGGTTAGGCGTACTTCCTAAACGATCACTCAAACTCTCGTCCAACTAACAATTACCAAGTTATAGTCTCATGCTAGTTTACGATCTACGTATAACAAGGTGCGCGCAATTCCCAAATATAAACCTACCTAGATAACGTTGAACGTCCGAAGATCAATTCCTAAGCCTACCTAAGATTTTTATATCGGTATTTCCTTTTTATACGTTTTAATTAAATTAAGCGAGTGACGTAGCCATAGCCATACCTACTGAGATAACATATTCAATTAAGCTAACCTAATCATAAAGACGTGACTGATTAACGGATAAAACAGGTTTGACAGCTCTCGGCGGACCGAATAGGTGCTCTCGGTCGACCGAGTGACACCTCTTGGTTAGCGAGTACTTAACTCCCCATTTACATCCCGAATATATTTCTCGGCGTTTCATATACGAATCGGATTATATAGCGAATCATCGAGGACATCATATAAACTAATCTAAATACACGTAAATTAAACACGTAGATTCATCCGTAGATATTAGGTAGAGGACGTAGGGTATGGGATCCTCATAGACAAGGTAGCACCTTTTGCTTACTAACGTCATATCCTAGATCTACATCATCTAGATATGCATAACTACTCAAACAATCAAAGCATAATTGGGAATTGATTACTTAAAAGAAAACAAGAAGATAAACTAGGGCTTACATGTTTGCAACCCTAGCAACCTTCAAAATCCTAAATGAATCCTTATTTGCTTATATGTAAATATGAAATAATATTGGTGAATGTGTATATAAAACACAAAGGACTTGTGTTTATATAGAGCCTCAGCCGTCATAGAAAACCGACTTAAAACGCCGACACTACTGAACCCTAACCGCCTCAAACATTGTTCCGGACTCTCTTTGGACTATAGGCCCACTCGGTCGACCCGAATGCGTAGGCTCGGTCGACCGAGCCTTACATGCTCTGGGCTTTCGCTTTTACCGTCTTGGGCTTTACGAACTTGTCCGCGGTCCCTTAAAGCTTCTCGAAGTCCATCCTTGTGCTCCACAATGAGTTACTACAAATATAGCATGAAATACAGTCTGTAACATCAAATAATATAATAAAACCTCTTAATACATAATAATGAATCGTAACTCTCGGCATATGCAAATTAAGCGTATTACGACTTATTATTACTTTATTATAGCTCCTTTAAACTAGAAACGGGGATAAAGGTCATAGAATAACGGGCACAAAATGACCGTTATCAACTACCCCCCACTTAGCCTTTGATCGTCCCGATCAAAATATCAATAAGTTATTCCCCATAAACTACTTTCCAGTGGTCGCCGTATACCGACACAAGAAACTCGAATCAACTCATATCCTCTATGCTCGTCAGATATCCATTATCCATTATTCATCATGAATCGATGTGTTGTGTGCATGTGCATTGAGTTTTAAACATTCGTAGCAAGATTAGTGTTCGGTAAAAACGAGTTTTACAATTTATAACCGAAACACCCCAAGTATAAGGATCGTAGTATAGGATGTTAACGGGTCGTCCTAAGGGAGTGGAATGTTTATCGAATTCAAGTATAAATCTATATCGATTATGTCACGATTATAAACTAAACTAAGGTTGAAACTAACCTAAAACCTAAGAATTAAAACTAGAACAAGAATAAAAACAAGCAGAAAATAAGAAAACAGAAAGTCGGACGAGCGTTCACTTTGATGAACGAGCGTCTGGAAACTAAATCTACTGGACGAGCGTCTGCTATTGCGGACGAACGTTCAACTACGAACAGAAAGGAAAAGTGCAGGAAATCAGCAGGAAAAACTTAAGGTTTAAATACTAGAACTTAACTAAAGATTAAGCTAACGATTCGATTAATAAACAATAAAGGAAAACACAGCGAGGCAACTAGATTCCACCCATCAACCAACAATCCCAACTAGATGGTGATTTAAAAATATAGTTTTTAGTAGTGATCTAGTCACGAATTCAATTGGATTTCTACAACCAAATTCTAGGGTTTCGTTCATCTTTTCAAACAAACTAAACATGCAATCAAAACTCAATCACAAGATCGTTTCCAAACTTTTTACTCAACTAAACATGCTTAATCTCTTATAACATGATTAGATGCATTACTTTGAATAAAAAGAGAACTTAAATAACATACTTTCATATATTGATTCAAGCATCAAATAAGCGGAGATCGTTTCATCAAATCTTAATTCAACAAAACTTAAACAATACAAAAGCAGATCCAAAGTAATGAAAAACTATGAATTAAACTCACTAAACATCAAGTATCGAACTCCTCTCGTTGGTTGTGTTGATGATGGGCTTCCTCCATCGACGACTCATTGCAGGCTTCTAGCCAACAATCATGTTGGACAAGATCGTTGGTTGGGAGATTTGCATCTCTGTGAAATTAGGGTTCTCGGCATGACTTTTTGGTGAATTTGCGATCTCAATGTTGTGTAAAAAAGGTATGTCCTTAGGGTTGGGGCTGCTGCTGTATTTATTGAGCTCTAAGTCGGTTAGGGTTAGGTCGGCGGCGGACGCTCGTTCACTTATATGGACGCCCGTTCAAGATGCCTTAGACGCTATCAAGACACTCGTCTAGATTCCGTCCAAACTCTCTGTTCAACTTTTCTTCTCTGGACGCTCGTCCGAATTACCAGACGCCCGTCCACATTGAACGCTGCATGGACGCTCGTCCAGATTGATGCAGAACGGATTCCTTGATATTTCCATCTTTATCTTGATTGATTTCTTCCCTTATCTCTTTTATTTTCCCATATCTTTGATTGATCCTCTCTCATCTCGAAATTAAGCCTCCTAAAAGATAAATAATCATTGCAAAATGTAATAAAACTCAAATAATAATAATTCCATTAATTTAACACATAATCTAATCAATTTTGCAAATAACCATATTAAAATCATCCTTACTAAAATAATTACACTTAAACCCTTAATTCTTATATAAATTATGCAAATGTGGGGAAAATAATAATGAAATAAACCCTTAATAATCATATAAATATGGCCTTAACAACACCCCCACACTTAGCTTTTTGTACGTCCTCGGACAGACAATCAAAACTATAGCTCAACTTTCATGTAATCCACATAGATCTCTAACTCACGTAACAAAAGATACAACAATTATAGCAAACAATACCATCATAGAGATAGATTCAGTGTATGTGTGACAAGCCCTTTCCAAATTTAACAAGCCTTTCAAAGAAATATCCTCTCAAAAATCCAATGATTATCCTAGATATAGGCAGTAATAGCTCCACTCAAAGCCTTCCCACGCACTCAGTAGGATAATCCTACAAAGATATCATGTGGTTCTACTGGGTATAAGATCCATGATAACAAAGACTTCACTTTATTTTTACTCATCATTTCCAAAATTTCCAAATTTGGCGCATATCGAGAATGAGCTTTTACCCATCATAGTAGAATAGGACATTTCGAGATAATCCCTACCTACTCAAATCATAAGGTAGCTTCTTCTAGCCTGCCGTGAGCTTACGGTCATCATAGTGGTATAGGACATCGTGGTATACCCTACCTCACTCAAATCATCGACCGACTTACGACAAAGCGTATTTATTATGATTGCTTATTCATTCTTTTTTTCAAGACATAAGTTACATCTCACTTATCACATTCGAACTTTATGATATTCACAGCACCCGGTCTAACTAAGGTGTTACTATACTGACCTTCCTAAGATGAATCACTAAAACAATGAAAGGATATAGTTCAAAAATCTTGCTTCAATATCAAAGGCTTTCGTGCGTGAAAAATGAATACTAGCTCCATGAAAGTAAAGACATGCTATAATTATCTCACTAAGTCACATACTATCATCGTTAGAAAACTACAACTAGCAAGCATTTAGTTTCAATCACATGCTCGAGATTCAAAAAATTTTAAATTTCGTGGAAATTTAACATTCACTCATATTTCAAAGGATATAGCATGAAAACATACCCACAATTTACCCCCCCCCCCACACTTAAATCACATTATGTCCTCAGAATGTGCAAATAAATGAAGAAAAGAATACTATTTGGTTTCCCACAGTGGTTGTCGGATGAAAGTTGGCAGAGGTCAGGCCGGAGCATAAACGTACCGCTACAACTTGAATAGGCAACACTGGACATAAAAGCTTGCGAACCTGCTCAAAAGTATCTGCCACACTCGACATACCATATAATCTCGGGGTACACGGGGTATATGAGCAGACATACAAAACACTTACAGTAAGAGTAAAAGGAATAACCATCAACACGCCACTAGAGTACTATTTCAACAAAACAAGAAAACAAAACAACCTAAGAAAATAAAATAAATAACTAGGTTGCCTCCTATGAGCGCTCTTTTAATGTCAATAGCTTGACACAAAGTTCAAGAATCAACCCGGATCGGGCCACTTTGGTTTGACTACCGCCACCTCAGTATCAGAATCAGAAGTACTGGGGCGGAAATGATTTTCACCACAACAACAAGTCAAGTGCGCAATAAGGTCATTAAACTTTTCTCTCCAAACTACACTGACTCTCTTCTTCTTGTTCTTGCGGATGATAGGCATAGGTGTGCTCATATGCTCAGGAATCTCAGAAGAAGGTTCCTCATAGGTAGAGGTAGGAATGTCATCATCTGACTCAAAGAAATAAGATGGAATCTCTTCACAAATCAGGACATCTGTACTCTCATCTCTTCTTTGGAAATAAAGAGTCTCAGGCTTTTCCTTTGGTTGCCCAAAATATTTCTTAAGTCGATGGCCATTCACTTTAAAAGCTTGATTACCATACCCGTTCAAAGTAATTACTCCACTTGGATTAACCTCGAGAATCTCAAAGGGACCAGACCATCTAGACTTGAGTTTACCCGAAGCTTGGTGAAGTCTAGTATTATAGAAGTAAAGCCATTTCACCAACTTTGAATTCTCGGTCCTTGATCTTAGCGTCATGAAGTATCTTCGTTCTCTCCTTGCTAAGCTTAGCATTCTCGTATGCTCGAGTGCGAATCGTCGAGCTCGTTCAATCTGTAACAACCGTTTCTCCCCACGAGTGGCTATCGAAATTTAAGAATTTAATTGCCCGAAAGCTCTGTGTTCAAGTTCGACAAGGTAAATGACAAGCTTTGCCATAGACCATTTGGAAGGGTAGCGTGCCCATCGGGGTTTTAAATGCGATCACGATAAGCCCACAATCGTCATCCAACTTAAGACTCAATTAGATCGATTATTGTTCACGGTCTTCTCTAAAATTCTTTTCAAGCTACGGTTGCTTACCTCGACTTGGCCTTTAGTGCGGGGATGATATGGTGTACCAACTTTGTGTTTGACACCATATTTTTCAAGGATTTTATCAAGCGGCGCATTGCAAAAGTGGGTACCCTCATCACTAATGAGTGCTCTCGGACGACCGAATCTGGTAAAGATATTCTTTTGCAAGAATTTCTTCACGACTTTATGATCATTAGTTTGGGTAGCTATGGCTTCAACCCACTTGGAAACATAGTTATTACCGCAGGCGAGGATATATTTATTACCGCATACGAAGATGGAAAGGGTTCCATAAAATCTATGCCCCAAACGTCGAAAACTTCGCATTCAAGAATGGGCTTAAGTGGCATTTTCATCCTACTACTCTGCCGTCAGTTCTCGGCACCTATCACAACCTTTACAAAAGGCTACGCATCTTTAAACATAGTCGGCGGTAGAGAATCAGCTTGGAGGATCTTTGCAACCGTCTTCGGTGTTCCATAATGACCTCCGGTAGGACCATTTATGGCATTGTTCTAGGATATCCCATCGATCATGCTCGGGAACACACCTTGAAGCAATCCGTCCTTACGGACTCACGAACAAATAAGGATCTTCCCATACGAGATATTTAAGATCGAGAAAAGAACTTTTTCTTCTCACGATCGTCATGTCTCTAAATGACCACTCGCTAAATAGTTGACGTAGTCAGCATACCACGGCCTAACCGTTTCAAGCTTCATCAATTGCTCAGTCGGAAAATCAATGCCTATATCATTGTGATTCTCTGCACCCTCATTTACTAAGCGAGATAAATGATCAGCCACAATATTCTCACTAACTTTCTTATCTTTAATCACAAGATCAAACTCTTGTAAAATCAGAATCCATCGAAGTAACCTCGGTTTTGCATCTGCTTTGTCCATAAGGTAGCGCAAGGCTGCATGGTCGGTCCAAACAACAACTTGAGACCCTAGAAGATAAATAAAAACTTGTCAATGGCAAAAACAACGACTAAAATTCCTTCTCGGTTGTGGTATAATTGCGATGAGCCGGGTTCAAAGTGCGGCTCGCATAATAAATGGGCTGAACCTTTTATCAACTCGTTGACCTAAAGCTGCGCCTCTGGCGTAATTAGAGGCATCGCACATCAACTCGAAAGGCTTGGTCGGTCGGGTGCAACTAAAATAGGGCAGCGATAAGCTTGTCTTCAGACAATTGAAAGCTTCTTTGCACCGCGCATCGAACAAGAAATCTACATCATCTTTCAAAAGATTTGATAAAGGCTTGGCAATAGTAGAAAAGTCTCGAATAAACCGCATGTAGAAGCCAACATGACCTAGAAAACCTCGTACCTCTTTCCTTTGTCTTAGGAGTACGTCATCCTTTCAATGGCCCGACCTTAGCCTTATCAACTTGAATACCCGACATTGGACACCTTATGTCCCAAAAGCGATTCCCTTAAATCTACTAGAAAATGGCATTTTTTCGATTAAGCACCAGATTTTCTCAACACACCGTTGGAGTACCATATCTAGGTTCTTTAAGATTTCATCAAAGCTATCGCCGTGGCGAGAAGTCATCCATGAAGACCTCCATACCTTTGCTCCACAAGTCCATCAAAATGGCTAACATGCACCGTTGAAAAGTCGCGGGTGCATTGCATAGGCCGAATGGCATTGCATGAGCGCAAAAGTACCAGATGGACATGTAAAAGTTGTCTTCTCTTGGTCATTAGGATCAATGGCTATCAGGAAGTAGCGAATAGCCATCAAGGAAACAATAATACTTATGACCACTCGGTCGTTCAATAATTTGGTCAATGAAGGGTAGGGAAAGTGGTCCTTGGCGGTAACCTCATTAAGTCTCACGATAGTCAATCTGGACTCAGTAGCACATCACGAGTCGTAAAGCAACTTCCTCCCTTTTTCATTCTTCTCATTGTGATTCCGCCCTTCTTTGGCACAACTTGAGTAGGGTGACCCACTCGCTATCGGCGATTGCATAGATGATGCCCATGTCAAGCCACTTTATCACTTCTTTCTTGACAACCTCGTGCATATGCAGATTCAGCCTTCTACGAGGTTGTCTAACCTTTTTAGCTCCTCTTCCGTTCGGATTTTATGCATGCATACATCTGGGTGATTCTCGGATATCACCCACTTCCCATCGAGCGTGAGGATATTCTTTTTAAGCACTTCTTTCAATTTGTGCTTCTTGCTCAAAGTCGAGTTTGAAGAAATGATCAAAGGCAATTTATCTCCATCCTTAAGAAAGATATACTTAAGGTGTTTGAGCGGTTTGAGCTCTAAATCGATGAGGTGGTTGCTCAATACTAGACTTTAACGGGCCACCTTTCTCTTTATGAGCTTGGAGTGGTTGACTAAAGAATAACTCATCTTCCCGAGGCTCCACCCCAGAAAGGTATTGGATCAAATCGTCCATCGGAATCCTCCGATCAACACTTGCTTCCTTTTTCTTGTGATCGAGCATTTTCCTTAACTCTTCATCTTTAAGCTCTGCTGCCAACTCTTCCCAATCATCTACTTCCCAATGGGTAGCTTCTCTCCAAAATTCTACCTCGTCCCAACTACCCATCAGAGCTTCTTCTTCACCAGGGATGAAGTCTTCCTGACTCAGTTCTTTGAGATCATCGTTTGTTGCTGGGCATCTCCATGCTTCTAACCCACTAACAGGCTCAGTGTGAGCGAGTGAAGATGACTCGTCAATGCCTACGGCTTGAAATGAATTAGAAGATGGTCCGCAGTCAGCTTGATCTTCAATGTCCATGACTTCAAAAACACTATCTCAACTCTCCTCTCTGCTTCTTGAGTAGGCATCTTTTCATCCTCATAGATAGCCCGACAAGCGATATTTCATCAATTACGGCTCTTTCGGGATATGTCCTCGTGTGAAGGTAACGGATGTGTCATCGACTCTAAGAGTAATCATCGCTGCGGAAGTCGATGAGGCGTTAGAAGTGTCTAAAAAGGTTCGGCCTAGAATTAGAGGCATCTCCTTATCAGGTGGATAGTCTAGAATAACCCAGTCGGTAGGAAAGACTAAATGTTCAACTTGAAGGAGAACATTAGCTACACAACCGGCTGCAGTCCGGCTAGATTTATCAACCATCTGAAGAGAAATAGGGCGTTCCCGCATTCTTTTATCTAACCCGAGCTTTTTGCATACGTTTAATGGCATCACATTAATAGAGGCCCCTGAGTCGCATAAGACATTTTCGAACAAATGGCCTTCGATCTCACAGGAGATTGAAGGTCTTCCAGGATCACCTCGCTTATCAGCAATTTTCTGTGAAACCATCGCGCAATCTTCGCGTAGCACTTCTTCAGCCATCCCCTGAAGCTTTCTCTTACTCCCACAGAATTCTTTTAGATACTTAGAGCATTAGGCATTTCAGTCAATACCTCGGCTAAGGGCATACTAACTTGAGTGTCTTTAAGCATCCTCCTCACTCCAGCATACTGCTTGTCATTAGTGAGGGCTTTCTCTTTCCTTTTTGGTGGATAAGGAAGGGCTTTATCATTCCCTGTGGCCTGATTCTTTATCGCCTCATCTTCCTTATCCTTCCATCTCACGAACTTTTCTCTTTTTTTCTTAGTCAGGGGTACAGCCTCCTGACTTTCCTTCCTTTCCTCATCATCAGAATTATTTTCGTCCTCCGAAGAATTGCCACTAAGCTCCTCATCGTTGCTTTCTTGGCGTGTGGTTTTCGATTTCCCCTCTGAACTCATGGCGTCGGGAGGGGCTACTCGTTCCGACACCTTGCCGGGTCCAGCCTTCTTACCACTTCTCAGCGTTACTTCATTCAACTCTCTCTCTTGTCCATACTCCCATTGTGGTGTAATGGCGGTGCAAACATTCACATCGACTTTGGATTTCTCTCGGTATAACTCGGAAGTTTACCGTGAGGTGCTGCTGCTATTTGGTGCGCCATCGACCAACTTGTCTCTCAATAGCTTTAAAGCTAGTAGACAAGGTTTTCACCATGTCTACCAGCTCATCGAATTTGTGTTGAGGGACACATGAGGTGGTATGATTTTGAGTTTGGTTCCATCCACCTTGAGGCCTTTGGGAGTTAGGAGGCCTTTGATAGTTTGAGTTGAAGGAATTGAATTTGAAGGGCAGGTGGTAACTTGGCTTGATTGAAGTTTTGTCGTTGAAATCTGAGTAGTTCGGCTTTGATTGAAGTTTCGGAAGGGTTGGTTTTGATTATCCATTAAATTTACTTCTTCCGTTATCTCCGTTCCTACCGCATTCCAAGATCGGAAGGTTTGCGTCGAAGATTGGCGGTGCTTGCTTATCAATTCCATCCGAGCAACCAACGACTTTGTATCGGGGGTGCTTGCAGTGCCTTCTTTCTTAACAACATTGGTCTTCTTGGGAGTCGACCACATATTGTTCTTGGCGATGGTCTCGACCACTCTGTGGCGATCTCATCACCTCCCCTAAGAAGGATCCATGAATTTGTGGAGTCAAGATAGTCTCTATTAGGTTGAGAGACACCTCTATAGAAACAGATTCGAAACAACTCATATACGTCATATCCGTGATTGGGGTATTTCCTCATCAAGAGATTCAATCTCTCCCAAGCTTTGCCAACAGTCTCATCCTCCAACTGCTCAAACGTAGCTATTTCCCGTTTCATCTCCATAATCTTGCCTGGTGAAACCCACTTAAGAGCGAAGGCTCTTTTGACATCATTCCATGTATGGAGAGAGTGATGTGCCAACGATTTAAACCACCGACTTGCTTCACCTTTCAAAGCAAAAGGAAATAGCTTTAACTTAACTATCTCAGAATCAAAACCAGGATAATGGCCTGCTTCACAGATTTGTACGAATGTGGATAAGAAGTCGTGTGGATCTTCCTGAGCAGTACCATGGAAAGAGCTATTCTGAACTAGAGCAACTACTCCGTTCTTTAGATCAAAGTTCACTCCTCCCATCTCAGGAGGACGAATAGGTCTGTGCCCCTCGAGAAAGTCTTGATTTAGATATGGGGTGTAAGGGTCATGGTTCAATTGATTAAGCTGGTTTTGTCTAAATTGTTGGAGTTGTTGATTTATGCCAGCTTGTTGATTCTGCTGTTGCTGCAGAGCTTGCATCTGCTGAAGGATTAAGTTTAACTGAGCTTGGGGATCAGGATTTGGAATTGGTGGATCTTGATCCACCATTTTGTCCAAATCAGAGAAAAGCCTCCTTCTAAGAATAGATCGTTCAGGCTCGGGATCGAAGATTAGAAGTCATTTCTTACTTCTCGTTTGCATAAACCAGAATAAAGGAAAAGGAAGAAATCAACCCTAAGGTTGATTAGAACGAGTTTAGAGAAGATTGGAGGATTTAGAAGTGTAGAAAGATAGAAGAAGCGAGAGAAAAGAAAAGTGGAATTTTCGAGGGAATGGCGGCGTTCGATTGTGCGTGGGACGCTAGTTCGAGAGGATTCGAGGAAGTGAGCGCTCGTTGAGTAATTGAACTGGCGTTGAAGAAGGCAGATAGAGGCGGACGGGCGTTCGAGTATGGGTGAGCGCCGCTCGTTGAGGCTTTTAGTATTTTTTAATTTTTTATTTTAGAAAATATATAGAAACGAAAGCTGGAAAAGAAACCTACCTACGAAAAGTTTAAAAACAAGAAAAACACTAAGGCGGTAAAAAAGCGTGTTGAAATCTTCTAAGGCCAAAATGGAGGGGAAAACAGTGGATTTTGACCTCGAAAGCGCACTGAGCGGCCTATGGCCGTTCACCATGTCGTCGGCGTCGGGCGAGCTTTCGAATTGGGGTCCTGCGTTCCCAAGCGGACACGCGAGCGAAAGTTATGGTCAAAATACTACCGCGTGCCCTAACGACCCCTTTTTGACCACGAGAAAATTGTCCTAAATAGAATCCGACAACCGTTACCGACTCCCGGCAACGGCGCCAAAAACTTGTTCGGTAAAAACGAGTTTTACAATTTATAACCGAAACACCCCAAGTATAAGGATCGTAGTATAGGATGTTAACGGGTCGTCCTAAGGGAGTGGAATGTTTATCGAATTCAAGTATAAATCTATATCGATTATGTCACGATTATAAACTAAACTAAGGTTGAAACTAACCTAAAACCTAAGAATTAAAACTAGAACAAGAATAAAAACAAGCGAGAAAATAAGAAAAGCGAAAAAGGCAGACGGCGTTCACTTTGATGAGCAGCGTCTGGAAACTAAATCTTTGGGCGGCGTGCTATTGCGGACGAACGTTCAACTACGAACAGAAAGGAAAAGTGCAGGAAATCAGCAGGAAAAACTTAAGGTTTAAATACTAGAACTTAACTAAAGATTAAGCTAACGATTTGATTAATAAACAATAAAGGAAAACACAGCGAGGCAACTAGATTCCACCCATCAACCAACAATCCCAACTAGATGGTGATTTAAAAATATAGTTTTTAGTAGTGATCTAGTCACGAATTCAATTGGATTTCTACAACCAAATTCTAGGGTTTCGTTCATCTTTTCAAACAAACTAAACATGCAATCAAAACTCAATCACAAGATCGTTTCCAAACTTTTTACTCAACTAAACATGCTTAATCTCTTATAACATGATTAGATGCATTACTTTGAATAAAAGAGAACTTAAATAACATACTTTCATATATTGATTCAAGCATCAAATAAACGGAGATCGTTTCATCAAATCTTAATTCAACAAAACTTAAACAATACAAAACAGATCCAAAGTAATGAAAAACTATGAATTAAACTCACTAAACATCAAGTATCGAACTCCTCTCGTTGGTTGTGTTGATGATGGGCTTCCTCCGTCGACTCACTGCAAGGCTTCTAGCCAACAATCATGTTGGACAAGATCGTTGGTTCGGAGATTTGCATCTCTGTGAAATTAGGGTTCTCTGGCCGCAGCTTTTTGGTGAATTTGCGATCTCAATGTTGTGTAAAAAAGGTATGTCCTTAGGGTTGGGGCTGCTGCTGTATTTATAGAGCTCTAAGTCGGTTAGGGTTAGGTCGGCGGCGGACGCTCGTTCACTTATATGGACGCCCGTTCAAGATGCCTTAGACGCTATCAAGACACTCGTCCAGATTCCGTCCAAACTCTCTGTTCAACTTTTCTTCTCTGGACGCTCGTCCGAATTACCAGACGCCCGTCCACATTGAACGCTGCATGGACGCTCGTCCAGATTGATGCAGAACGGATTCCTTGATATTTCCATCTTTATCTTGATTGATTTCTTCCCTTATCTCTTTTATTTTCCCATATCTTTGATTGATCCTCTCTCATCTCGAAATTAAGCCTCCTAAAAGATAAATAATCATTGCAAAATGTAATAAAACTCAAATAATAATAATTCCATTAATTTAACACATAATCTAATCAATTTTGCAAATAACCATATTAAAATCATCCTTACTAAAATAATTACACTTAAACCCTTAATTCTTATATAAATTATGCAAATGTGGGGAAAATAATAATGAAATAAACCCTTAATAATCATATAAATATGGCCTTAACAATTAGAGCTTATGCAAACTTTGTAGTCTTAACCTACCAACTTCAGTATTCCCACTTCTTAAGCCTTTTAATTTTTGAAGCACTAGAATAATAAGCAAGAGCGTATCTATAGGGTTTTTGGACTTGGAGACCGAGTACTACTCAAAGCCTCTTAAAGAGTTGAATATTCTTTTCATATCTTCATATTTTTTTGAGATACTATCAATCTCAAGAAGGAAAACTTTTTAGAGCATCTCTATCTTAGATCAAATATTAGCATCGAATATTACCACAAGCGCGAGGCTACTTTGGTAACTTACTACAAGCCCAGTGTTTTAACATTGTCAAACACAGGTACGTCTCAAGCTTATTACTCAGCTTTTGTGGCTAGAATTTTTAGGAACACATCAGACGATAAATTTGACACCAGGTAAGCATAATCAATTATCTATGCAATGTACACATTATAATTTTACCTTTTATAACAAGCGTAGTACAACTCGATTCAATTATTGAATAATTGAATAATAAACAACTACTCGCAAAGGACAATATGAATTTCATTAAGTTTACTAATCAATAAATCGCAGAGGCATAAAGTGATCACGTACTCATGAAATATGGGTTATTTCTTATTAGATATAATTATCAGGGACCCACAAAAGTAAATGTGATTCTAAGTTTAAAAGTTTTAAAATTTCTTACTCATTTTATTTATTATTTGATATATGGAATTACTCATTTGAGCTAAGTGACTTGTACCCCCCACTTAAACCATGCATTGTCCCCAATGTATGAAAACCGAAATAACAAGCTCAGAAAAGGAACTTAGCTCTGGATAAGGGTGGTAGTCGAACAAGTCTTGGGAATTCGGCAAAGTTCAACAGGCACAGGCATTGTCCGTTAGCAGAAAAGTAATCACTGCAACACACATCTTAAACAAAACTTGAAACTCGTTACAGGATTAGTCCAAATAGTAATAATCTCAAAAAAGGGACCGTAAAAGGGATAACAATTTCCTTAAACATTTTTAAGTCCATAAATTAATGATTACATTTCAATACATTTCAGCAAGTCCAAAACATTACATGAGTTCGAATTTAGGAAACATAGACACTTGCTCTATATAACACGACATACTAGTAGAATTGAGTCAAAATAAAAACTCGTTAATTAAAGGAAATGCAAACACTCAAATTAAAATACTTAATCCCATCCTGGATTGAATGGTGCTAGTTGCAAATTGTTCGGCCCGGCTTCGTCAGCATCATCCTCGGGTTCCCTTCTTGTTCTTGATCGTGACCGTGAATGACAAAGGCGGTGGGGCCAGAACTCAAAGATAGGATAGGCATTGGTCCCAGCATAGGAATCGCCGCTAAACTTTGGGCACTTGGCTCCTCACGAGAATGTAGTGATCAGTGAACCAAAGGTAAGGTGTGCCGAGGCTTGACAGCATCGTCTGTCATTTCCTTGCGTAGCAATGCCCTCACATTCACAGGCCATCCCATGTACAACCAATAAAGCAAAGTGGCATGGGCATAGTAAACCGTAGATACATGCTTAGCCGGGAAGATATTAGAACGGATAAGCCGATTAAGGCATTTATCCTCCCATCTCCTAAAGTCTGTTTCCGCAAATGTGCGGGCAACCTCCCCTATAGTCCATTCTATTCCCAGATAGGCTCCAACTTCCTCCAACCAAGCATCGGACCCGTCAAATGTCGCCATATACTCCGGCCTGTCCTCCGAGACATCCACCTCAAAATAAGCATTAATCGTACCCGGAGAAATTACAATTGGCCGGCCACGAATATGTACGATATTGGTGTCGGGGTGTACGCGTAAATAAGCATAAAATTCCCTTACCCAATTGACGTTGACACGGCCTAGGGGTGCTACGACATCACGCCATTGATAACGTTCCACCAATTCTAAAAGCTCGTCTCCACAATTCCCCAAATCCAGTCCTCGAGCTCGATGGACGGGGGCATTAACAAAATTATTAACAAACGAAGAATATACCTTCCGACTCGCGAATTGTGGTACCCCGTTGATTAATGGAATGTTGCCTTCAACAGCCACGAACTGAGCGGCTCTGCGTCTTCTGGGTGGCATCCTGACAGATAAATAGCGCAGCAGCGGACGGAGGGAGCAAGGTGGCTCTCGGTCGACCGAGAGCAATCACTCGGTTGACCGAGTGTTGATTCCGCCTGAAATGGTGGGTTTCCGGCCCTGTACCGTCCAGTGACTGATTTGGTCGATCAGAAAAATATTTCGATAGGACCTTCAAGGTGAGTGAAAATGGTGAAATAAATGATGATTTTTAGAACATTACCATGTGATTTCTACAGGGGTTTGGAGAAAAAGGGGAGATGGAAGAATTTTGATGGAGAAAAGGATGAGGAAAATGAAAGAGAGGGTGAGTGGTTTAAATAGAAAAATGGAGGTTGAAAAGTGGAATGTGATTGGTGGATAAAAGTTGTTGGGGATTGATGAGGTGGAAAGGTGGAATTTGAAAATTTGAATTAGAAGAATAAAGAAATTGGGAAGAGAAAAAGGTGAATGGTTGGGAAGAGGGAAAGGTGAATGGGGATATGTAGAAATTAATGGTGTTGACCATGTTAATTATTTTGACACACCGTAAATTAACTACAACAAATAACCATGCCAAAATTTATTATTTCACTCTTGCAATTCCTACCCGCAAATTTTTGCTCTAACCAATAAATCGTCCCAACACAAAAGCAACCTCATTCTTATCAAGAATAAATCAAACAATCTGGTCTAAGCATTCGTAAAATAACACCTTACCGTTTCCTTAATCAACAATTTTTACAAAGATTCAATTACTACACTTCACTTCACATAAAAACGATTCGAATAAAAAAAAAAATATTTGCACATCCTTAACTCAACAGTCGTCGGAACACGGCAAAATAGAAAAAAACTTCTTATCGTTTCACGCTACTTTTATTTTTGAAATAAAATAAGAAAGAATAGAATTAGTTCTACAGTTTAACTCGGTAGCTCGACTTTCAAAAAAAAATCATCATTGTCTACGAACTGCTCTTGGCTTGCCAGGTTTTCACCCGGTTAGCCTTTACCAAAAATGTCTTGCTGTCCTTTTGCACGAGTGCCTTTCCGCGAGTGTGAGTCCAACGAAAAGGCAGAATGAATCATCCATCCAAGCAAGCTCCAACTTTCGTAATATTTTCAGAACTAGATGAGCTCTCTTTAGCTCGAACTCTACGAGTTCGTTTCTTTGTTTGCTTCCTTCTATTCTTGGGTCTAGAGAAAGGCAGGCCTTCAGGATTATGATTTTCTAGAACAGGGGCAGGCTCGACAGCTTTCTCACGACTCAGAACTGTAAAGGTCTCATCTCTTCCTTCTGTATTGTCATCAACACTTTTTCCTTGGCTCAGAGTAATATCTGGTTTTGAACTACCAACTCCTATAACATTCACGCTCACCGGAGTAGGGAAATCTGAATTCCTTGTCCATAGGTCTCAGAACCTCTAGCATCGAAAAATGTGATCTCACGCCTGGTCATACAAATTAGGGCTCTAGAAGTGTTGATAAAGGCTCTCCCTAAAATGATCGGGCAGCGAGGGTGCTCATCTATATCCATAACAACTATATCTATCTTAAACCTGAGCTGTCCTATGCCAATGATCATATTATACATATTCCGGACATATTTATTACGGTCCCGTCCATAAATCTAACTTGCAGAAGTATTCGTGGGAGTAAGGATCGATTTCTATCACAAAGACTCTTCGGAAAAATGTTCGGACTCGAGCGAGAATCTATCAAAGTCAACCCTAGGTATGCTCCTTCTAAGGTAACCTCTACCATAAATGCTCCTGGGTCATCTATTTTCGGCATCAACCGAGCTTCATTCTCAATATGCGCTGCATCTCTAGGACCGATGACTATAGGGCGATTTAGGTCTCACGCTATCCTCGAATCGATTCTATATCGACATGTGATGCATGTAGTCATATTACAGTCCGAATCGAAGAAATCTCTTGAGATTTAACTTGGACATACCTCTGTATATGTAAGCATCTTTAGATTCTTTTGACCTCTTGGCCGTGAATTCTTGCCTTCATCTTTGCTATTCTTTCCTTGAGTTAGGTGTCAGCGGCTTTCTAGGTGTGGTTTTGGTTCTCAACACCATGACTTCTTCTCCTTGAACCTCGGAGAAGGTGATGTGATGACATTTTGCTAAGCAGTTCGCTTGAGTGATTCCCTACGATTAAGCGCATCATATGAAAAACAACAAGCGGTTATTGAACTAACAGCAAGTATGATTACTCATACTGCTGCTGCTGGGCTTATAACCTCTTAATGAGAATCACAAAGGAAAACAACTATCGGATAATAAAAACATTTAAAGGGCTCGATCGACCGAGTACCATAGTTCGATCGACCGAATATACGTGATTTTTTTTTATTTTTTATTTCTTTTATTTATTTATTTTTTGTTATTTTTTACTCAACGTAATGAGAAAAAGCGAAGGCGAAATAATTAAGTTGATCATTTAAGCGGTTGGACCATTGATTCCCGGCAACGGCGCCAAAAACTTGATTGAGGTCAAGTTAAATTATTAACTCGATTCCTAAATAACCACTAGCAAGTGAACTAGGTTCAATCGCGGTATAGCTAGATAAGTCGAGGTTGATCCCACGAGAGAATCAATTTGTGGATCCTAACTTAAATAGTCAACCTATTTATTTCGTTTGGCAAAAGGCGGTCTATGACCAACATAGAATACGAGAAAAGAAAGGCACACTCAAACATATAAACAAATAACGTAATCAACTGCCCAATTATAACCGTAATCATTTGGATCTAGACAACTTATATAACAGCAAGACTCAACAACTATTAATCCGTTCATATCTATTTATATTGGCTACGGGAGTCATCCCCAAAACTTGATGTAGCACCGGTAGAGTCACTATATCAACGTGGTATTGTTACGTGACTTCGCCTTTTGGTGCCTCCATGTCATATAACTCACACGCTTACGGCTCTAAGGATGCCGATATTAACCGTACACCTCGCGTCAGGCAACATTCCTATGGTTAGGCGTACTTCCTAAACGATCACTCAAACTCTCGTCCAACTAACAATTACCAAGTTATAGTCTCATGCTAGTTTACGATCTCACGTATAACAAGGTGCGCGCGCAATTCCTAATATAAACCTACTAGATAACGCCGAGCGTCCGAAGATCAATTCTAAGCCTACCTAAGAGTTTTATATCGGTATTTCCTTTTATACGTTTTAATTAAATTAAGCGAGTGGCGTAGCCATAGCCATACCTACGAGATAACATATTCAATTAAGCTAACCTAATCATAAAGGCGTGGTGATTAACGGATAAAACAGGTTTGTGACTCTCGGTCGACCGAATAGGTGCTCTCGGTCGACCGAGTGACACCTCTCGATCGCCCGAGTACTTAACTCCCAGCATTTACATCCCGAATATATTTCTCGGCGTTTCATATACGAATCGGATTATATAGCGAATCATCAGGACATCATATAAACTAATCTAAATACGCGTAAATTAAACACGCAGATTCATCCGTAGATATTAGGTAGAGGACGTAGGGTATGGGATCCTCATAGACAAGGTAGCACCACTGCCCTAACGTCATATCCTAGATCTACATCATCTAGATATGCATAACTACTCAAACAATCAAAGCATAATTGGGAATTGATTACTTAAAAGAAAACAAGAAGATAAACTAGGGCTTACATGCAACCCTAGCAACCTTCAAAATCCTAAATGAATCCTTATTTGCTTATATGTAAATATGAAATAATATTGGTGAATGTGTATATAAAACACAAAGGACTTGTGTTTATATAGAGCCTCGGCCGTCATAGAAAACCGACTTAAACGCGCCGACACTCTCTTTGAACCCTAACCGCCTCAAACATTGTTCCGGACTCCTGCTGGACTATAGGCCCACTCGGTCGACCGAATGCGTAGGCTCGGTCGACCGAGCCTTACATGCTCCTGGGCTTTCTGCTTTTACCGTCTTGGGCTTTCTGAACTTGTCTGCGGTCCCTTAAAGCTTCTCCGAAGTCCATCCTTGTGCTCCACAATGAGTTACTACAAATATAGCATGAAATACAGTCTGTAACATCAAATAATATAATAAAACCTCTTAATACATAATAATGAATCGTAACTCTCGGCATATGCAAATTAAGCGTATTACGACTTATTATTACTTTATTATAGCTCCTTTAAACTAGAATCGGGGATAAAGGTCATAGAATAACGGGCACAAAATGACCGTTATCACCAATCCACCCCTAAAACCATGTCACAACCTCCGAACTTAATGAGTCTCACATCATGGTGGAACCTGTGCCCATTCATCAACCGAGGCGATTGGGGCTGCTTGAATCACTAGTCATACTACTACCATCCGCTCTGATAACTACCATGGCCTTGGTGGTTCAATAACATAATGAAGACCCCGAGCCAAAATGTGATCTAGAAAAGTGCAGGAGCGCCACTATCAATCAAAATAGAGATAGGTTTCTTTTTCAATTGCCCTTGAATGCGAATAGTGCTAGCTGTTGTTTTCCCAGTCAATGTACTTAATGATAACTGAGAAAACTCACATGGGGTGGTATCATCTTCAATGTGAATAGTGGGGTTATCTGTTACCATTTCCCCAATCATATCATCAACATCTATAAGAATGAAGTTGAGCTGTCTGTTTTTCCATTTGTGGCCCGGAAAGAACTTTTCATCACAACGAAAACATAATCCCTTTCTCGTTTTCTGCAGTTGAGAGGGTAATTGATCTATTGGGGAAGGATCTTTGGTTTAGTAACGAGGATCGGGGGTTTCTTAACATTAGTTGCTGGTGATTTGAGGGAGTTCTTTGCCTTCAACACAATAGAATCTGATAGTACCTCTTGAGCTCTAGCAATCTCTAGAGCTTTAATAGTGGATTTAGGATCCATTAATCGAACCAATGCCTTAATATCATTATTGAGGCCACCGATGAATCTATTGACATAATATGAATCAGGTAGGCCTGGGTTTGATTCCTTTACTAGAGATTTCAGATCTTCAAAACGGGACAAATACTCTTCGACTGTACCAGTTTGCTTAAGCTTTTCAAATTCATCCAAAACGTCCTCAAGAGCCTTATTGCAAAACCTCCTGCAGACCTCGTTACTGAAGAAATGCCATGAAGCCGTAGGAAACTCCGGTCTCCACCCTCAATACCAAGAGTCAGCCGGACCCTTAAGGTATAACTCAGCTAGTCCAACCTTGTGATCGTCTGGTGTTCGATTTATATGGAAATATCGTTCGCAACGTCTTACCCAGGCCCTAGGGTCTACTCCATTGAATGAAGGGAAGTCCAATTTGGGGTGTTTGATGTCATAGGTGTCATAATCGGCTTTGACGATCTGGGGGTTAGGAGTGTGTTTGGTGATGGCAGGGGACGGTGTGGGATGAATAGGGGCAGTTCTGTCCTCTCGGCGACTGGGGTCTTACTGCTGTCCGTCCGGAGCTCCTGCAACACTGTAATCACGGTGGCGAGCTGGGAATGGATCTCATCTATGTCACGCTGGTGTTTGGTTTGAAACTGGGTCATCTCAGCTCTGAATTTGATGAACTCCTCATTGATTTTGGCTTGGGATTTTGAAATTTCATCTGTGGTCTTGGATCTGGTTCCGTCGGCCATAGGTCGGGGATCGGTGCTCTGAAACCACTTGTTATGAAAAGAGTTCCAAAATGGTAATTCAACCGTAAATAAACAGGGGAATGGGGGAAGAAGAAAATGAGGAAGAAGAATAGTAGAAGAGAAGAATTTGAGAGAGGAGAAATAGAATTCTTCATTCACCCCCAATTCCATACTCGGTTGGAGTTTACATAGCACACACCAACACTCTGCTCCTCAACAAACTAACAGAAAAGGAAGACAAAGAAGCCTCATGGCAGCAACAAAAAAGGAAAATGAACTAATTAAATGAACCGGGCCTAATACAAATAAGGAAAATCAGCTCGATTCATGACAGAAAGCTGAAATTTACACGTTTGAAATCGCCGATAAAATGCTTGTTACTGCTATTTTTGGTGTATATTATAAATTATTCACTCCCGTAACTCCCGTTCTCTTTTATGGCCGTAAGTAACCATTTCTCATCTGTGTTTACATTCAACTTTTTTTTCCTTCTTCTTCAGCGAGAGCTTTCACAGTCATGAGCGATTCAGTAGAAAGCTCGGAAAGAGAGCTAAACATTTCTTCCTGATGATGTTGTTATGAATATATTAAGCTAGCAAAAGACGTAACCTCCTCCAACGATTTTATAGAATCACACATCCTTCACAATCATGGGAGATGAAAACATCAATGCGATCGCTGAGTTGTTTTGTCTCATCTTCCGTCCATTGTTTTGTCTGTTCATTCTCGATCAACAAGTTCCAAACTTTATTGTGTTTGGACAGATAACAACCGAAGCTCTAGGTTTACACCTGGAATCAATGCATTGTCAACTTCTCTTTCTTGCACTACAACTTCTTGCCTTTGTGCCGAATCTGTGCCAAATCAGCTCTACCTCCATAAGGAATCAAAGCATTGTTTTTGCTTCGTGCTTTTCTTTGGGAACATAATTTTTTCGACCTTTTTTTCTTGGAAACAAAAAATTGAGACAAAGCAGCTTTGAGATGATCCTCAATATTCACAAGTGTCTTTTTAAAATTAAGCTTTCTTCCTTTATGCTCACTTATGATTTTTCTCATTTCAATACATGAATCGAAATCCTCAACTTCTATATTTTTATTGAAAAATCCACCAGATAGGCTCATTTGCCTCGTTAACATCAGAAAAATTTGTTAAATGAACTCAGAATATTTGGAGGAATGGAATACATTTCATTAATCAAAGCTAAGCTATAAATAGCCAAATTACAAAGCAAGATAATGCTACCAAAAGTGTAGCCTACAAAATAGGAAAGTGGAGATCATGGAATAAACCAACTCTTACATAATTCCATGTACTAACTACTTGACTAGACTTAGTCAAATTCGAAAATAAACATACTAAGACTTTATTTAATTAACATAAATCCAACAAACTCTCCCTTAAACTGAATCTTAGCAAAGTTCAGTTTATGAGACTTAGTTCCTTCAATCTTCAACTTCAGCCACTTTCATTGATGGGGCACACCCCCAATCTCTTCCTTAACTTTATGAACAGCTCCCTCTTCAATGGTTTTGTCATAATATCAGCTAGTTGATCTTCACTTCTACAATATACCAACTCAATAACTCCATCTTCACACAACTCTTTCAAGAAATGGAACCTTACATCAATGTGTTTGCTTCTTCCATGTAGTACAGGATTCCTGGACAGCTTTATAGTTGAAACATTATCACAATAGATGGTTATAGGGCCTTGATGCATCTGTCCTAAACCATTCAGCAGCCTCATTAGCCAAATTGCTTGACATGATCACTGTGCAGCAGCTACAAATTCAGCCTCAATTGTTGATAAGGTCACAATTTGCTGCTTTTTAGATCCCCAAGAGACTATGCCTTCATTAATCATGAACACCTGCCCTGATGTACTCTTTCTATCATCCATATCACCTGTATAGTCACTGTCAGAAAAACCAATCAGTCTGAGCTTTGGACTGATTGAGTACTTGATTCCATAATCTGTAGTTCCCTTCAAGTATCTGAGTATCCTCTTGACAAAATTCAAGTGTGCTTCTGTTGGATCACTCATGTATCTACTAGCTACACTCACAGCATACATGATGTTTGGCCTTGTAGCTGTGAGGTACAATAAACATCCAACCATCTGTTTATACATATTTGCATCCACCTTCTTTCCTTCTCCAGCTTTTGTGAGTTTAGTTCCAACTTCAGTAAGCGTTATGACAGGATTGCAATCCTTCATTTGGAACTTGTTCAAAATCTCACAAGTATATTTCCTTTGAGTTATAAAAATACCTTTATCTGATTGCTTGACCTCAATCCCCAAGAAGTAGTGCATCAACCCTAAGTCTGTCATCTGAAATGTACTCATCATAGCCTTTTTAAAATCAGATATCATAGTTGCATTATTACTGGTGTGGATCAAGTCATCAACATATAAACAAACAATCAACATATCACCATTGCTTCCAGTTTTGACATAGAGAGTAGGTTCATGTGGGCATCTCTCAAACTGATTTTTAACAAAATAAGAATCAATGCAGCTGTACCAAGCACGTGGTGCTTTTTTTAATCCATACAAAGCCTTTTAAGCTTGCATACCGATGCTCATGCCTGCATTTGATGTAGCCTGGTGGTTGATCAATGTACACTTCCTCTTCTATCTTTCCATTCAAGAAAGCGATTTTACATCAAGTTGATGTACCTTCCATGCCTGTTTTGCGGCTAGTGGCAAACACCAATCGATGGTATCCGGCTGTGCCTTTGGTGCAAAAACCTCATTGTAGTCAATTCCATACTTTTGTTTGTAGCCTTTAGCTACCAACCTTGCTTTCAGCTTGTCTATCTTCCCATTTTCTTTCAGCTTGGTTTTATACAACCACTTTACCCCAATTGTCTTGTGTCCAGCAGGTAAGTCAGTGAGTTCCCATATGTCATTCCTCATAATAGATGTTATTTCCTCATCCATTGCTTGCTTCCACTTTGAATCCTTTATTGCCTCTTCAAAAGTGGTGGGATCTCCTTCTGTCATCAGTGCATAGTAAGTTGCTTCTTCTGACAGACCAGTGACCTCATAATCAGTCATATGCTGGTCTTTTTCTGGTTCTTTGAGATCTGTCTGCTGAACCTAGGTCTGCTGATCCTTGACCCTGCTGAGAGTGACTCTCACCTTGCTGACTTCCACCTTGCTGATTTTCACCTTGTCGACCCTCGGCGGAGTTCTTCATCTATCGATTTTGATTTTGTTGGAACCGAGCATTGTCTGTTTCCCATTCCGAGATGTTTAGTTCATCAAATACCACATCTCTCGCTTGTAACAATCCTCTTTGTGATTTGGATTATCTGATTTATAGCCCTTGGGTGATTACTTACACCAAGAAAGATACACTTCTCCCTTTGTCATTGAGCTTTTTCTGTTCACATCAGGAATGTGTGCATAGGCAATACATCCAAATATCTTAAAATGACTTCTGTGAGGTTTGGTTCAGACCATGCTTCCTCAGTGTCATGCCTTTCACGAGAAAATGTAGGGCTTCATTTAGGATGTGTACACTCCAATTAACGACCAGGCAAAAGGTTTTGGCACATTTCCATGCATCAGCATACTTCTAACCATGTTGAGAATGGTTCTGTTTTTCCTTTCTGAAACTCCATTCTGTTGGGGAGTATATGCAGCTGTCGGTTCCCTTTTAATGCCATGATCAACACAGTACTGATCAAACTCATTTGAGCAGTACTCTCCACCTCTGTCAGACCTTAACCTCTTTATGGTCTTCCCTGTTTCATTTTCCACCTGTTGCTTGAAAGCTTTAAATGCACTGAAAGCTTCTGACTTTTCTTTCAAAAAATTGATCCATGTCTTTCTAGATAAATCATCAGTAAAAGTCATAAAGTACATGGTTCCACGATTTGATGTTGGAGTGATTGGACCACACAAGTCTGAATGAATCAGACCTAGCACTTCTTTTGCTCTACTTGCATTTCCTTTAGGAAATGGCAACCTGTGTTGTTTGCCTAGTGTACATTCCTCACATACTTGTGCAGGAGTGTCTATTTGGGGCAAACCTTCCACCATGCCTTTCTGCTGTAGGGTCTTTAATCCACCAAAATTCAAGTGTCCATACCTGAAATGCCACAACCAAGATGAATCTGTACACTTTGCCATCAAACATGACTGCACAGGAGTTATTTGCAGTGGAAACAGCCTGCTGGCATTCATTTTGATCACTGCAATTGATCCTTTGGTAGGATCATAAATTTCACACACTCCCTTCTTGATGGTGACTTCATAGCCCTTTTCCTGTAATTGTCCAACACTCAACAGGTTACACTTCAAATCAGGCACATACAAAACATTAGAAATGGTTTCTGTAAATCCATTCTTGGCTCTTATCTTGATGTCTCCCTTGCCTGTAGCCATCACTCCAGATTTGTCCAAAACTTACTTTAGAGTGATGTGTGTCATCTAAACTTGAGAAAGAGGACTTATCTCCACACATGTGGTTGCTACATCCAGTATCTACATACCATATGTCTTTTGGAGGCTTCATAGGTTGAGTGAACAGCCATCAGTAGGGTTGATGTGTCTTCTTTCTCAGCAAAGTTTGATACCTCTCCCTTGGTTTGTTGCCCCTTGTTTTTGTCACTTGGCAGCTTTGTATAGCATTCTGATTTGTAATGCTCAAATTTATGGCATCTGTTGCATTCCACCTGGGATTTGTCATATCCCTTGTTTCTGTGATCAGTATCATCTCCTGATCTTGCATTTTTGGATCCATCTCTGCCTGAGTTTGAATCCCTGCCACTGCCTCTGCCTCTGCCTCTTCCTCTACCTCTGAAATTAGTAGGGGTTGTGGTTTTCAAGGCCTTCTCATCATGATTATTGCTCCTTGTAATCTTCTGTTCATGAACCAGCAATGATGCTTGCAGTTCATCTAGTGACAGTGTGTCTATGTCTTTAGATTCCTCTATAGAACACACAACATAATCATATTTAGGACTGAGAGATCTCAGGATCTTCTCCACCACAGTAACATCATCCATCTTCTCACCAAAGAACCTCATTTTGTTACAAATCTCCATGGTTCTTGCACAATAGGTTGTAACAGCCTCTCCATCCTTCATCTGCAAGGTTTCAAAGTCTCTCCTCAATGCTTGGAGTTGAGACCTTTTCACCCTTGCATTCCCTTGGAATTTCCGTTTCATGGAAACCCAAATGTCTTTGGAGGTTTCTTTGCAAAGAATGGTCTCAAAGCGCTCTATCTATAGCTTGGAATAGATAGTTCTTAGCCTTCAAGTCCTTAAGTTTCTTGCCTTCCAGTTCAGTTTTCTGTGCCTCAGTAATTGCTCATGTCAGTACAGGAACACCTTGTTCGATGATGGTCCAGAACTCCTTGGATCTTAGGAAGTTCTCCATCAACATGCTCCAATGATCATAGTGACCATCAAACTTTGGAATGGCAGCCTGGACGAAATTTGTTTCTGCCATGGAATCTCTTTCAATTTGCAAACTGATTGAGATTATGGCTCCGATACCAATGTTAAATGAACTCAGAATATTGGAGGAATGGAATACATTTCATTGATCAAAGCTAAGCTATAAATAGCCAAATTACAATGCAAGATAATGCTACCAAAAGTGTAGCCTACAAAATAGGAAAGTGGAGATCATGGAATAAACCAACTCTTACATGATTCCATGTACTAACTACTTGACTAGACTTAGTCAAATTCGAAAATAAACATACTAAGACTTTATTTAATTAACATAAATCCAACAAAATTAGCTTCCGAACCTGTGGAAACTTGAAAGCTTTCATTCTCATCTTCTTTTTTTAGAGCGGCTGTAAGTCCTTTTCCATGCTATTTCACGTACTAAAGTAGCACAATCCTCTCTCTGGCTTTCATCCTGATTGATGCACTCCAACGGTTTAGGAGTACATTCTAAAGCAGTTTCTATACAAGAAAATAGAGACAACAAGTCTGTTACAGAAATCTGAAACCATTTATGTAACAGACTTGTTTTCTCTCTTTTTGCATCAACAGCTGCAGCAAAACCGCAGAGGTAATAGTACCGGTAACGGTGCTGAACCTTTTGATCGGTCAGCTTCGTTGAGGTATCCAAATGGAGGTTCAAAGAAGAATCATCAGGCTATGGCGAGGAGTTGTAGTTCGAGAGCTCGTTCTCTTACTGATCCTTTGAATCTGCCTAATCAGCTCGTTAATCAGGTAATTTGACTGATTTGTAGTACTAATTTGTTGATGGACAATTGTTTATTTTGCTATTTCAATCTCATCCAGCATTCACCAGCATTGTATTTGAGAATGCAAGCTTTCAAGTTTCCACAGGTTCGGTAGCTAATTTTGCTGATGTTAAGGAGACCAATGAGCCTATCTGGTGGAGTTTCAATAAAAATATAGAAATTGAGGATTTCGAGTCATGTATCGAAATGAGAAAAATCATAAGTGAGCATAAAGGAAGAAAGCTTAACTCTAAAAAGACACTTGTGAATATTGAGGATCTCAAAGCGGCTTCGTCTCAATTTTTTGTCCAATTTCCAAGAAAAAAAAAGGTCGAAAAAATTCCGTTCCCAAAAAAGCACGAAGCTGTCTTAGAAAGACAAGAAAACAATGCTTTGATTCCTTATCGAGGTAGAGCTGATTTAACACAAAGTCAAGAAGTTGTAGTGCAAGAAAGAGAAGCTGACCATGCATTGATTCCTCGTAGAAACAAGAGGCGTAAACTTAGAGCTTCGGTTGTTATCTGTCCAAACAAAATTAGAGTTTGGAACTTGTTGATGGAGAATGAAATTGGTCTAGAAGGAATTGATGAACAGACAAAAGAATGGATGGAAGATGAGACAAAACAACTCAGCGATCGCATTGATGTTTTCATCTCGAAGGATGTGTCCAAGGGGCGGACTCTTATATGTTGGATATATGTTGGGAACCTGCACAAACAAGATCAAGGATTCATAAATCATACAAACCGAACCATGGATATATCTTTTGTCCAATAATGGCCTAATAGTCGTCGATAGAAGTCACTTGGAGTATGCTTTCATTATTTACAATCCCATATTCCGTGATGTTGTGAAAATAACCATACACACCCGACGATATGGCTATAAGGGTAGGGTTTGTGGTGTTTTTCCATCCAGTACAAAAAGAGTACTGCATCCTTTGGCAAAAAAGGGTAGGGTAGGGTAGAGTATTTCAATTTTTTTTTTCTCTTCCGCCGTTAAAGGTTATATCTAATTGCAGAAATATTCAACCATTCAGAAATCAAATAATCCTTCATATGCAGAATAAGGAAACAAGTTCAAGGTTGCGCTAAATCAAGTTATCAAAAAGAAATAGAGCCGAAATAAAAAAACAAAAAAACACAAAGACTCGTACAAAAGCACAACAAAGTAAAGCTCGTCAACTTTCACGTCTCAACATGGTTTCAAAAACATGAAAAAAAGGATAGCATTATCGCCAACAACAAAGCACCACAAGCAATCTTGCACTTGAACAAGTCTAGACACCAAGTCTTTCGGGTTTGACAGAAGAAAATGCATCGCCGCGTGCTTCCTGCCATTGCAATAAAAAGTTCATCACCTGCGATTCAAAAATTTAGTCAGCTTAGGTGACACCTAATCAAAGACGATAGATATGGAAGCAATGATATCCCGTAGTTGGTTTTTTTTGTTTTGTTTTGTTTTTTTTTTTTTTTTTTTTTTTCTGAATCCGCAACAACAAGAGACTCAATTGAAACCCTCCAAAATCATCTCTGATATTTCGAAGACCTCTCCTTAATAAATGATTTATGGCTTCCACTTGAAACAACAATGAAAATCCGTCAACATTGTTGACAACATATAAATTTCTTCAGTTATATATATTATTCACCAAAATTAACAAACCAAGACACCATTTTAGCTTAAAAAACCCAATGTAAAGTCCCACGTCGGTAAATTAGTAGAATGATCACCCCCATATAAGTGTGAGACATAAAGGTCTTGTCAACTCGGGTTAGCCCTTTTAGACCAAGCGAGGACGGCGGTCAAGCAGCGATTGACCGGACATTTATGACTCATTTAGCGCTACCAGGCCCGGAGTGCTGGGGGAGTTCTGAGAATGGTATCGAGCCGACTATCGAGGCGGAACTATGCGTTGCACCGTACAAGAAGACGGTGTAAGGATGGCCTCTAGTTACCTCGGTAGGACGATCCGAGAACGATCTTGGCCGCCCTAGCGAGGACCTTGATCCCCTTATAAGGGGGGAGAATGTAAAGTCCCACATCGGTAAATAGTAGAATGATCACCCCCATATAAGTGTGAGACATAAAGGTCATGTCAACTCGGGTTAGCCCTTTTAGACCAAGCGCGGACGGCGGTGTAAGCAGTTAACCGGACATTTATAACTCATTTAGCGCTACCAGGCCCGGAGTCTGGGGGCGTTAAACCCAAAGCATAGTATAATCAAATTTTCTCCGGCTTCACAGCTTCCATATTATGCTCGATGTTTGTGCAAAAAAAATAAAAATAAATAACCAACTATCATCAAAGAGATCAAGCTAGGGAAGATAAAATCTCAAAACACTGCTAATTTACACACACAGAGAGCAATTAATGCAAACCAGTTAAAAGAAAGAAGTGTATTAACCTCGTCAACACGACCCCTTTGAATTGTTATTCTTGTCCTCTTCCACCGGATTAATCTTGACGCGCGCAATTCCTTAGAGAAACGAGACTCGTCACATGAGGTAAAAACTTCGCATAAGGCCATTTTTGTCCGAACTTCCGATATGTTCCTAATTTGAGATTGCATACATATAACCTTTCATTCATCTGAAGAACCAACTCACCATCTCGGAAAGCAATTGCTTTAGGCATTCCATCCTCTGGGATTACATCAGACCTGATGATATAGTTATATCTTGTCCACATCTGCTCCATGTCATCTTTCATTTTCCATATAGTAATCTCAACCAACTCATTGCACGGAAAAACTTCAACCACAGATAAAGCACAATCAATGTCTACCAGATTTACATTGTACTCATAAAATTCGAACATACAACGATTTGGACAAGGTATCACCCTAAAGTCTTCCTTTGTAATATCATATTCAATGATGTCGCAGTTGAATAGGGTGCGGTTAGCGCCGTACGTTTGTTTAGGGTATTGAAAAGGCTCAGCTATCCAATAAAGATACTTATTCTCAATTAATAGAGGACGAATATCCCTAATCCTGGCATTTAGATTACATGGGATCCTGATATCTCGCCATTTCGCATTAGACACCAAATTCAGTATCTTATATTGGACTATCAACGGTTTTAGTGATGGCGTTATTCGCCAAAGTGTGCAGTACTCTTTCTGTACTGGATGGAAAAAAACTCCATATACCTCACTGTAATCAGGAACATTTATGTACACTGCATGACGGTATATAGGGTTGTAAATAATGAAGTTTTCATCCCTCCTAACTCCATCAGAAACAATTAAGCCATTATGAGAAAAAAGAATACCATTTTGACACGGTGCGTATAGCTTGTAAATCTTTGATCTCGTTCGTGCAGGTTCCCAACATTTATCCAGTAGACTGGGTCTACTGGCCGCCTCCTTCAAAATCATTGGTGGAAAGTTGCGGCGGATGTGCAGGTTTGTAAAATCTTTGGTTAATGTCAAATCTCTCCATTTCTTGCAAACACATTGAAATACGAGCACATCTTTTGCCGGAAGACGGCTTAAAATGTCAATAATTAAATCATCCACAATTAATGAGACATCAAAAGAGAAGCTTTAGATTTTTCTTAATCCTATGCCGCATGCGCATACTAATGAACTTGAACCTACTGAATTTTCCATATCTCAAGGAAAAAATAAGCAAAGAACGTTTGATTTTTTTTAATGGTTCTGAAACCCTAATTGTGCGCCGCGGCTTCTTCAACATCCACAGCTGCTGCTACTGATAAAGACATAAGGTATATAGAGAATTCGAGAGTGATATATATAGACATAAAATTGACACAAAATTTGATCTGAACCGTACATGTACATAGACAAATTTCTAAAAACCCATAAGGAATAAACAACCCGTTGGATCATTTTTTTTAGGGGAACTTACGTGCACAAATTTTGTGCCTAAATTATTTTCGTAGAGAATTTGTAGAGAGGGACTAATTGGCACAAGAGCACTTGCATCATATATTTTTAAGAGGTTCTCTATTTTACTATTTCAAACACTACATTCTCTTTTTGAGGGGTAAAAAGTGTTTATTTTATTACTCGATGTCCTTCTTACAAGCACGAATTACATGAGCGCGAGGGTGAAGAATCTCATTCTTTACGTCCAACTAGTCTGAGACCTTTTCTAGCTAACAAATGGGCAGGTAAGTTACCTTGCCTTTTGACAAAAGAGAAAGATAAAGAAACAAAGGCAGACATTAATTTCCGGCAATCCTCCATGATACTGCCTACATAAGACAAGTCCTCGGTGTGATCCTTGAGGCATTGGTGTATAAGGTAGGAGTCCCTTTCTAATATAACATGGAAATAACCCTAGGTTATATCAAACACTACATTTTCTAGTTTATGGAATTTCTATACAATATGAAACTATATTTTCGAGTTTACCGGTGCACTATATATACTTACCTTGCATAATATATACCAATTCGACCCTTTTAAAAGTCGAATATTAAGTCAAGAATCGACTTCCTCACCCTCGAGCTTTCAAAAGTCGATTTTTGACTAAAAGATCGAATTTCAAAAGGTCGTTGCATGCGGTTGTAGTGCACAAGTAGTGTAATGTATGATAAATTCGGGCATGTGAAAAAATAGGCTCCCTTACAATAAGGGTGGTGCATTACCACGATAGTTTTATTACAACGATTAAAAGATGAATTATATATTAATCAATAAATTATGCATCATAATCAATGATATAAAAATGTGTTATGATTTAACAATTATAGAAATAACGCTTACGTGTGTCAATTGTTGTGCCATAATAATATGTCAAAATTACCAATACCTTATCGACAAGTATGCTTTTAAGTTCCCAGGAAAAGAGTACTTCTTTCAAATATTTGACAAAGAAGATGGGAGGTTTCAGATCCGTATCCGAGATGGACGAGGATTGAGGTTTCAGCATTTTCTGTAACGCCCTCAAACCTGTGTCTAACAATGATAATTGAGTTATAAGTGATCCAATCAACTACTTGGACCGTCGTTCTCTCTTGGTCGTAAGTGCTAATCCGAGTCGACATGATCTTTTATGTCTGTTTCTCCCACCTTAGCAATGTGGATATTACATTCTCCCCCTTTAAGCAAATGGCGTCATCGTCAGGACTTGTTCCAGTCTCGTCCCACCAGAAGTAACTTGGATCCCTTATGTTTTCTCCTCGGTATCCACAGTTTGCAAACACAACAACACAAACATCCCCTATATATGTTTCCCTTCAGTATCCACCACTTACAAACATGACAACATAAACATCCCCTATGTTTCCTCCTCAGTATCCACTATTCGCAAACACGACAACATAGACAGTGGACTGGTCTAAAAGTATTGCACAAAAAAAGGTCTTACTTTAAAACGGTTGTACAATTTTATGTTTACATACTGTTGACATAGTTCGCACGAACCCTTCTATGATGCATAATGCTAAGCTCACCTGTTTGTTTTTTTTTTTTTTTTTTTTTTTTTTTTTTAGAGAGACTAAAAGTCCGATATAATCACGGCGAAAGTACATGACGGTTATCATCAAAATATTCTATTACCAAACTCAATAAACTTATAATAATTTTCTTAAATCCCTAGCAAATGCAAATGTTTAAACGGCCATACTACTTTTCTGTAAATCTAAATCAATTCAAGAAAAGAAAAAAAAATAAAATAAAATAAAATAAAATAAAATCTTTAACAAGAAAAGCTGAAATAAATTCATATATAGAATAACAATTACCGTGTAATTATACGAATCAAATCGAAAAACTGAATCAGAAACATTTATTTTCTTCCTCCTTTCTACTTTCACATGCCCCTCCTTTCCACCTTCTTTTCCGATTTTATCCATCTAGTCCCAAATCAATGAAGATTTGGGAAACGATGGATAAAATCGGAAAAGAAGGTGCAAGGGAGGGGCATTTTTATTCCCTTTCTCTCCTCCGGTTGCCGCAATTACCCTACAAAAAAAAGACTCTCATATATATAACTTTTTAAATAACCTTTTTATTGGGAGCTGATATCTACTTGTTGTACTTGTCCCATCCTTTACGGTTCACCACACCACTTTTACACAATCGAACATGAAAGTCGAATTTATGGGGCAATATGCGACTTCTCGCACTGTTGAACCTGATTTGACTTTAGCAGGGTCATATATACGTTGCCCCATACATATGATTTTGACATTATCGATTTTGTTGTGGTGTAAAGGTAGTGTGCCACACTGTATATTAGGTGTGGTACGAATAAAGACCCCATTTTTATTTGTTTTAATATATAATACTTTTGTTCTTTTTTTACACTTAGTATGTTTTAGCCGGCTCTTAATTATCTAAATGGGGTCAGGGTTCATAAGGACATGTTTTATATCTAAAATGGTTGGGAAGAACAGTTACCATATATGTAACTACATTTTTGTACATATGTTACTATATGTCTGTCCTTCACAACTGTAGGAGTAGAAGCTTTGACCGTCCGGTAGAAGTAGAACCTTTGACCATTTTAGATTAAAACTGTCCTTCACAATCTTTAACCTTATCTAAATCAAGCATGTATATCCTTATTTTGACAGATTAAAACGTAATTATCCTTTTCTAAAAAAAACGTAATCGTCCTAAATAAATAAGGAATATGTAAATAAATAATAAAAAACCTTATATCCCTCTACTCTATATAAGAAAGGAAAATCCCTCATTGTGTGACACTTGTTTTTTTTAATTGGTTCGTCATTTTACTGTTTATCGCCCTTAAGTTCTCAACCAGTAACCTTTTTTTTTTTTTAATTAATTATCGTTCACGGCGTGCCCAAATTTTGAGAATTTTTTATTTTATTTTTTATTTTTAAATTTTTTTAGAAATTGTTTCATTTTGGAGGACTCAATTGTATCACCTTTTAATGTGTAAATATATGTAGCAAATGTATGACTATTTTCAAAATATAAGGCCACGACTTGTTGCCGACACGATCTTTGTATCATGCCAAAACAATTTTGTTGACGTGTACATGAAATATTATAGATTTTTTAAAATAAATTCATTTCATAAAAAAACATATCGTTTGTACACGGCGATATGACTATTTTCAAGATATAAGTCAACGACATGTTGCCTACACGATCTTTATACTTAAAAATATTTGGTTTAACGATTACATGAAATATTAAAATTCTTGAAATGAATTTTTTTTTGTAAAAAAACATATCTTTTTTTTCCCTTTCCTATCTAAATAAGAAAGGAAAGGGTATGCCACGTGGCACCCTCCCTTTTTTTCTCCCGGCTCCTCACCCGTATAAACCACCAAAAAAATCATCTCTTCTACTCTCATTTGTTGCTTTTTGTGTTTCGGCCCTTTTTGTTATTTTGGACCGTCTGGTTTGTAAGGCCTGACATTGTAGAATTAATTTTATTTTCATAAAATGAAAATTGACCAGAATAAAATCGGATGGAATGAAATGAAAATCGATAAAACACGTGGTGGTGTGTAAGAGGAAAGTGATGTTAGGTAGGTGGTGGGTGGGGTGGGGTGGGTTGGGGTGGTGGGAAGGGTAGGGTATAGTAAGATGGGTGGTGGGCACGGTAGGGTAGGGAGATGTAGGGTAGAGTAGGATGGGGTGGTGGGTAGGGTAAGGTAGGGTTGGATGAGATAAAATAGGGTGTAATAGGCTTAGCTAGGATAGTGAATTAATATGTAGGTTGGGAGGTAGGTTAAGGTTTGTAGGTATGTAGAGAGGTAGGGTGTGCAAATGTAGGTGAGGCGAGGTATGAGATATAATGCGGTGATGTATGGTAGGGTAGGATGATATGGTTGGATGATGTGACGTAAGTTAAGTAAAGTTTGGTAGGTTGAATAAAGTACGTAATATAGGGTAGTGTGGTAAGATAATATGTGGTAAGATAATGTGGTGTGGGGCATGGTGACGTAGGATTGGATAGGTGAGTGTTAAAAAATGTTGGGATAGGGTGCGGTTGGGTGATTGATAATGTGTGCAGTAGATAAGAAAGAGTGTGTTGACTAGGGTAGAGTTGTGTGGTAGGTTGTGGTATCCGAAAGGAGATCGACGTAAAATGTTTTATTTTTCATTGTTGCGCTTAAAAATTGCGTTCTGAACGGTTCGTTACATGCTATGTTTCTTCGTATTTAATATCGTCAAATAAGTTAAAACTTATAGTATGGGCACTCCGTGCGTTGCACGGAGTCGCGATTTCACTAGTATATATATAATTAGCTTGCTGCAAATTAACGAGCCAACTCAAGAAAAGAAACGAAAAGAAGAAAAAAAATCTTCCTCGCCAATTAACCATGTAGAATCAAGGAGCCAAGAAATTACGTCAAGAAAAGAAGATTAAAAAAAGTGATAAAAACTCAGGTATTATTCTTAAAGCACTTATGCTTCCTGATGATTTAATTATGGATTTTAGCAGACTTTCGGTTCAAGATGCTATGAGATTCCGGTTTGTATGTAAGCGGTTTAGCGAGCTGTTAGGCGCGCCGTCGTGGTTTCGTAAATATGCACATTAAACGTTCTGTTCCGATGATTCTTGTCATGAACTCCCCTGGCAGGAGACGACAGTTTTTATTGGACAGGTGTTGGAAATCTAAGGGTACAAAACCGTTGACTGTGAAAAACTGTAAGCTTCATCCTGATTCTACACTACAAGAAAAATAAGATTTAATGACACAGAAAACGCCTTAAAAGTATGATATGAAGGCGTTTACTACTAGTTGTGGCCTCTCTGATCTATCTCTGAGATGTTTGGATCAAAAAGTAAAAAGATTACTTCGTTCGTACTAGTTATTTTTTTTAATCGACACCTCGACTTTTTTAGAACAGGTCCGAGTCAAATAGCAATGATTCAAAGCACTTCTTTTGCAGCCGGTTTGATAATGATCGAGTGACATTGCTTCTTCAAATCTCCATTTTGAGAGATTATTGCTTTGGGGTCGACCCCGGTAACAAAGAAGGAATCCATAAAAACTTAGGATCAGACACCATGAGAAAATACTACCCTCATGATTAGACCATGTCCTTTTTAAATGTACCCTGTATCGATGTCTCTATAGCTAAAATATCCAATAAAGACACTTTAAGACGATCTAATAAGTGCACATTGAATACTCCTAAACGCGCCTTAACAGATGCCCAGTGGATACACTAGAAAGCGTCTTAACAGATGAACAAATCGATGCATCAGAAAGCGCCTCAACATACAGTACATACATTTTGTAAACGCCTTATTAGGCTTAGAAATGAGAAATTCAAAAGCGCCTTATTAGGCTTAGAAATGAGACATTCAAAAGTGCCTTCTTAGGTTTACATTGGTTACGTTCAAAGCGCCTCAACAGGTTATGAGTTGTCACATTTCAAAGCGCCCTAACAGGTTTTGGGTTGTCACATTGCGAAGTGACTCTACAACCTCGTGATGCCACACTTCAAAATGCCTCAACAGCCCCTAAAATCCAAGACAAAGCCAGAATGAGACTTTCATGTGAGACTCCATGATAGAGAATGTTAAAATAATAGAAAAGGTCATACCGATTCATTTGGAGACTATGGCATGTGAGTCCGACTGGCCTTTTGTGAATTTAACTTCAGTAAGCTACACCACAAAGTATGAGGGAAAATCAACAGGCAGCAAAATAAAACATTGCATACCACCATTTGGCCCAGCCCTTCAATCATTGTCTTCGCTTTGTTTGTAGTGAATTCTAGGCCGGTCTCCTATAGACCTGGAGTTTGTTAAGGTGCCTTGAGCGGGTGAGTTCACATGGTTCTCTGCTAGCATTGTTCGAATACCTGGCACAAATTCAAGAGTGTATAATTCAATTCATATATTGAGAGACATTTAAAAGACCTGAATGCATATATTGCATCTGATTCAAAAAGACAAACTGCTTTAGATTGCGAAACTGGACACCATTATCATACCTTCTTCTTTTTCGCATCAAGCTCCAACTGATACTTGAATTGAACCTAGCAAATAATATATAGCAAACACATAGGATTCAACTATTTAATAATGTTTTTGTGAAATCTGCTACAAAAATAATGTACAAAGATAAACCAACCAGCTTCTCAATTTTTATCCAAAACTTCTTCACATCATTTGATATATTGTGCACATCCTTTCGTAAGCGTTGTTCTTCCCCCTGTTCATGAAGAATAAGCTCATCTGAGATAATCAATATGAACATCAACACAAATATGATCCAGAACTAGTGTGGGAGAAATTATATAGAAGACCAGACCTTCACTCTCTTGTCCTGATCCAAAAAGCCCCTGATGGCTCTTAAGGCCACCTTTTTTGCCTGAGCCAATTTCCATTTTCTCTCTGATTCAAAATCCAGGGAAGGTAATTATACGTAGATTAGACACAGTTGAGGTGGTATAAGTGGGGCCGGATCCATTAGTACGGTGATATATACAATGAGGCAATACAACGTAAATGCACAAAACTAAGAGCCTCTTACCGAGTTGTATAAAATAGGCAACAATAATCTGAAAATGTGCATTCTATAGTGAAAAACATCCATTGAGTTTGACTAGAAAGTAATAAATCTATCTTAAAATATCCATTGAGTTTGAGGAATTTCACATTAGTAGATTGAAACATCAGGCCAACAATAATCTGAAAATGTGCATTCTATAGTGAAAAACATACCATATTTGGATGCGATTGAAGAGTATATTCTAACGCAACATGTGATGTCTTTCGGCCCATGAGCCATGTACTGGAAAACATAATTTTTTTTTACTTGCACCTCTGACTGAAAACTAATAAGAGACAATGAAATGACAGATTTAAATCAAAGAGATTCTTTTTATTCATGACTAGGAAGATGTTAACAGAAAAATATTATAAGCACATACAAAGGACTCAAATGCATGCATGGGATCAGGTCCAATGCCTGAATTATGATGCGAGTAACTGATAACCCAAAACCACAGGAACAAAACCAGTAAATCAGTACCTTCATGGAAGAAAACACATGATGCTGTGTAAGACAATGTATCGCACTGAAATGTTAGAAAACCGTTTCATTTCATGACAAGAGTAGATTCAAAGTCTAATGGTTATAATTATAGTCAAAAAGAATGGCACATACGTAGAATGGAAATAAGCTTTCAACGACATCATGTCAAGATTTTGTTCTATATCATTCATAATATAAAAATGGTTACCACGGAACCAGAAAGCTTACACAAACCGAGGAGAAACAAACTTAACCACAAAATGGATTGTGAGGGCTCATGTTAAGGGTTAAAACAAGCTCCTAAACTTAACCAAAACAGAGATCATAAAAACACAATTTCAATGGATGGTGGAGTGCGATTTCGGACCAAGAGAGAAAAAAAAAAAAGAAAAAAAAAGCACCAACATAAAAAACAGAGCACCTACAGCACAAAAGACCAAAAAAGCATCATATGACTCTGTTAACAACTAATCGACAATGAATTGTAATTTGTATTATGCTAAGCATTTACTAAAATTATGAGTGATTTACCAAAAAAATGTTAATTAATTAGAGCATAAACACTCTTACATACCAGCACAAAAAGGGGGGATCCACGCCGAACATGCTTCCTACAAGACAAAGAATTATCTTAAAATTACGCTTGTCCACAAAAATTTAAATTTTCGTAATAGTAGAGTTGTGATTGAGCATGATTACCACTAAATCAAAAATATCTCCTTTCTTTCTTTTCACAGAAAATAGAGCTGGTAGGCTGCTTCTCCGGTGCTAGTGCAGATCTGGTGAAGCATCGACATACATATACCCTCTCAATCCGACATACATATACCGTCACCCCATCCCCATCCCCACCCCCACCCTAGAGAAAAAGACAATATCATCTTCTTTTTATCTTTTTCTACCTGGTTTCCAGAAGAACCGGTGGGTGGAGCAACGATCGCTTCCGCCCTACCAACAAAACAACCACTGCATCATTCCTCGGTTTCCATAGGAACCGCACTTGTAAAAGCACACTCCTGTCCCTTTGAATCAGAGCCCCATTGTTCCACCGCACTTCTACTTTTATCTTCTGATGATGTCTCCTTATGTTTGGTGTGGCTTTCTGCAATAATTCCATCACCATAGGATTCAACATAGGCATAGACCGCAAGTTAAAATAAAGCAAACAAGAAAACCCTTATAGACAAATAAATGACATCAAGAGCAGAGAATCATCAATGGATTGGAAAAGTGAACCACTTGACATTTTTCTTATTCTTTTCATTGGTTTCCATGACCTACTGCTGAAGCAAATGACAAAAGTAATAAAGTAAAGATGCATAAAAAATAATAAAACACCATCTCATACAGCAACAACACTGCAAATAAAAGAAATACAACAAAATCTAACAGCCTAACTACAAACTAGTAGCTGCAATTCGTTGTGCTTTACGCATATATACCAGAAGACATATCAAGATGCAGAACATTTGATCTGAAAAATGATGAGCCTATTTACGTTTTTATCTGTAGACAAAAACAAATCATTTGCTTAGAAAGCATGGAAATTTTAATCATATGATTTCAGTTAATTGCAACCTATCATGAAATACAAGGACAAATAATTTTATTGTTGAACCCAAATAGTGGTAGAAAAGCCACAAGGTCATAGTGTCTGAAGACAAACCTAAACTTACGGCCAGGGGGAATTTGCCAGTATTTATAATCAATGACCATGTGATTCTCAAAGTCCTACAAAACATATACAAGACTCATACGCGTCAAAAAATTGGTTTCCTTTTCATCTGACACTTCTTCAAGCTCTTGTTTCTCCACATCATCAGATGGTGCTCCATTTTGAATATCATCAAGTACATTAAAGAGGTTTGAAATACAACTACGCGTTAGAGCTAATACAATGGCATTACATGTACAGTCAAAGCTAGACCACAGTATCCCTTACATAATATCCGTTGACATCATGTTGATACAAATAAAATTCAAATAGTTAAACATTTAATGGTGTAAGCAATGAGTAAGAGACACTGTTGCTTACTGTCTCTCTGATACATATGCAAAGGGTGAAGGAGGAGAACACTTCTCACGCACACTTAGTTTGGCAACATAGTTCTATCTATAATGAATCTAAAAAATGCTAGGCTTTTCCGCATAGACACGAACCCAAGCACCTCACAGAACTCGTCTTATGCATAAGAAAGAAAAAATAATGAGATGCTTAAATGAGATGTTTAAATAAATAGGATGAAAAAAGGAAAAATGTGATGAAACATTTACCATCTTTCGACAATCAGATCAAAAAATATATTAGTTTTTGTCGTTGAAAAATACGAGGGAATTTAAATTTGAGTGAAATAAGGACATGTCATTTTTACCCAAAAAAATATTCCAATGTCCTCTTATGCAAGACCCACCAGTCGAGTAGGGATGCATATTTTTATATTCAAATTGTCCTTTTTAATAATAAACCCGTTGTCTTTATTCTTTGCAAACACTTGATTTACTCCGTAAAACGTGAATATTGTTTCACATTGTAAATAATGTATGGAAGCACTAGTTGTAAATAACGCATGTTTTACTGTACGTGTAGACATGGCGGCTGCAGGTTTTTTGTGATACGGGTCAAGGTTCGAAAATAACACATCATCTTATAAGTTTTCATACATTAACTTTAGATTTTCAAGTTTCCAAAATGTTGTGAGTTCTAGTGATCACCGAGATGGCTTCGGTAAGTACCAGGAATGCAGAGTTGCAAATTTAAGCTTTTTCCTCTTTGGAACTTGTTCAAAATCAACAACCATCCCGACATACAAGCTTGAAACACTTTTGGGGCCTAGTAAGTCCTTACATCTGCAAAACACAACACAAACTTACCCCGTAAAATCATAGGGTACAACGTACCCCGTGTGTGCGATAAAAGATCAACATTTTACGATAGAAAAAACGAGAATTTATATTAAGTGCATTGTGGATCCGGGAGTGATAAGATAAGCGTGAAATAGCATCCAATAGATGAAATTACGGCTCGAAATGCTATAAAAATAGTGTATATTAGGTGCGAAATGCATAGAAGGGTTGACTCTCATCAACCACCCCCCACCTAGCTTTTGGTCGTCCTCGAGCGAAATGGCGATTCCGAAAAGAGTCATCACTTATGCATTGAACACATACAATAAAGCCTCATTCATTAAAATATAAGTGAAATATGTTCATAAACATGCGAATGTGATGGCCAAATTATAGTCAACCAAGTGAACCAACTTTAACCGGCAGAGTACCGGGTCGGTTGTACTACAACGGCGAGCAAGGTCGTATCCCACGAGGAATTGGTCAAGTACCACAATCACTTATGTATCTAGTTCAGGCTCACAAATATTGGTGGAAGTAATTAACTATAGCTAAGAAAATAAAAATGGTGACTTTAAAATATATGAATAAAGGAATAGCTAAATTATGGTCAATAACACTACTCTTAACACCTTTACCGAATCACTAGGGACGAGCCATAACCTACCAGCCAACCAATAGTTTCTAATGAATGTGACTGGTCCCTAGGCGCTAATACCACAACCTAGTTACCCTATATTCAGTTCAACAGTCCCCTTTATAGGATTTAATTGACCTAATATGATTAAAAACTATGAGACGCTCCGCATCCACCGAGTTCACGGCTTAGCTAGAATAACCTTACCAAGGAACAGGTTGTGAAAAACTCGACTAGTTCGTGCATGGCAATCCTAAAATTCTAGTTCGCACACTCTCTCGCAAAATACATTTATAAAGTTCGTGTGTGTGATCAATTAATGGTTAACTACCCCATTAAAGGCATTAAGATCAAATTTTAGAACACAACATTCAAAAGATTCAACTTTTAAGCTCTACTCATTCTAGATCATCTTTTAGGCATCAATTTCGTAGTTCCATCACATAATTTAGCTATTATAAAATTAGCTACTCATAATAAAATCAAGAACACAAGAAATCGTAAATAAATTGGTAAACAACATGATAAAAAGTTAAATAAAATTACCACAAAAAGGTTGGAGCAATCCACCATTTGGTTTGTCAATCCGTTGTGTTGAAATCGCAAAATAAAATGAATAAACTGTTGATGTTCTAAGGGAATTTGTGCAGAAAAATAAAATAGATCTAATCTAATGGAAGGGAAAAACTGTTGCAGAGAAAAAATAAAATTATTCTAAAAAGTCTGTGTATTAAAATTTGATCTAGGTGACTTATTTATAATAAATTGCCGACTTAATATTTCGGAAAATATTTGGAAAATAAATCTCCATCCAAAGCCGTACTAGCCTGCCGAATTGCCAGCATTAAATGCATGTCACATAGGGGAGATTATTGTGTGTGTCTCCACACGGTGCGGAGACACCGTGTGGCACACCACACACCACACACCTTCATTCTGTATTAAAACTGTATGGTTCTGATCGTTTCACCCGTCACTTCACCTCAAATTCCATCACCACACAATAACTTCCCGTCACATAGGGCCCTCTATTTCCTCTTTTTTTTTCATTAAATGAGGCATGAGCCTGAATTGTCGAGGATTAACAAATTTCACCAATGAGGAAGGCGCAAGCTCCATTCTTTCAAAGCCTGGGCATGAGATTTATTTATAGGTTTTTGTCCAAAAGGACAAACTAATACATTTATTAGGCTACAAGTACATGCATACTTAGAAAGGACAAAACTTACTTAACATTACCAAAATACCCTTTTCCTAATTAAACCTAATTAGAAAACAGCCACAGCAGCAAATCTGAATTTCCCTTTTTTTTCCCTAGCGTTCTTCTTCGTTCCATTCACGGCCCCAGCAGCAACAACAGCGAGTCCAATTGCCAGCCAATTTACGACATTTTCCGGCCAACTAAGTGAAGGTTTCACATATGATGCTGCTTCTTCAATAGACTAGTCTTTTTTTTTTCTTTTTCTTTTTGGTTGGATTCAATGCGGTAGAACTTGGATCCAAAACGAGCCGAGAGAATCTTGGCAAATCGGCAGTCTGCTTCTCGAAGGCGCGTCAGATTGCTGCAACAGCGGGAGAAAACACGAAGGCATCGGCGAAACGTGGCCGGATTCCGGCAAGAAGACAGGCTCGTAGGTGTTGGTGGTGGGTTGTTTTTATGGTGGGGAGGACGGCTGTGATGAGTGTGATGCTGGACGGTGATGGGTCGTGGGCGGAAATTTCTGTGCGGAAGAAGGGAAGAGAAAGACAACTACAGCGCCGGAGAAGGTGACCGGAAAATTAAAACATGAAGGAGGCGGCGTTTTTTTTTTTTTTTTTTTTTTTTAAGGGCTGGGTTTAGAAATTAGGGTTTGGGGAGGAGAAAGAGGGGTGACGGCTGTGCCGCCGGTGCTGAACGATCGGATTTGTACGCCGGAGCTGAACGCCGGAGAAGGAGGATGTAGTGTTTTTTTTTTTAAGTTTAGGATTTAGGGTTGTTACTATTAATTTTTTATTAACGGCACTACATTTTTTGATGTAATTTTATCTATTTTATGGGGTGTTAATACTTGTTTATTGCCCGTTACTACATTTTACGGGGCTGTTACTATTTGTTTTTAGACTGTTACTACTTTTTCATTGGATGTTACGACATTTTACGGGACTGTTACTACTTGTTTTAGACTGTTACTACTTTTTCATTGTATGTTACGACATTTTACGGGCTGTTCTACTTATTTTTTAACAAATAAGGGCTGTTACTACTTGTTTTTAGACCGTTACTACCTTTTCATTGGATGTTACGACATTTTACGGGCTGTTACTACTTGTTTCTTGACTGTTACTATTTGTAGAAGGGTAAAAAGTAACAAGGGGTATTTTTGTCCAAATATTTTGTTTTTGTCCTTTATAACATCTGAAAAAGAAGAATGTCCTTGCAGACCCATTTATTTTTTTTTTGTCCTTGTAGCCCCTTCCCCCATTTATTTATCTCATATTTTATTTTATAAAAGATAAATTAATTATAATTTTTATTTTAAACTTTAATCTTGCGCCATTTTCACTCTTGAGTTCCGTATTAGTCGATTGTCGTCGCGCAGCGCCCTTTGTCACGCTATATCTGTAACAAAATAAACTACATACTCAAGCGTGACAAACTCCAATAAAACACACACAAATCATCCAAAATGTCGAGATTTTCGATGTTAAAATCTTTCGTTTAGTGATTCAACCCGTGGTGAAAGTGCCTATAAAAACCACTCAACTACCCCAAAAGTACATCGAATAGGCTACACATAGGGGATAAAATGCACACAAAATAATAGCAAAGTTGACTCTCATCAGAAGACACAAGTTTCTACCTAGCTACGGTAATAGTTTGTGTGTGTGTGGACAGTTCTTTTCCCATTTATCCTAACTCCCGGTTTGGATTATAGACGTATGAGACATCGGGACTAGACCATATGCTTATACTTCTTAACTATCTCCACTACTTGGGGCTACCTAAAGTCGGGCACAATCGGGTAGGACTTGAAAGCTTGTAACGTTCGGCCTGGATAGGGGTACCGAAGGGATATAAAAGGATTTCAACAAGAGAAAGCGCGAGAGAGCTTTACCGTAAACGTAGAAACATGTAACACTCATCTCTCACCCAATGTACCAAAGTAAACTGAAAATGTGACACAAAAATAGCCGTTACCGACACGAGTTCAATTGATAGTTCACAGAAATAGTGGTCAACTAGAAGCAAACACTTAATGAACTCAAAAACATCCATTCTCAATCACTTTTTCCCAACTAAACAATTACATCGATCACAATATACAACACACCATGCCACTTCTTTGACTTTATTACTTTATTTTGTATCACCGCATTTTTTTTCTTTTGATTTTTGACACTTTTTCTTTTCTTTTCTTTTTTTTCTCTTTTTTTTTAAAATTACTTTACCTTGGCTTTTTCTTTTGATTTTAAGGCTGCCTTTTTCTTTTATATTACTTTTTTTTTCTTTCTTTCTTTGCAACTCAACATAACACAATACAATACACACTTTAACATAAGATGGAATAAGATAGCTACATAAACGGTAGCCAAAATAACGCAACTCAAAATGTAGTCATCCCTCCCCAAATGGACTCACTCACTACCCGATACCCACATCATGAGTCAAATACCTCACATATATCCGAAACGTAAAACGATTAAGCTCAATCGCGAGGGAGGCCATGGGAATGTAGACCACAAAAATAGGGTTTCGGGGCTAGGTAAATGGGTTAAGCACCGAAAGGCTAACGTTTTCGGATGGGGGTCTCACCATCCTAAGAAAGGATAAGGTGGGGAGAATAGGGATAAAATGTTCCGGGTTGGCTATTTGGCTCTAGCGGGTCAAAGAAGCGCCATGACCTTCATCATGTGTCTATCTCTAAGTAACCCTTCTAATTCGCCTCGAAAGTTAATGATATAAGTTCTAGCTAGCCGGACCTTCTCTATAGCTACCATAATCTTTCACTAAAAGTCGGGGTTTATGAGTTGGAACTATACGTGAAAAGTCCTATTCCGTAGCTAAATCACAAACTTGTGCCTATGCATGTTAATGGTCATCTTTAAGTTACATTTCTCAAAATGATTCATCATTGTATCTACTCAATACCGAAGTCACGAATAATTCCCAAAACAATTCACCAAAATTTGCTCGAAAAGATCAATTACTAAGGTACATCACACCAATCACACATAGCAATCACGCATAACAAGTAAATCACACTCATGCACACACAAAATCACACTTCAGCTTGTCCATTCGTTTGTGGGTGATACGGAGTTGCTAACTTATGTGTCACCCCATACTTTTCTAGCAGTTTATCAAGAGGGTTGTTGCAAAAGTGCGACCCACCATCACTAATGAGAGCTCGAGGTGTGCCAAACCGCGTAAATATGTTCTTTTTCAAGAAACGGAGCACGACCCGATGATCATTCGTGGGCGAGGCGATTGCTTCCACCTATTTAGACACATAATCGACTGCTATGAGAATATAAATATTGGAAGAATAAGACGGGAACGGCCCCATGAAGTCGATGCCCCAAACGTTAAAGAGCTCACACTCAAGAATCGCTTGTTGGGGCATCTCATTCCTCTTGGAGAGATTTCCGGATCTATGAAACACATCACAAGTTCTAGAAAAAGCATTCGAGTCCCAGAAAATAGAAGGCCAAAAGAAACTTCTTTGTAAGACTTTAAAAGTTGTTCTATTCCCACTATGATGACCACCAACTTCCTTAGCTGAGAAAGCCAAAATTCCGATCACCGGGACTTCATTCCCAGCTGTACAAGCATCAGCAACAACGGGGAAATCAATACCATGGGCAGGGCAACATCAGATTCTGAGGAATGAGCAGACATTCCTCGATTTCATTCTAGAATTCTTACCCATGGATCAAAAGCGAGATAAATGGGAGCCGGAGAAGAAAGGAGCCAAGATTAGCAGCAGGAATGACCCAAGCAGCATTAAATACGTACAACCCTTGCCGGAGCAAGAGAATATCGCTGGAGAAACTTCTCTTTATATCAAATCGCCTGAGCCACACTCTACAACTACTCTTGAGAGCTCTTTCTTACTAGTGATTCACTTGTTTCTGACATGGCTGGTGCTTTATGTTCTTGATTAGGGATTGTTTGGTGCTTTTGTTCGAATGGAAGGTTGATCAGGAAAGATGAAGTGAAGGAGAAGGAAATTGATGGGTTGGGGAAATTGAAGGAGACGATGGTTGTTTGGGAATGAAGGATTTTGTGGGAAATTAAAAGGCAATTGACCTAATTTCGACCTAGTTGGCTAAAAATTGGGACCAAGTGGCCACGTCAGCATTAGGTGGTAGCCACATCATCTAATTTTGCCGGAAATTGAGTCCAGTCAGCTTTCCCGGCTAGACAGGACCATTTTTGCAACATTTTTAAAAGATACAGGACTAAAATTCTCGCCGGAGTAAAAACAGGACGAAAATCGAAAAATGATAAAGTTACCGGATGAAAAATCCAATTTTCCCTGGCTTAGTAGTTGAATGTAAAAGCCCCGGAGATTTTATCATGTTAAACCCTATTTACAGTGAAAACGTGGTGAAAGTTAATGTTTGGGGTGAAACCGAAATGTGTGGAGTTTTTTTTTACCATGATTCTCTGAAAGAGTACCGAATCTACCAGACTGTTGAAGGTACAATACAAGATTCTTAATTTGGGTTCTCAAGTGAACTGGCGAGAGATTAAGAACACAAAGACTCAAAATCGAATGATTCGGGATATTCGACCTGCATTGGGTTAATAGGTATCTTTATTGGGTTGTTGAGCCTGAACCGTACTTCAGAGATAAGATTCAAGATTACCGCCATACCTTTGATAGTATAGAATCTGAAGATGAAGGATTTGAATATGAAGTGGTCCCTCATCCAGTTATTATGGAATTTGATACAACAGGCGTACGATTCGAAGTGATCCCTTGTCCGGTCCCTGTAATTTATCTAGGAGGTACATGCAACATAAATCTTTTGTATTTAAATGGTTTTCTATTATTGATTCGACTTTCCAAAGAGCAATAAATAGAGATACAGTTATTAGAAGGCCGTGCGAGCAAGAAATGGACAAACGTTACTAGAAACGAGAACATATTGTGTCGTATGCCTAATGCCGAAAGAGTATACAAGTCATGTCAACGACTCTACGCTTATGATCTTCGGCTAAAAACAAAGGGTCATACAAGTAGGCAGAGTTACATGATCATTTTTCTAATCTTACCCACCACACCCGCATATCACGGTGTTTGCTATCATCATATAAAGGGCAATCTAACAAAAAAAATGGAAGGATTACGGTTTTTGTGAAGACACATTCTATCAAACAGTCTACGCATTCTCGGAGGCCGAATTTCTCCGAAAGTACGCCCTGATCTCTCCATAAAATTCAAATCCATAGTCTTGTAACCATTCTCAAAATCAATCCACCTTCCCATTCTCACAGCAGTCGTGTCCCACTCCTTTAACATACTCCATCCGTTCCTATTTAACTGTTATAATTGCCAAAAATAAAAATTCCTTTTTATCTATCGTAGTTACATTTCTAAAACATTATTTATTGTATTTTTCTACGTCTACCATTATTTTATTAAGAGGTGGAGATTGAAAAACAACATTGCATTAATTATTTCCAACGTCTGTTGTTGTCATTTTTATGTTAAGTCAAAACCTTAACAACTATCATTAATATATGTGTATATGTGTATTTGCCAACTGCGACAGTTAAATAGAAACGGAGGAGTACCTAGTAACAATCTCCATACGCTTTTCATTATACTTATCAATCCCATAATTTAGCACATCCTGCCGCATCTTAATCTTTAATTTCTTATCAATGATCTCATGGTCAACCGGAAAACCATGACAACCCCAACCAAACCTCCGGGTCACGTGATGACCCGTCATTGACTGGTACCGCGTCACGATGTCCTTGATCGTACCAGCGAGTATGTGGCCGTAGTGAGGGAGACCAGTGGCGAATGGGGTCCAGCGTAGAATATATATTCGGGGCAATGTTTTCGTAGGCGTTGATTGAAGACCATAGTTCAAGGATTTTGAGCTCTTGTGAGGGGAACGAGAAATTCTTCCCCTCACAAACGTCTTCCATGGTTGAATTGAGGGAGGCGAACAACTGCAGCGAGTTTGTAATTATTACAAAAAAAAAAATGAATTGGATTTATTGGAGGGAAAAAAAAATTATTGTTTATTTGACATGTCATAGCCGATGTGGCGTCCACATAAAACATTTTTAACGATTCCGGTGTCCAATCAGCAATATCCGGCGAGAAGGACTGATTTTTAAAAAAATGACTAATTTCCTCACCGGAGCAGGACTAAAAAACTCAGTAGGCCAACTTACAGGACTAATTTTGCAATTTTCCCTCCTCTATGTTTCTCTGTGCGAGATAGGATAATAAAAATTGGCTGTTTAAAAAAATAAAAATAAAAACACAGTCTGCAATATTTCACTCATGTAGCAACACCAAAAGCTCCGCACATTTTGGAATAAGGAAAGGCCTGGATATGACATTGTATTGTATGAACTTTTTTAATATCTTATGATAAAAGGTTTCTTAAGAAATAAACAATAAAATAAATGAAAATCCACACATAGGATTTGCGGCAGAACAAAGTGACAAAGACATCAGAAATCACGAAGGCCGATAAAGGGTAATTTGTTTGTGGCGTTTTCTCGTGTAAATATTGTCTCGCTCTGCATAGAATGGCGAATGGAGACGCTAAGAAAATATTTCCCCGATGAAAGTTTCTTCAGTTCTAAGACACGTACGTCAACAAATATGATAGTAGAGCAGCCACACATACGCGCGCTATTCTTCCGATTTTCAGCTAAACCTCGGAATTGCAGAAACCCACCGCACCTTTCTGCCAGTAACAAGAGCAATAGAACATCACTATTTCACCAGAGCACATACAGGGGTAGCTCCAGAAATTTCTAGATCCGAGTCGTAAATTTGTCAGACTTAGTTTTTAATTATTATGAATCGATATATATATATAATGTTTATTGTTTTTTTAGCGGGTTGGCCTAACAAAATGTGGCAACGCGCCTCATACATTGAGCCCCCGAAACAAAACAAAAACAAAAACAAAACAAAAAATATCATTAAATGTTTAGTTACCTTAGTTACGGAGATAGAGCCTCCTCGGCATGTTCTCCGGTATACATATTCTGGACTTGCAGCTTTTTAGAGAGGCAAGACTCGGCACGTGTGACGTGAAGCATAAACAACCTTTTTTTCCTAGCCTTAGATTATAAGCAAAGAGTTGTTGAAATGACTGAAGAACCGATTCTTCATTCCATAAACTAATTGCCTTTGGCATACGACACAATATCTCCCGTTTTCTATTAATGTTTGTCCATGTCTTGTTCGTGCGGTCTTCTAATACCCATATATCTATTTGCTGCTCCTCAGAAAATTGAATCAAAAATAGAAAACCATTTAAATGCACAAGATTAATGTTGCAGTGACACCCTATATAATATAAGGGAACTGGACAAGGGATCGCTTCGAATCTTTCATTTATAGTATCGAATTCCATAATAACTGGACAAGGGTTCACTTCAAATAGTTCCCAGCTTGTAGTATCGAATTTCATAAAAACACTACTGCAGAATTTATGGAGGTAATTAGGAATATTGTCTCCAAAATACGGGTCAGGCTCAACAACCCAATAAAGATATCCGTTAACCAATACAGGTCGAATATCTTTAATCTTTCGATTTTAGTACATGGATTCTTAATCTCTCGCCACTTTGTTTCAAAACCCAAATTAAGAATCATGTATTGTACTTTCAACGGTCTAGACGATACAGTCCTTTCCCAAAGTGTACAGTACTCGTTTAGAGAAGGGCGGTAAAAAACTCCACATATTTCACACTCATTAGGAACGCTTATTTCCACTTTATCTACTTTATTATTGGAGTATACCGGGTTAAAGATGATCAAATCACCGGGGCTACAGATATTTTTCCAGACTATTAAACCATCATGTAACAGATGTATCTCATACCCTTTAAAAAGTTTGCAAATTTTGGTAAATTCTGACCTCAGAAATTCAGGTTCAGATAACCAAGGGTTGTAGGAGAGATATCCTAGGTGGCAGCCGGGAGAGTTCAAGACAAGAATCATCGGAATAGAACGTTTAATGTGCAAATCCACGAGATCACGACCGGCGATCAAATCCCTAAACCTCTTACATACTGACCGGAATCTGAGGACATCATTAATCCCAAGTCTGCTAAAAATTTCAATAACTATACCATCGGGAAAAAAGATTTCGTCACGAATAATAATACCTGAATTTTTATCACTCTTTTTACCCTTCTTTTGGGGTCTCTTTTTAGCCTTCTCTCGGGGATGTAACTCCATGCCTCCTGCATTATGCATGCTTCTCAAGGCTTCTGAGAAAAAAAAATCTATTGAAGAATGAGAAACCCTAATTGTGAGCTCATATATAAGGGTTTTTTTTTATCCTTTTCCTTATTGTTTGACCCAATTTTTTTCTTTTTTGGGTATGCGTCCACGTAGTAATAATAATAAAAATAACAATAATAATAATCAAGGTTGAGTAAACTATTGGTGCCTCTAGGTAGTAGTATCTATATCTATATCTATATATATATATATATATATATATATATATATATATATATATATATATATATCTATATATATTAGAAAGGATGATTTAACCCAATTATCCGGGATTTCGCTCCGAAACCCGTAAAATAACCTGGGAAAAATAATAATAAAAAGATAATCTGCGGAAAGAAAAAAAAAACCCAGCTGTAAAAAACGCCTGATAATTTTGCAGGGTTTCCGTTTTAGCATTGGCAATATGAAGCCTTTCAAGTAGTTGGGACCATCGCAAGCGATTTGCCTTAAAATCAAGGTTTTTTTTTCGTTTTTTTTTTTGTTTTTTTTTATATAAGTCGACTTCTTTGTTTTGGAATTGGTTTGTGCAAATATTTGTATTTCCCTCTCATTAGCAAGTTCGGACCCTATCTTAATATCTATTGCAATTCGCCTTAGGTTGCAAGGGATTCTGTTGAAATTTTATTTTTGTGTTATGATTCATGTGCTACATGTCTATTGATTTTGTTTTTTTTAGGGGAGATTCTGTTGAAATTATGTTTCTATATGTTTAGGGATGATGAAGGACGATAAGGTTATTCGATCAGAGATTATGGTGCAATGTTATCGGGCCTTTCTTTTCATTTTTTGAATCCTTTTCACCGTCACCATTTCGTTTTTCTTTCAATCAAGGGAATGCTGCCTTTTCACGTTTGACTTATTTCTCTCTTTTAGTGCGATGTTAATTCTTCTCAAAATCTGATATTGATTCTTCTCGGGATCTCATATTGAATTTTTTCTTATTTTATCTTTTTGCGCATTAAGAACATGTTTGCTTCTAACTTTCGTATTGTGTATTCATTCTAACTTTCACATTTGATTCTTCTATATAGCGCAAACAATTACATTCTTTTCTCATTTAATTTTGTGTGGATTCATTCTAAGAAAGAGTTAGTTTGGATGGGTTATTTGAATTTTGTGTTGTTGTCTTATACTAGCGACGATCTATTGTCAATGATTGGTTTGATTGAATTTAAGGAAAGAGGAAAGAAAACGCATCTTTGTAGGAAATGAGGATCTGAGAAGGTACAAGCAACTTAATTAGGATTTTTTGTAGACATACTTTCAGTCACTTGATATGAATTAACAGTGGCAACGTCATTTTATTTACCGATCTAAACTACACCGGGGGTTTATGCATGTACTGTTAGATGTAATATCGTCGGATCAATCATAGATTGACCCGATTACGCAGCAGAAGACATCAGATCTAGATCTAAACGAAACAAAATACATAAATAAAAGATCTAATCCTACAAGGGGGTTTAGGATTTTTACCTTTTTATGGTGCTTAACTCCAAGAACGATAGATCTCCAAGAACACGTATTTGAGAAGCCCTGCCTTCCAACGTGTGTCTCCCAAAGAACACCAGGTGGATGGTGTTTCCGCCGCCGGACCTCCTTGATATATGCTACCGGAAAAATCCCGAAGATTTTTCCAACTCGAACCCTAAGAATAGAGGCCGAAATTTTCAGCCAATTTCTCTTATGAATAGTGACGTGATAGTGTGTTTTAAAAGGCTTGGAAGAACTCTCTTTATATAGGAGAGTAAAACTTAACCTCCAAGGATTAAATAATTAAGAGATAATTATTACATTAATCCTTCTCCAAATAAAAGATAAATAAAATGATTATCCCAAACAAATTAAGATAAATCATATTATTATCTAATATTTCATGAATTATCATTTAACAAATAAAAGATAAATCACACATTAAATAATTATCCAAGAAAACTAATTTCCCAATAATTAAATAATAATAAAACCATGCGCCACTTGCAAAACCCAAAATGAGGTTACACGCATGTTTCCATATTTGACCAATTTGGTCAAAAAGGTCAACACACCAATTTGTAGTAAGTCATTTAAAAAATCTTTTAGTGTATTTAATTATTTAGTCCAACTAAACAATTAATCCACATATCAATTTAAATAGCCCAATCCACTATTTAATTATAATTGAGGTGCAACGACGAGAAATCCAATTATGCTATTTCGGGAGCCACGTCGGGGACCATGGACCCATATTCAGTAGCTACAATAAATCGAATAAAAATTACTCATCTGACAGAATAATTATATCCAACCTATTAATTCCGGGATTACACCACCATAAACCCGAAACTGAACTCTATCGAATATAGATAACTTACACTCAATTTATGAGTCGAAAGCGCCCATCGATATAATCATTACATACGGATAAACCCTCCATAGATCGTTCATTTCGATTCGGGATATTTCCGTAAACCCTTCTTCTCAAACATCTTATCCTTATTTACCATTAACCCCTAGTGATCAATTAGTTCATATTCAATATAATATGAACTCGGCCGATCGATCGTTTTAGGGTCAACAAATAAAGGAATCGTCTCTCTACTTCCCGAGGAAGGAATGGATTCCATATTCGTGATAGCACGGACCACTCACTCATTCCGAATAGAGCCAACGAGAAGTGTTGGACCACATACTTCAAGTGATCCTTACTAACACATCAAACTCTACCCTAGTCTAAGCGTAAATGCTGCATGATCACCTCAGATTAAGATTAATCCATATATGATCATCTTGTGATTCGATAAGACTTCTCGATTACGGAATTATATCAAGAACTCAAATCAAATCGGTCCAAATTTCTATATGATTATCATCATATATAAATGCCCCACTAGGTACTCCTATTACCGGCAATCCGGATAAGCATCACACACCTAAAGTGTTCTCGGACGCATTAATAGCAAATTAATCATGAGACCCATACTCATTAATAAACGCCACGGACTAAGTTAATTTTAAGTACATCTCACTAACTCAATCCTCTTGTGTATAGCCATACATCGAGTTATGTGATTACATAAACGAGGTACTTAGGGTTTTCAAGTAGTGTCTTAATTATAAGCATACATGCATATAATAAGATGAATTACTAATTCTGTCCTAAAACAATTATATAATTGTCTTTCGGCACTACACCTTACAATCTCCCACTTGCACGAAAGGCAAGTGGATTAATTGTTTTAGAGCACACCCTTATTTATCTATATCTACAACATTCTCCCACTTGCTCAAAACAAGTGAGACGAATCCCTCAAATATGTACCCTCCAAGCGCATCTTAGTAATTCATCCTTCCAAGCACGACCGAGTATGCCTCCGCAGGTAGGTCGCTGACCGGTGCGCACTCGAATCCGAATACCATGTGACTTGGTAGCGATTAGGTAGGATGTCGGCTTGAGTCAATCTTTGGGATCGAAGCGCCGCTTTCCATCTAATCCGGTGGTACGATGTCAATATGCCTTTGATTCAACAACATCGAGGACGAAATCGACTTAACGATCATCCTTAATCGACCTAAAGTCGAATTAGTGTCATCACTTATATTCTAGTTTGCACTGAATATACTAGCATATTATTCCTCATTCTCCGAAGATACTTGAGGATTCACTAAACATCCCATTTCGTATTCATCCATGATTTTAGATAATCATTCCCGAGAGGTAGGGTAGACTACATCGTTGAATGTTGCATAAATGCAAGAATATCTTATCCAGGTGAATGGGTGGGATTGCCAATGATCGATTCTCATGGATTTGAGCGAATCAACTCCTTTAGAATGAATCCCGATGGCATGTCGACTCGACTTCGGATAACACACCCATGTTGTTTCCAATTGTTTTGAGTGTTACCATTCACAAACACTAATCTACATACTACTTTACTAATATTGATGCCAAGTCTACAAAAGACTTATCATCATTTCGGTCAAGTCCACATATTAAAATATATTACTTTGAAATGACCTAGAGGTTTGCTTTAATCCCCAAAGGATATAAGCTATGGCAAAGCTTCTGCTAAAGTTTCTTTCTGAATAAATTAAGATACCGTTAGTCTCAAAAAAGGTCTTAGGGAATCACCCTATTTTATGCTTTGTAACGAATCCGTTATTTGTTCTTAGCTAAAACCCTTCTGTTCTGAATGAATTCAGATTCCGTTGTTCGGCAAGAAAGTCTTAGGGAATCACCCCCATTTCCCGCTCTCTGACGAAATCAAGCAAGACTGAGTGATAAGAGAGATCACGGTCTGGTTAACTATCTACCTTTTAGGGAATCACCCCTATTTTCTCAGCTTTACTGTGAAAGTTAAACTTTCCTATTCATTCTACTCTTCTTCATGTAGTTCCAATTACTCCCACTCGGGCTCGAGATACTCAGGTGGTTCTACAAGAGTTCCAATGAAATGGAGTATCATACTCCATTCACTGTGGTTATGGCTTTTAAACCAACATCTATGATCGAGGATCCTATACAACCCCCACAAAGGACTATAGGTCATCAATCTACCCTATAGACCGTAAGGTCTTGCAATGGGTAATGGACAAACCATACTCCCCTGCGTTCGGGGTGGATTGATATCTTGATCTAGTTTAGTAGTTCTTATTAGTGTTATCACCAATCGCCGGTGTTGGATGTGGGTGAACACATCGATTAGTAACATCTTGAGTACAAATACTTCAAGATCTAAGGTTGTTATTTATAGACTCTATCGGACCGAGTTTGACAAGATACCGTCATTCTCTCGATTTTACGAGTTTAATAACCAACCTTTACTCAATGCATTAAGATATTTCACGACCTGAACATGTACGCAAAATTCCCAGTCCTACCTTCAAGCACTCGGTGCTAAATGCCTCTATTTACGGAAGTGGGGTGAACCGAATTCACTTCTTATCCACAAATGCGTAGGCATCTTCTGGGTAGACTTCTCGGTTTTTCAATACAACCGTTATTTTGCAACCAATATCTTAAATGAGTTCAAGAACAGATCGTAGCACATCAATAACTATGTAAGGCAAATTTGTGGTGTATCCCTTAGTGAAAACATTTCTTTGGGAAGCGAGCCGAGCATCATCCCGAAGACTATGCAATAACCTATTTCTGAGTATGGAATACTCTTATCTCTGGTGAAATCAGAGATTTCCTCCAAATATTTTGGATAAACTTACGGAGTTTCGAGTAGTTATCAGACAATATGTCACTACTCAGAAGCTCCCACTAGCTTGTATCTTTCAAATGATCCCGAAGGTCGATATGAACAAGCTATGTAACTTCTTTAAATCTATTACCCTTTCCCGATTGAAAGGAAACTTAGGCATTGTTCCTTTACGACAGGGTTCCTTTGACTGGGAGATAGGAATCACCCTAAGCCAGTCTTCAGATCTTGTCTTTAGGGAATATGCACTAATTAATAGAATAGAAAGAAGCGTTTATCGAAATACGGAAACCATTTGCGTTTATATATTTTAAGATGTGTTACTAATACCTTTCCAGCAATGATTAGTGGTTCTGACTGTATCAAACAAAAGTCGGAGTCTTGGATTCGTGCTACGAATGTTGTATTCATCGTCAATAAGACAAACAAATTATCCTATTGAAAATGAATACGTTCGTTCCAACGAATCCGAAAACAGAAAATGAATTTTTTCGTGATACTCAAGAATTGAATCCGAGATTCATTTCTTATATCACTCCCACTAGTCTATCTGAAATAACTGCCCGTTGTCTATTTTGTTTATCGTTTAATGCAAAGCTACGTAGTTCTTCCAAAGGACTTAGCTTTTGAGAAAATTGCCTAGGATGCATTGGTCAGTGATCCGAAATCACTTTCCTTATCCTCTAATTTCCAATTTATTAATTTTCCGGTTTAGCCTTAAAACTACTTAGTTTAGATGACTAACACTTATGAACATTCTTTCCCATTCTTTACTTTCTTTAGATGGAAACAGTTTTGAACTAGCAGTTCGTTTGAGTAGACACGACTCTTGAACTGTGGGATGTTCAGTGTTACTTGCTTGGACTATCGATTTTTCTAATCGTCAAATCATAAGACCAAAGCTCCCACTAATTTATCGGTTCCAAATACCGTCTAACTAGCCACACTTTGTATTTATGATTTTTCAAAGATTAGAACATCACCCAGAACTAAGCTCCCACTAGTTTATCAGTTCCAAATACTGTCTAACTAGCAAAGTCGTGTTCATGATGTTTCAAAGATTATAAAATCTCCAGAATTAAGCTCACAACTAGTTTATCAGTACCAAATACTGTCTAACTAGTAACGCTTTATTCTTGTTTTTCCAATAAATGGAGAAACTCTTGTGCAGTCTATTACACATTTCTATTGATTCAGAAAAACAACAAATCATAAGGCTAAGGCTCCCACTAGTTTATCGGTTCCAAATACCGTCTAACTAGCTATGCCTTATGTATATGATTTTCCAATTTTTCAATTTAGAAATTTGTCGTGTAATTACACTTTTAAAATCACTGAATGAATTTTATATGATAGTCCTATGTCATCTTTTGTAAACTAAGTATGGACGTCTCTCATTCAACACGAGTGACACCCGTGACATACCTATACTATGTCACTTAAGTTTTTAAAGGCTCAAGAGAATAAATCTCTTCCTAAATGCATTGTTTGATAATTACAACGTACTTGTTACTTTCCACATTTTTTATTGAAGTCCTATTACTAACAGTTTAGTAACCTAGAGATTTAGTTGTAAATAAAATGACAGAAAGTTAAATTCAAAAATAAATTTTCACTACTAGATTTTTATTTTAGGAATAATAAACTATAAAGTCTATCCTACCATTCCAAGGATTTAACCTCGTATAGTACTGTCCGAGAGAGGTCGATATCAAGATCTTATGACGGTTAAACTGAGACAATGTCTCTCAATGATTAAGCTTCGAGAATCGAACATCTCACGGGAATCAGACATCCCGGACATTTAATCATTGATTACCTTCCTTTTTCTAGCCTAGATATTTCGAAAATATCCACAAAGAGTGTGACCTACTATATCAGATCTCAGAGTACGCCCCGAGTATGCCTACGAGGGGCAGGTCAGTGACCCGACGAGTACCCGAAATCCTATCCTTTCGGAGACCAAGCCTTGAATTTTGATAGCGGTGAACACCATCCGAAGGGGGCCGAAATCAAAGCGGCACGAGGCGTCACCATTCTCTCACGTGCTTGCATCTATAGTAGAGGCCGTGGGGTTGGCTGTCGCCTTCCCCGCTCCCACTCAATATTTTGAAAAAGTGGTGGGTTTACTAATTACGGTTTTGGCCTTGACAATAAGAAACAATAAATCAAAGTACTCCGAATAGGGTCGGTTATGTAGGCAAGCCTACGCCGTCTTATTCGTTGGAACATATGTGACAGTTCAGGCCAATCCGGCAGGAGAAGCCCCGTTTAGCCCGAAGGCTTATCGGCTATGCTAAGTCCTATCGAACTGCTGTAACGTACATCACACGTGGAGGGGAGTCGATTGAGCCGAAGCTCGGTTGAACTCGCCCAACCATGGTTAGACCATTTCCGAACCCATGTACTAAGATTCTCCGATTTCTAAGTTGTCACCCAAAGCGTAATCTCGTTTTTGTTTAAGGTGGGTTCACTGAGAAGCCATCACCGAAAAAGCTCAACGATTTATCCAAGTGGGATTCACCGAGAATCCATCACTAAAATCGTAAACGATTGACATAAACCCGGGTCCTCGGTTTTTATAATTAGCTACTTATTATTTAACTACCACATATTAAATTAATAAGCATTCATACTAATTATTCGAGTTATACATGCCTAATTTATTCGAAATAAACTAGCTACATGTATGCATTGGAGTGGAATCATGAAGATGCAAGTCATGGCAATTTTCCGGTTTTAAGCACGTAATCTTGATCAAACACAAAATTATACCGAAAAGTAAACACCGAGATGGATCGTTGGTACCCCCGTATCTATCCTATTAAAAAAAACACAAACCCTAACTAGGATTTATTATTTGCTAATCTGCTGCTGCTGCGAATTATCGATGATCGGAAATCCAAACGAACCTTGATCGTCATGAAACTTTATGGATCTATTCTTCACTCCGCCTACTTCAATCTGAACGGTTGGATCTTCGTTTCAATGGTCCAATTTTCTCCAGCAATCCGTCGATCTAACTGCTGCATCTGTTTGTAACTGCGGCGCAACAGTGTCTTCCTGGGGACGATCGGGCATCGAGACAAATCCCGATCGACCTTAAATTTTTATTGCTTGTTCATAACTCCATGGTAGTCAATCTGAATGGTCGGATCTTCGTTTCAACGGTCCAATCTCTTCCAGAAATTCAACGAACTCACAGCTAGGGTTTTAATGCCTGCTGTGATTTTCTGTTACAGCAGCAACTTTATAGCAGCGATCGGACATCGAGATCGACTCCGATCGTCGCGAAATTTTGAGGGCATGTTCTTCAACTTTTATTCTTCATTCTGACCGGAGGGATTGTCGTTTCAACGGCTCAAACTCCGGGAAAAAATAAAAAACGGAACAGCAATAAAACAGATCTACTTCTAGGAAATTAAAATTACAAAATTTCCTATACTCATATAAACGAATTTATATGAGTTTACAATAGATCTAACGAGTAAACAATACCAACCCCAATCCATCTCTTCAACCACAACAATCACAAGCATACAATCATGATTAAATTCGAATTTTACCAAAAAAACGAAATAAAACATCTAAAAACATGTTTTTCCACTCAAAGATCTAATAGGGTACCTAGTGGGGCATTTATATATGATGATAATCATATAGGGCTGGACCGATTTGATTTGAGTTCTTGATATAATTCCGTAATCGAGAAGTCTTATCGAATCACAAGATGATCATATATGGATTAATCTTAATCCGAGGTGATCATGGCATTTAACGCTTAGACTAGGGTAGAGTTTGATGTGTTAGTAAGGATCACTGAAGATGTGGTCCAACACTTCTCGTTGGCTCTATTCGGAATGAGTGAGTGGTCTCGTGCTATCACGAGATATGGAATCCATTCCTTCCTCGGGAAGTAGAGAGACGGTTCCTTATTTGTTGACCCTAAAGCGATCGATCGGCCGAGTTCATATTATATTGAATATGAACTAATTGATCACTAGGGGTTAATGGTAAATAAGGATAAGATGTTTCGAGAAGGGTTTACGGAAATATCCCGAATCGAAATGAGCGATCTATGGAGGGTTTATCCGTATGTAATGATTATATCGGTGGGTGCTTTCGACTCATAAATTGAGTGTAAGTTATCTATATTCGATAGAGTTCGAGTTTCGGGTTTATGGTGGTGTAATCCCGGAATTAATAGGTTGGATATAATTATTTCGTCGGATGAGTAATTTTATTCGATTTATTGTAATTTATCGAATATACGGGCCCATTGGCCCCGACGCGCTCTCCCGAAATAGCATAATTGGATTTCTCGTCGTTACACCTCAATTATAATTAAATAGTGGATTGGGCTATTTAAATTGATATGTGGATTAATTGTTTAGTTGGACTAAATAATTAAATACACTTAAAAGACATTTTTCAGTGACTTACCAAATTGGTGTGTTGACCTTTTTGACCAAATTGGTCAAATATGGAAACATGCGTGTAACCTCATTTTGGGTTTTGCAAGTGGCGCATGGTTTTATTATTATTTAATTATTGGGAAATTAGTTTTCTTGGATAATTATTTAATGTGTGATTTATCTTTTATTTGTTAAATGATAATTCATGGAATATTAGATAATAATATGATTTATCTTAATTTGTTTGGGATAATCATTTTATTTATCTTTTATTTGGAAAAGGATTAATGTAATAATTATCTCTTAATTATTTAATCCTTGAAGGTTAGTTTTACTTCTCCTATATATAAAGAGAGTTCTTCCAAGCCTTTTAAAACACACTATTCACGTCACTATTCATAAGAGAAATTGGCTGAAAAATTTCGCCTCTATTCTTAGGGTTGAGTTGGAAAAATCTTGGGATTTTTCCGGTAGCATATCAAGGAGGTCCGGCGGCGGGAAACACCATCCACCTGGTGTTGCTGGGAGACACGCGTTGGAAGGCTGTGGCTTCTCAAATACGTGTTCTTGGAGATCTATCGTTCTTGGAGTTAAGCACCATAAAAAGGTAAAAATCCTAAACCCCCTTGTAGGATTAGATCTTTTATTTATGTATTTTGTTTCGTTTAGATCTAGATCTGATGTCTTCTGCTGCGTAATCGGGTCAATCTATGATTGATCCGACGATATTACATCTAACATGTACTTCACCTTCAAGCCAATTAATGATAAAGCAGAGCTTTCACAAAAGAAGTCAGATTCTTAACCCCTTGCTTTGTTATTTATGTACCATATATTTTTAGGTCACCAACTCCTTTGACTTACATTGCGGACTTCTTTTCTTTGGAATTTACCGGTTAACTTGATGACTGTTTAGTTCACCAATTCTTTTGACTTACATTTAAACTTTTTTAAGTCTATTTGGTTTTTGCTTTTGTTTTCCTGGTTTATATTAACCATATATATATATATATATATATATATATATATATATATATATATATATATATATATATATATATGGGCTTATCAACAGTGCAGATCCAGCCCAACTTTCAGAGGAAGATGTGAAGTTAAAATACCCTAGTTTCATTGACAGGGCATTCAACAAGATGAAGAATCTTTCTGTAATGATTGATAGTTGTCTCTTGATGTACAGACCTCAATGCCCAATGAACTCCGAAGGTTGTGTTAGGGTTAGAGTTTTTGACAACAGACTATGCGAACCTGATTGCAAACAGGCTGAGTTTGTTTTCCCAGTCTCTTGCTGTTTAAATATGACCTATTTTGGAAATGCCTATGCTAGTTTAAATGACAAGGAATGTCCTTGGTCAATTACTTATGTTTTGGAAAAAGCTAATATTAAGGCTGATGTGAATTACTGTAAAATGAAAGCTTTTTTAAAGCTTTCAACAGTGAAGAGGCCCAATGAATTAGCATTCAGAGGTCCAGTAATTGACATAAAGTCTAAAATTTTCAGCAGAGATAATGTTGATGTATGGCATTGTGGGTTTAAAAAACCCACTCTAAGTCGTTGTCTTAGTGCTCGAAGTGACCACATTGGAAAGCCCAAGGCTATAACATGTGGCCCCTGGAGATGCGTTTTCGGATAGCGAGATCATCGTTTAGTCATTTGGAGGCCGAAGATCTCGTGACAACGCAAACAAGCCCTCATCTTCAATTAACTGTTTATCTGAAACAGTTGGCTCTAAGCACAGTGTTGGGCTTATCAACAGTGCAGATCCAGCCCAACTTTCAGAGGAAGATGTGAAGAAGAATCTTTTGGAAGCAGAAAAAAATAAAATTAAATTTGGGATTGCGTGCACCGCAAGCAAACACTGTGTATAAGTATACTCTTTTTGACTGTTTAGTCTTTCAGTCATTGCATGGAAGAAATCTGTGTAAGTTATAATTTGTGGCTTATTATCTGTTTATTCACAACGTTGTTAAATTTAATAACTGTTTTAAATGGGTTCACGTATATTCGATGTGGACGAATATCCCACGAATTGGGAAGGGTTAAGAGCGATGTGCGTAGATCTTTGGATTTCGTCACAATTGGCACACTTAAGGGCCTGTCAAGAGACAGGGGAGAAATTTGTCTGTCAAGGCCCTTTGTTCATGGATCAGAGGAATCCGTTTCTGTTAATGCAAAGGTTGGCTAAATTTCGTGCTGTTAACCGCAGGTTTAACAGGCAGAAGTGTAAGTATTTTATTAAGAGGCAGAAAGCAGAGGTAGATGTTCAAAGTTTGAGTTATGTCAACATCAAACAGGAAAATGAGGGAGTATCTAGCAAGCACCAGGAGGAATGCGTATGCAAGTTTAAAGAGGAATCTGTTTGGAACAGCTCCTAGATATTCTTACAGCCTCCACTAGAGACCACCTGCTTTTTTATAAAAAAAAACCCTTTTTTAGGCAGAAAAGACTTTCTGAGAGGAGATTGTTAACAATTCATGACAAACTTACAATTGAAAACACAGGTGAATGTAAGCTCTTGAATAATATAAGTCAACGGTCTAGTTCTGATCAGAGGCTTGGACATGATATTAATTTGTATGGAATTAATATTAAGGGGAAGGTTCATCTTCAGGTGTGTGAGCCATTAACGGGTCTTCATGTTATATGGTTTTTACTTGTTGATAAAAAACCTAAAGCTACATCATCAGAAAATTTGAAGATGCAGGATGTTTTCGACATTTATCTTTGATGAACCCTCTCTTTGCTATGATTAAAGGAGATGACCGATGATTCGGGGTTTTAAGAGGGGTGTTTTTGGCTAACAAAGGAAGGAGCTAATTCAGGTGGTCAGAAAGAGCAAGTTGTAAAAGAATATTGCAACAAAAAAATATGTGTTAAATATGGTGGTGCAACCACTGGCACTATTGATAACATTCATGAGAATGCTTTGTATTTATGTCTTTGCTAGTTTCGTGAAAGGTACATTAGCGAAGAATGACAAGATCCGCCGAATGTATTTTACAGATTAATAAATAAATTTTGTGAATCAAAGAAGTGTTATATAATCTATTATCATAAAGACATCGGCCCATTGGGTTTAATATAATGGTTCTTTTATTTCTAATTGTATTACATTCCCTTGAGCCCATTCAGAGAATCCAGTATTGTCCCTATCTATTGCAATTTTGTAACTCTGATCAGGGTTACATAATACAATGCATGGAATACCCCCTGGTACTTTTTTTTTTCTTACAATACTTATCATTAACAGTAAAGTCTTTTTGAGCACCTAACAATTCTTTTTTGTAAGAAAAAAAATTGAAGGGTATATCGTCTACAATATTATATAGGGCGTTTTCATCATAAGAAGAAAAATCTATACTTCCACAAAAATAATTATGCAAACTTCTAGCCCAAGCTGTCTTCCCTGTTCTGGTTGGGCCTTCAATTATCATCGACAGTGGGCGGTCCGGTTTGTTCTCTGGGTCCTGCCAGATGAACGGTTGCTCGGCCTGCAGGTGGGGGAGATGATGAACTATGCCCTGTACAATCCCCCTGAAATCTAAATGTTAAGTTAGTCATTAACCCATGAACATTAATGTTATGTTAGTCATTAACTCATGACCATTAAGGTTAAGTTAGACCATAATCATTACAGGTGAGAGAGATGAACAATGGTCAAAGTGTTCTAGTGGATCTGTCATATACTCCTTAATCAATAATTGATTTAACACAATTATCCCTGAAAATGATTATCTGGGTATATGAGTGATTGACAGTACTCCAACACTGAGCCGGCGGCTGCAGTTATAGATTGTATAATAAAAGCCCCCCGCTTGTTGAACAGAATTTATTTTTGGTAAGCGTTGAAAACCTATACACCTCTGTAGGTTCAGAAAATGTAACTCAAGGAAACGTCGAGTGGGCACATGAAATAACCCTAATGGACCTTATGGAACATTATCATCAAATTAGGGATACATTAAATACTAATCGCTCATCTCCTCCACCCTGCAGGACCCGGAGAACAAACCGGACCGCCCATCATCGATGATAATTGAAGGCCCAACCAGAACAGGGAAGACAGCTTGGGCTAGAAGTTTGGGCTGCCATAATTATTTTTGTGGAAGTATAGATTTTTCTTCTTATGATGAAAACGCCCTATATAATATTGTAGACGATATACCCTTCAATTTTTTTTCTTACAAAAAAGAATTCTTAGGTGCTCAAAAAGACTTTACTGTTAATGATAAGTATTGTAAGAAAAAAAAAGTACCAGGGGGTATTCCATGTATTGTATTATGTAACCCTGATCAGAGTTACAAAATTGCAATAGATAGGGACAATACTGGATTCTCTGAATGGGCTCAAAGGAATGTAATACAATTAGAAATAAAAGAACCATTATATTAAAGAGATAAAGAGCCAAAAGTCCTTTTTTTGGCACAAAATGAATAAATAGGACACACATATTTTTTTAGTTGCAAAAAGGACAAACAATTTCAGACGGACAAAATTACCCTTTATGAGACGCGCGAGTAGCTTCAGTGGTATTATTTGCATATTATTATATGTTTTTTTTTTCTTTTTTCTTTTTTCAAACACTCGTAACTTTTGATTTACAACTCCGATCATCGAAATTTTTTCACCAACATTCATGTTTTTTTTTTTGCTCTTCAATTTGAGCCCAAATACGATACCCTTCCAACGTATATTTTGAAAGACGAAAAAATATTTTTATTAACCGGAGCGTTTTTTCTTATAAACGACCGTAACTTTTGATTTAGAACACCGATCATCAAAATTGTTTCACCGAAGCTCATATTTTTTTTTATCTTCATTTTGAGACCGCGTTTGATACCTTTACGACGTAGTATTTGAAAGCGGAATTTAATCGCAGATTTACACTAAACATGTCGACGTCGATAGTATCGAGTATCGATATCGTGAGTATCGATATCGATGTCGATTATACAAGAATATGCAGAGAACATTCCACCGGACTTTTAACAAAACTCAGATTAATAGCAAGTACAACAAACTATAGATTTAGTACAATATGTACATCGCTTAACAACATGAAAAATAATGAAAAAAGGATTTCTCGCTTGTTTAGTCTCTATTTACCATCATCAAAGCTATTTAATCACATGAATTTCTTTGTAAGGTTTTATCCAGAGATAAAGATCATTCTCCAAATGCAAAATTCGAGATACACTAACACACCGTGTTAAATTGGTTTATATGATACAATTTAGAAGAGATAGAATCATTAATGAGATAACTTGATTAAGGTGTGGCGTTTATAACATGCGAGTTCGATGAGTTAATCACTTGAATTAAGCCTAAAAAGTACATCGACTAAAAGGTAATACATAGAAGATCAAGACAAATGGACTATAGTTTAGTACAATAGGTACATCGACTAAATGGTAATACATGAAGATCAATACAAGTCCAAAACAATCAACTATCACCAAATTATAAGAAGGATATTATAGTTCAAAGAACTAAATTATCATGCCCGAATTCACAAGGTGTTGAATTACAAGTTCAAGAAGCCTATGAACTAGGCCTATCTATTACATGATGATACAATGTAGATCAAAACTTCTTGACATGCCAAGGCACATAGTAAGCCTTTGAACTAGGCCTATCTATTGCATTAAGGCACACAGATACGATCGCGATGACGATGTCGATATTAGCGATGATCGATGATCGATGTCGAGATCGCAGATGATCGATCGATGTCGATGCTCGATATCGATCGTCGAGGCCAAAAGGACTCTCCATTCGGTTTTTGTTGCAAGGTCTATGTCCCCCAAATCTAACAACGCCAATAGCATAAGTAGAACCAACATGAAGCATATTAGCCCAAAAATCAAAATCTTGCTTATAACCACTAATCTTGAACGAATGACGGCCCATACGGTATAAGGATCTACCCCTTGGATCGAATATAAGCATCGACATCTTTCCGAACAAAAATGCAATATCAAGATTGGAAACAAGAATGACATGTGAAGTAGTCATTTCATACTTTTCCGTATTTACAAACTCAGCTACTCCCTCAATCCGTGGCTTGGATGAATCGATGATTAAACTAACCTTTTTTGCCTCATTTTCACGACCAAATAATCTCAGCATACCAACAACCGGAAGCACCAATGCTTCATGACTACCAATTCCTATGTTTGGTTCAAATGGCATTTCGTCGAACACGTGTCGGGTATCTCCCAATGTAAGAAAACCGATATTCATAAGAATATAACAGCCCATTTCTGACTAATAATCTAATTCAAAAACATGGAAATGAAACTGCTTTCCTAAGACGTTGAAAGATAAAAGTATATATACTCAATGTAAAAATGGAAAATTCAAATGGCGAAGAATATCTACCTGGCCTCCTTTTTCGACAGTAAGTGGATGACCAACAGCAACCTGAACACAAAACTGATTCAACGCAGTCCCAACTCCCAAAGATAGCGTCATAGTCAAACCGGATGCACAGCTCATCGTCAATTGCAGTCTCGTCTGTCAACAGACCATAAACAACTCCCTGGTTCAAATCCGTGACGCGGATTCCCCATGCCTTGCAAGTATTGAAAACAGAAGGTTTAGCATCAGGGTGAACTTGAATTATATAAGCTTTAAGCTCTCTTTCAATTACTGTAGCTGGAATGGAGAAGAAGAAGATAATTAGCAGTAGAAATGCAATACAAGAAGAAGGGTGAAGAGAAAAGATCGCCATTGTTGAAATTTGTGAATGAATTAGATTAGTGATAAAGGAAGAATATCGATAAAGGAAAAAGGAGAAATAGTAGGTGAACAAAAATGGGATGAGAATTGCGTCGGATTTGTTTTCTAAGTAAATAGGGAAATATTCGTCCGGTGGAATTTATTTGTCCTTAATGCAACTAAAATATTGAAGCTGGATTAACACTTAATTAAGAAGGGAAAAGTGGACTATAAACTAATTTTTCCTATATTAAACCCAATGGGCCAGATGCTGCAGTAATAGATTATATAACACTTCTTTGATTCACAAAATTTATTTATTAACTGTAAAAAATACATTCTGACGGATACTGTCATTACTGCTAATGTACCTTTCACAGAACTAGCAGCACATAAATACAAAGCATTCTCATGAATGTTATCAATAGTGCCAGTGGTTGCACCACCATATTTAACACATATTTTTTTGTTGCAATATTCTTTTACAACTTGCTCTTTCTGACCACCTGAATTAGCTCCTTCCTTTGTTAGCCAAAAAACACCCCTTCTTAAAACCCCGAATCACATCGAGTCATCTCCTCTTTAATCATAGCAAGAGGGTTCATCAAAGATAAATGTCGTAAAACATCCTGCATCTTCAAATTTTCTGATGATGTAGCTTTAGGTTTTTTATCAACAAGTAAAAACCATATAACATGAAGACCCGTTAATGGCTCACACACCTGAAGATGAACCTTCCCCTTAATATTAATTCCATACAAATTAATATCATGTCCAAGCCTCTCGATCGTAACTAGACCTTGACTTATATTATTCAAGAGCTTACATTCACTGTGTTTTCAATTGTAAGTTTGTCATGAATTGTTAACAATATCCTCTCGTAAAGTCTTTTTCGCCTAAAAAAAAATGTTTTTTTATAAAAAGCAGTGGTCTCTAGTGGAGGCTGTAAGAATATCTAGAGCTGTTCCAAACAGATTCCTCTTTAAACTTGCATACGCATTCCTCCCGGTGCTTGCTAGAGTACTCCTCATTTTCCTGTTTGATGTTGACATAACTCAAACTTTGAACATCTACCGCTTTCGCTTCTTAATAAAATACTTACACTTCACGCTCGTTAAACTGCGGTTAACAAAGACTAAATTTAGCCAACCTTTGCATTAATGTAAACGGATTCTCTCGATCCATGAACAAAGGGCCTTGACAGACAAATTTCTCCCCTGCCTCTTGACAGCCCTTAAATGTTCCAATTGTGACGAAATCCAAAGATCTACGCACATCGCTCTTAACCCTTCCTAATTGTAGGATATTCGCCCACATCGAATATACGTGAACCCATTTAAAAGCAGTTATTAAATTTAACAACGTTGTGAATAAAGCAGATAATAAGCCACAAATTATAACTTACATGATTTCTTCCATGCAATGACTAAAAACTAAGCGGTCAAAAAGAGTATACTTATACACGATTGCTTGCTTGCGGTGCACGCAATCCCAAATTTAATTTTATTTTTTTTCGCTCGCCAAAAGATTCTTCTTCACATCTTCCTCTCAAAGTTCAATGGATCTCCTTTGATCGCTGATAAGCCCAACATCAGTAGCTTAGAGCCAACTGTTTGAGATAAAGCGATTAATTGAAGATGAGGGCTTGTTTTGCGTTATCACGAGATCTGGGCCTCCAAATGACTAAACGATGATCTCGCTATCTGAAAACGCATCTCCAGGGCCACATGTTATAGCCTTGGGCTTTCCAATGTGGTCAGCTCGAGCACTAAGACAACGACTTAGAGTGGGTTTTTTAAACCCACAATGCCATATATCAACATTATCTCTGCTGAAAATTTTAGACTTTATGTCAATTACTGGACCTCTTAATGCTAATTCATTGGGCCTCTTCACTGTTGAAAGCTTTAAAAAAGCTTTCATTTTACAGTAATTCACATCAGCCTTAATATTAGCATTTTCCAAAACATAAGTAATTGACCAAGGATATTCCTTGTCATTTAAACTGGAATAGGCATTTCCAAAATAGGTCATATTTAAACAGCAAGATACTGGGAAAACAAACTCAGCCTGTTTGCAATCAGGTTCGCATAGTCTGTTGTCAAAAACTCTAACCCTAACACAGCCTTCGGAGTTCATTGGGCATTGAGGTCTGTACATCAAGAGACAACTATCAATCATTACAGAAAGATTCTTCATCTTGTTGAATGCCCTGTCAATGAAACTAGGGTATTTTAACTTCACAGATACAACTGCAGATCCTGACTTTATATCAGTACAATCAGTCTCATAATCACCAGAAACAGATTCAGCTATTGGAATTTCCATACTGTTGTAGATGCTTTTCCAATAATTTCAACACAAGAACAATTAATCGGAAAAAATGCGGATTTTTCACCGTTTCGATCAATTGCTACAGTAAAAAAAGTCAATTTTTGAATAGTAACCCTGGGTTTTTTCCAAGGATGTAATGATTGTTTGAGAAACAATAGTTGCTAAAGCAGAAAAGTTAAAAAAAAAAAAAAAAAAAGCGCATTTACTATTGATCAGCAGTGAAAAGTAACCCGACAGGCACTATTGTACAACAGTAAAAAAGGGATTATTCCCAATGTATATGATGGTTAGCCACGTGGGTAGGGACAGTTGTATCCCAGCCAATAACAAATCATAAGCCGACACGTGGCAAAACCTGTAATATTATTTGGTTTTGCCACATGAACGGCCAGGATTAAAAATCAGAATCAGAGGGCACTATAAAAGTCCCTCTGTCCCTCCGCAAAACCATTGTAAGAAAAGAGTTCAAAAACACTATTACTCAATCTCTTTCTCTATCTATTATTCTATCTCTAAAAAAACTAACTATGCCTCGCAGACCTGCTCAATACAGACTGCAGGGGAAATCAATTTTTTTAACATACCCACGTTGCCCCATTATTCCCATTTTCTGCCTTGATTTTTTATTTAATTTACTAAAGGACCTAGACATTTTTTATGCTAGAGTCTGTAGTGAAAATCATGCTGATGGGGAGCCTCATTTGCATTGCCTAGTACAATTAAATCAAAAGTTGGATACTAGGGACAATAGGTACTTTGACATCAAAGACCCAAATGGGATACAATCGTATCATCCCAACACTCAAATAGCAAAAAAAGATGCTGACGTTGCAGCTTACATCGCTAAAGGGGGGACATTTGTCGAAAGGGGGGTATACCAGGAAAATAGAACGTCAGCAAAAAAGTCTAGGGATGACATATGGACATCAATAATAAATGAGTCCACATCCAAAACTGACTTCCTGTCTAGAGTACAGGTAGAGCAACCGTTCATCTGGGCTACCCAGCTAAGGAATCTGGAATATGATATATATATATATATATATATATATATAGCGGGAGTAGAATGATTAAATGCATATGATTGTTTCAAATTGCAATATCATGATTTCATTTATGGTGGACATGATCGGTATTCAATGGATTTTTTTGTCATTAAAAATATGTTAACCATTAACATTTTTCTTTGGTGATATTGATGTGGATGAATGCACATAAACAGTGTTTCAATTAGGTCTATCCATTATAGGAGTCGTAAATGTGGTGGTTGTTGTGGTGGTTTTTTTTCCGATGAACTTTAAAATCTATTTGAAAGATAATTTTCCATTTTTTAGTATGATTTTTTTTGGTTAGTATGCCAAGGGTTCTAAAGAAGTTGCATCAAGAAAAATGCCCATCGGGATTGAAACATCAACAAGGAGAAAGATCTTGACGGAAGACGGGTAGCCTCGCATATGTTTAAAAGTTTTCTGAATGATGGTATGTATTTAAAACATTTCAATGAGAATTATTTTGATGGAAATCTATCAGCGTCTTGATTACATTTCCTAATCCTTAATTCTAACCCAATGACCCTTTGCCACACAATTTACATTGGTATTATTTGGCGTATGTTTAGTGTTTTTTTTTTTTGTGATATTAGCCTGAAGAATTTTTGTTGATTCTCCTTGCATGATGTTTTCTTGATTGAGATGTATCTCTGTACGTTGATTTGTCTACATTATTGTGCCTCAGTGGTCTTGGATATGCTTTGTGATATATGTTGTGATGTCTTTGCCAGCTGATCTATACATAGATTGGAGAATTTGTGCCTCTGCTGTTTCATTCACTTGGTGCCTACATTGGAGAACGTATGTTGACTCATGGCTGCGACTACTTACCTGGACGCGCATAATGGTTATTGTAAATTAATTTCATAATTTTTTGTTTTTTTTTTTGGAGGGGAGATTTCATATTTTCATTTTGCGTTACATTGTCAATACTTTAATCTTTTCACCGTGTCATTCTCATCATCGATCTTGAATGAGGGCAATATACGTTTTAAATTAATGATTTCCTTGTGTTCTTCCTTTCTGTTTCTTAATGATTTGATTGTGCTCACACATTCATATAATTTTCATAGGTTTTGAGGTGACGTGTAAAATGACGTTGGAATTCTACTATCTATTTGGTATAATTTGATTTTTATCATGAAAAGTAGACTTTTGTAATTCAATTGTCTCATTCATGATACAAATAAATTTTATCGTATGATCATATTATCGATTTACTTCTTAGTTTATAGTATTTGATTGTTGAAACTCCCGTGCATGTGCACGGGTACATGGCTAGTTTCTCTATATAATACATCCGTCATATAAAAAGAATCCATTTTTTGTGGTGCACACAAATTAATAAAACAATTAATATGTTGTATTTTAAGTAGTGATAGACATATATACTCCTATCAAATAATAAATGCTCTTTTGGAATATGAAATGATGAATATATAAAATTAAAGGTTGTGATAGGGGTATGCTTGGAAAAAATGTATTAAATGATGTATTGGTTTTCTAAATAGACACTTTTTATGGGACAATTCATTTTCAAAAATTAGACACTTTTTATGAGACGTAGGTAGTATTACATTGTGTGCGTGACGGATTCAGAAAATTATTATAAGGCGGTCTTAGTTTTCAAAGGATTATACACGTGTGTGTAAGTATATATATAGCAAATTACAAGGGGTGCATATCCAGATTTTTTGCTGAGGGTACCATAAATTTTCATCAAAGTAATCTCTTTGAACGCATATATTTGTTAGAAAGAAAAAGACAACATAAATTCCGCTAGGTACTTCACACGATAGTAATAATAAGAAATGAATGAATCAAACTAAGAACACACCATGAGTGTTCTTCAAGAATACGAATTTTACAGAAGGCGGGAAACTTACAAAGGATGAAGAATTGCAGTGTATTGAACCACTAAAGCATGATATGAACCTTCTAATTGATCATCCCTAAGTCTAACTTCGGTTTATATAGCAATCTGGAGGCTCAAATCTGTTACAACCGTCTAGCTGCCATTCCCAACTGAATTCTTCCGTTCAGCTCCGAGGACGCAGAATCCTGGTGAGAGAGGACCGAAAATTCTGAAGATCTTTTACAACCTGAAAGATGTATAGTAGTTTTTTTTTTTTTTTTTTTTTTGTCCATTACCGCAACGCAAGAAAAACTAATGTGACTATATATTATGAGTTATATAATGAAAAATTCAATACTATATATCACAAAATCCGAACATAATAACCCTTCTACTACTATCAATAAAAACTTCAAACACTACAAACAATATTTTTGATGGAAACCAACATTTCAAATCTTATTATTATTTTGTTTAAAATGTATCAATTTGAAAAAAATCATGTATTTTTATTTACATGATAAAAGTTTTATGTCAAAATATCCAATTATTAGGGGCAAATATAAATTATAGGGGAGAAAAAAAATACATAATACACATAATGGTGTTATTTTTCTGGATCCAAGGGGGGCGAGTGCCCCATTTGTCAAGGGTGCATCCGCCCCTGCTTCCGTTGGTGTTCGACCAATCGCTCCAATGAAGCCAAAATCATGCTCCTGCTAACTTTAGGCCTCAACACACCCCCTCAAGGCAGAACATGGATGAAAACCAAGCGAAGCTTTCCAAAACCATGCTCCTACTGACTTTAGGCCTCAGATTTAAGTGGTGTGTAAAGATCCTTGAGAGGAAATGCCTCTAGGAGCTTTGTTAGTGTGTGTTTGTCCACTGGTTTAGTCAAAATGTCTGCTGGCTGGTCTTTTGTGTTGATTGGAAGAGGAACTAAGACTTTTGCAATGGATTTTTCCCTGACAAAATGACAGTCAATCTCTATATGCTTAGTTCTTTCATAGAAAACAAGGTTTTCCACAATATCCAATGCACTCTGGCTATCACAATAGTGAGGGACGGTCTGAGTGTATGTATTCTGGAAATCCTTGAGCAAATATATGAGCCACTGGATCTCACAAGCTGTGATGGCCATGGCTCTCTATTCAGCCTCACTAGAACTTCGAGATATTGTAGGTTGCTTTTATGATTTCCAAGATATTAATGCATCTCCAATATAGACTAAATCGCCAGTTGTAGATCTCATTGTCTTTGTACAGCACGCCCAGTCTGAGTCACTAAAAGCTTTGAGAGTGATTGTTCCTTGACTATGAAAGAAAATACCTTCTCCCTAGTGCAGATTTGAGAAACCTTAGTAGCCTATAGGCAGCTTTCAAGTATGCTTCATTAGGCTTGTCCAAAAATTGACTTAATCGCTGTATATGAAATGCTATGTCAGGTCTTGTGTTCCCTAGATAGAGTAATTTGCCTACTAGGCTTTTGTAAGTAGTGTTTGATTCTAGGGCTGGTGCTTCAACTTCTATAAGATTTTGGGAAGTATCCATAGATGAGGCCACTGGTTTACAGTCAAGAAGTCCAAACTTCTTCAAGAGATCCAGACAATACTTCCTTTGGTTGATTATTATACCACTCTTTGACCTTGCTACTTCAAACCCTAGAAAGTATTTAAGTGTGCCAAGATCCTTTATTGTGAATGCATTGTGTAAAAGATCTTTCAAATATTGTATTTTTGACATATTTGAACTCCCAACTACTATATCATCCACATAAACCAATAAAGCCACAAAATCATCACTTTTCCTTTTGTAAAAAGGCTATGATCATTTTTGAGATTGTTTGTAACCATGTTCCAACAGTTTTTGGGTAATTTTGGCATTCCATTGCATGCTTTCATGTCTAAGACCATATAGGGGCCTGTTGAGTTTGAACCAATCCATTTGTTGTTAATCACTCAGGTGCCTTCATGTAAACTTCTTCTTCTAAATTTTAATGAAGAAAGACATTGTTGACATCAAGTTGATGCAAGTGCCAGTTCTTTTGAGCTGCTAAAGCCATAAATAACCTGATGGTGGTTTGCTTAGCCACAGGGGAAAAAGTTTCTAGGAAATCAATCATTTCAGTCTGTGTATAACCCTTGGCCACAAGCCTTGCTTTATATCTTTCACAGTTCCGTCTACTTTTATTTTTATTCTGAACACCCATTAACATCCAATGGGTTTAATTCCTTTTGGAAATGAGACCAGATATCATGTGTTAGTTTTTCTAGTGCTGCTAGTTCCAATTTCATCGCCCTCTTGCCATTTTTCTTTTGTGGCTACTTCTTTGTATGAGGAAGGTTCTCTATCACCATTAATGTTGCCAATAAGCCCTTGATAAGTAGAAGAAATGTTATAATAAGATAGGACATGATCTAAAGTATGTGATGAAGTCCTTTTGACATGATTTGCACAAACATAATCAGTCAAATATGATGGGTGGATCTTTGTCTAGTAGATTTTCTGGGTGGTGGTAGATCGGTGTTGTGTGAAGCTGAGGCATCATATGCCAATGTAGATTAATGAACATGAAGATCATTTGCCACAACTAGATTAGGTATAGGATCATTAGTATTAATAGACAGTGGCAGAAAAAGATCCTGGCAGATCAAATATAAAGGAATCGGAAAAAGGGAACACGGTCTCATGAAATGTTACATCTCTAGAAACAATAATGCTTCTATTATGAATGTTTAACACCCTGTAACCCTTAATATGAGGCTGAAAGCCAAGAAACACAGACTTTGTGCTTCTGTCTTCAAACTTACCCCTACCTTGAGATATAGATGAAACAAAACATAGACAGCCAAACATTTTCAACATGTCAAAACTAGGATTTTGACAAGATAAAACATGATGAGAGGTATCATTATTAAGAAAAGGAGTAGGTGTCGCATTAATTAAATGCACATCATGTAGAACACAATAATTCCAATATTCAACAGGAACATGAGACTATATTCTAAGTGCTCTAGCCACATTCGAGATATGTTGATGTTTTCTTTCAATTAGACCATTCTGTTGTGGGGTTCTAGTGCATGCCGTTTGGTGAACAATTCCTTTTTGTCTACAAAAGAATTTCATGGTGAGTTCAGCACCTTGAACAACTCTTTTAGTCTTTACACATCTATCAAACAGTGTTTGCACAAAAACACAAAATTGCTGTTACAAAGTATTGGTTTGATCTTTAGTTTTCATCATGAAAATCCAAGTATATCTACTTTTATCATCTACGATGGACAAGAAATAATAGTCTCCATCTACAGAAGGCACTCTATTTGGTCCCCAAATATCCACATGGATTAGATCAAAACAATTAAGAGTAAAATTTACTAACAGGAAATTTTGGTATTTTCTGTTTAGCCAAAGGGCATATAGTACATTCATGATTTGGAAGCTTTATACTAGCATCTAAACCCCTTAAAATCTGCGTTCTTTCATTAGAGGGATGCCCTAATCTAAAATGCCATAAATCAGTACTAGAAATGTTACAAGAATTGGAATCAACAGTAAGTAAACTTCTTTTTTCTAAAAAACTTTGCTTGTTAGCAGTCAGGATGTAAAGTCCATTTTCCAATCTAGTTGAACCAATCTTCCTCATAGTTTGTTGTTCCTGCACATAACACATGTTAGGGCCAAATACAACAGAAATATCATCATCAGTAGCCAATTTCCTAACAGATATTATATTGTAATTGAAAGAAGGTATACATAATACATTGTGCAGAACAAGTGTGCTATTGATTCTCATATCTCATGTGTGTGTAACAACCACTGAGGAACCATTTGGGAGCTTAACAAACAGATTTCTAGCAATTTGAACATCACATGTATACTGCAAAGAAAATGTACTGTGGTCAGTTGCCCCTGAACCTATGATCCAGTGGACATTACTGCCATTGATACCCTGCCCTTGTGCAGAGCTTCCTGCCGCCATCACCACTGCATTGCATTGATTGTTGGAAGTCTGCCAGACCTTGAATCAAATATAGCAAATGGTCATATTGAGACTTTGTGATTGCAGGATCACCAGAACTTGGAACTTGCTGATGATTAATGCAAGGTTCTTGATCTTCAGAATCTTGATCATAAGACACATTATTAGCCACTGAACCTGCACCTCTACCATAACCCTTAGAGTTTGGAGGATATACATACTTCTTGTAGAACTAGTTGATGGTATGCCCTTCTTTACCACAATGAGTACAATAAGGCTTCTTGTTATTGCTTGCCACCACCAGGATTCAGGGGTGAACAAAATAACCGGAAACCAAACCGATCCAAACCGGAAAAGCGTAAACCATGGTTTTTTTGTTGGTTTTTGTATTGTAAAAAACCAAACCGTGAAAAACAATTTGATATTGGTTTCTGTATGTTTTAATATTTACATGTGTGTGTGTGTGTGAATATGTATTTATATGTCTATGTATATCACTGTTGGTTATGGGGGCCTTTAATCAAAGTCGGTTCTCATAATGCACCCTCAAAAAGTTGGTTCTATTGTAGTGCACAGGTAGAGTGGTGCACGAGTAGATTAGGTGTGGTGCAAATAAAATCCCCCTTAGTTATCACTACATGTAAATGATTAATATCTCAGACCATTATCTATTAATACTTCAATCAACTACCTCACACGTAGATTTTGGCCCCAGCCTAATTGGACCTATGACAAGATGAAACAAAATAGTTTACATGACTTTATATGATCAGCCTAATTGGAATGTGTGGGTTTACATGTCTTTATATGATCGGCCTAATTGGAATGTGTGACAATAGCATGTTGTGTGTATGTATATACACCGTACACACACACACACACACACACACACACACACACACACACACACACATATATATATATATATATATATATATATATATATATATATATATGGAAATAGCAGAGAAGACAAAAAAAAACCGGGAAAAACCGGAACCAAGCCGATCCAAACCGGACCGAATAAAATGGTTTTACCTAGTTATGGTTCGGTTTTGGTTTGTGAATTTGAAAACCGTAAAAAAATGGTTTGATTTTAAAAGTTGTAAAAACCGGAAACCGGACCATGTGCACGGATTCCCTCTACCTCGCCCTCTACCTTGATTAGAAAACCTATTATTGGACATGACATGATTACAATCTTGACATCTGGAAGGGGTATGGTCATCAAGACCTGAGACTTGACATTACTGAAATTGCCATTTGATCCCTTCAGGAATCTGGTGGTATAGGCATTGGCATAGTATTCTCTGATAGTTTGAAGTGCAGGACAAGTACAAGGTGCGATTGGCCTCAAGATAAGGTACTGATCCCATACGGTTTTTATCTTTGTAAAATAATCTGTCACAGACAAATTACCCTGCCTAACCTTCTCAGTTTCCTCCTCAAGGTTGGATAATTTATAAGCATCACCCCTGCCAAATCTGTCTAGATGATCCAACCATATTTTCCTAACTGTGTCAAAGTACATGACGCTCTCAGAAATGGCAGGAGACATGGAACTATGGAAGTTAACAGCCAAAAAGTCACCCAAATCATTGTAATACATCCAATCTTCAAATGCTGGATCACAGTGGTGCCATTGATAAAACTCAGTTTCTTCTTTGATGATAAGGCCTTCGAAATGGCCCTTTTCCAGTGATTAAAGTTTTCAGTACCCTTCAATAAAGGCTGAACAAGAATGCGACTTGGATTATCTGAACTATTGCCTGGAACCACAGCTCTATTTGCAGCAGCCATTGAAAACTTTCAAGAACTTCAATTATGATTAAAGAATCAAATCGCGGAAACGAAGTGTTAATTCTCTGATACCATGTAAAACATTCTTGAATAATGTTGAAGAATTGAGCAATGAGCTTAGAACAAGAAACGAATGAATCAAACTAAGAACACACCATGAGTGTTCTTCAAGAATTCGAATTTTACAGAAGGCGGAAATTAAAAAGGATGAAGAATTATAGTGTTTTGAACCACTAAAGCATGATATTAACTTCTAATTAATCATCCCTAAGTCTAACTTCTGTTTATATACCAATCTGGAGGCTCAAATCTGTTACGACCATTCCCAACTGAATTCTTCCGTTGGTGTTTGACCAATTGCTCCAATGGAGCCAAAACCATGCTCCTGCTGTCGTTTTCCTTGTCATTTCCTGGGTAAATAAGAATTTGAAAAGCAGTTTTTAAAAATTAAATTAGGAAGGTAAGTGTAATGTCTCGTATTGAAAAAATGCCGAAATATAATGATGAGATATAATGGGCACTAAGATGTAATGCTGAGACAATGGGTCTAAATAATTATTGTATATATTATGCCTCAAATAGAGTCGTCGGGTCTGAGTTCTAAGGTGTTACAACAAGCTCATTTATTACGTTTGTTTGTGAGTGTTTTTTTTCTCAAACAACAAAATTACCTTATTTTTCAGTACTACAAAAAAAGCATAAAGATCACAGTTTTTAAATGTGATATATTCACTTTAGTCATAGTTTCCAAAATGGTGGCATATCGAGGTGTGACGTAAAGTACTTTAATTCATTCATATTTAATGTGATCTATTCTAGTTGTTATCACACTTGAAAACCGTGATCTATTATAGTTATCACACTAAAAACCGAGATCTATTATCATTTCAACACATTTAAAAACTGTGATATATTTTAATTGTTATCATACTTAAAAACTGTGATATATTATAGTTGGTATCACACGTAAAAACCGAGATCTATTATAATTTCAACACATTTAAAAACTGTGATCTATATTGTTATCACACATAAAAACCGAGATCTATTAAAATATCAATCACACCTATAAAAGTGTGTTCATTCTTTTATTCCTTCAAAAACGAAATATACGCACACACATTTTTTTGTTCCCAGTGGGACTCAAACTTGGATACTCCGGATTAACAAGCCACACTAATTACCACTGGACCGATGTCTTCTTTCTTCTCGTTTTCGGCCGCACTAAACTAAGATCTCATCATAAAATATCATATTATTTTAATCACAAATAAAAACCGTGATAATAAAAACTGTGATCTATTTTAGTTGTTATTACACTTAAAAACCGAGATCTATTATAATTTCAACGCATTTAAAAACTGTGATCTATTTTATTTGTTATCTCACTTAAAAACTGTGATCTATAGTAGTTGTTATCACACTTAAAAACCGAAATCTATTATAATTTCAACACATTTAAAAACTGTGATCTATTTTAGTTGTTATCACACTTAAAAACCGAGATCTATTATAATTTCAATCACACCTAAAAAAGTGTGATCATTTTTTTCGAAAACGAAATATGCGCACATACATTTTTTGTTCTCAATGGGACTCGAACCCAAATACTCCGGATCAAGGAGCCAAACTAATTACCGTTGGGTTGATGCCTTCTTTTTTCTCTTTTCGACCACACTATATAAACTAAGACCTCATTATAAAGTATCATATTATTTTAATCACACTTACAAACTGTGACTGATTGATGTTTTTGTTTCAGTTTTCCTAAAAACCATGATAATAAAAGGTTAATGTGTTAATTTTACTTTCTTTGTCTCGATTTTTTAAAAACTGAGATCTTTTTCATTTTAAAATGTGATATGTATCCTTTTGTAATAGTGAAATAAAATCAATCACACCTAAAATCCGAAACCTAAATATAAATATCTAACCATTTTAATCACAGTTAAAAACTGAGATTTATTGGTATAATACATCTCACTTTATTCAATAACTGTGATAAAAAATTTAAGTGTGATATATACATTTTCCTTGTCTCAATTCTTTTAAAAGTGTGATCATTATTATTTTATAAGTGTGATCTATGTCTCCTTTTGTATTAGTGGATATAATTTGTCTCACCTTTTCATAACTGTGACAAAAATATCATATGAATTCAGTCACAGTTGAAAAATGAGATTAATTGATATAATTTATCTCGCTTTTAAATAACCATGACAAAATTTATCATACCAATTCAATTGCAGTTTAAAAGTGTGATTGATTGGTATAATTTATCTCGCTTTTTCAACAGCTGTGACGAAAATATCATATCAATTCAGTCACTGTTTAGATGTGAGATTGATTGATATAATTTATCTCACTTTTTTTAATAATTGTGACAGAAATATTAGATCAATTCAGTTACAGTTTAAAAATGAGATTGATTGATATAATTTATCTCGGTTTTTCAATAACCGTGACAGAAATATCATATCAATTAAGTCACACTTTAAAAATGAGATTGAATTGATATAACTTATCTCGGTTTTTCAATAAGTGTGATAGAAAGTTGTAAGTGTGATATATATTTTTTTTCTTTGTCTCGGTTTTATTAAAACTGTGATTATTACGTATCTTAAGGGTGACCTATAGCATATTCTGTAGTAGTGTTTTCTTCAAAAAAAAAAAAATTTACCTCATTTGAAGGACAGTAAACCACATGTATACAGTGGGACTCAAACTCGAGACCTCAAGGTCTTGAGACCTATGTTTAACCATTTGAGCTAAGCCTCGTTGGGTAGTTTAGGTTTTTAAGTGTTTTTTTTTCTTTCTAGAAAAACGAAAATATTCTTGAAGTTTAGAATATTAAAGCCAAAAAAAAAGGTTTTATGACATTGATCTATACCATTAATAAATGTTCAAGTGCATTTCATAAGGAGCGTTGTGATATATATTCTCTTCTATAACTCTTTAATTAAGCCTCAACCAACCTTACAATCTCAAGCCTATTTTAAATTTCTCACCACCTCTTTTATATATATATATATATATATATATATATATACTAGTGGCTGCAACGTGCTTTGCACGTTTTGGCCCTCGGTTTTTTCCGATTATACGTGTAGTACGGTAGAAACGCAAAACGTCGTTTAATAGTGTAATACATGCATTGGACATGCAATGGAACAAAGAATAGTCTATGCTACCTACCTATTCTTCACATCCATCTTCTTCCCGCGAAGTACGACATGGATATTTTCACATACCCTGAAACTGGTCCGAAGAAAAATCACTATCAATTCCAAGAAATACATTCCTACTTGTGTTTGATAGCTACAAACAATTAATGGATAAATCACAAACCGGCAAAGATCACGATGCCATGTGGGAACGTTCTCGTATGTTAGCCAAGCTGTGACGTCAAACATGATGATGGCACATTGTCTGTGGATGTTGCAGCAAAGATGAGACACATCACATACTTTCTAAACATGAGACAAACTCAAGCTATATGTAACAGCGTAGACAGGCAAGCATAAGCTAATATAAAAAAGAAGTTAAATGAAAAGGGTATTTCTAAGTTAAATTCTTATTCCCCTGGACAAGCAATTCCAATTCAAGGCATGACACAACACACACATGACTAAACATAAACCTCTCAACTTCTATCCACCCATCTGACATATATAAGGAGCAAGCAATTTAACAAGTGAACATGTGTGTGTTTTGCAATCTAGAGTGGTTATCAAAGACATTGAAAGTCTTGTCACATGATTTATTTCATACCTTAATGATCTGAGATGGCGAGGATCATCCGCACCTAGCCACCATCTTCTACATCACTCTTTACTCGTAAGATTCTTCCATTCCACCTCAAACTCATTATCCATTCAATAACTTTTTAAAGTTTACAATCATCGCACTAATGATAGTCAATTGGCATTCTAGACTTTATGAACTGAAATTATGACATTCATCTACTTTCTTAATATGATTGAAAACCTCAGAAGCAACATTTACGTAGAGACAAAAGTTCTAGGAAAACAGAGCACATATATTAAAACTCATTTCAAGAAGAAAAATTTATACTTCAAAGTGTGGGAGGATCTAGAGGATGGTGCGAATCATGTAAAATAAAAATAAAAAAGAATTAGCATCAGTTTCTAGGATCTTATATCATAATGTTTCCACACAATACAACAATGTTAAGCTTCAGGTGCATACCTTAGTTGTTTCTTCACAAAACTTAATGACAGTTCAGAGACTCTAGTAGTAGCCATGAAGAACCGTGTAGGCCTATAAATGAAGCTTCCTCGATGTATTCATATGAAGAATGTCGACTTCATCTATACCAGGTTGAATATGCGTTTTTGAAGCTAACTGTGACGGAACAATATAAAGATTTATATCAGCTAATGTTACAAGCCAATCTAGAGGATTTTCAAAGAAAATGATGTAAAGTACAAATAAGCTTGCAGAGACATTGTACTTGGTAAAATGCAAATGAAGCAGGCTGTCATGACAATCAACACGCAAAAAGCTATAAACACACCCACGGGTTCAAGACAAGATAGCATCCAAGAAGAAGAAAAAGGACCTCAACATCATTCAGTCCAAATGACATCAAGCCTTGCCAAGCTGAGGTACAAGTCTCATAGCCTTTTAAGCCAGATATCCTTGCTTTAGTTCCTATTAATAACAAGAAAATAAGTTCATTGCTCTACGATTTACCCTACTGTTGGAGGTAAGAGTTATTTAGGGGGTGTGCAGGTGCATTGCAACACATATAGTGCCATGTTTTGAGAATGAGAACACTGGAGAGAGTTGATCCATTCAAACAACCGAACACAAGAAGAATGTTGTTTAGCAAGGTAGCACAACTAATCTCTTTAAACACACAAAAGCATGGAAAATGCTGCTTAATATCTGTTATACATATATAACCTCTTTCACCCTTTATGTATGTGTAAAAGCATGTCTGTTTCTTTTAAAATAAGCAGAGGTTAAATACAATTGTGTTTAGGTAAAGTTCATCCATTGAAAGAGGATATGTATGATCACAAGAGGTAGTACAATCATAGTTATACCCTAAGCATAGACCGTGATTGCTATGGGATAATACAATGTAGCTAATACAATACATCTCCAAGTCACTTTCACCAGACTCTTTGTTAATCTTTTTATCATTTATTCTCACTATTTATTTTGGATTCATCAAAAAGGCCGACTTTGTCCTTTTCCCTCCTAAAAATATACCTTGGTCTCGCCTACTTACAAGTTACAAAACATCAGCATATATCACCTCCACCCCATACAATCTCTCCACGACTAAGAAAAGTTCAAAGATGATCATGAGAAAGAAAAGTCAGGATCAACAGAAAATCAGTCCGACTGTGCGGAAAATCTTATAGGATTTTACTATGTTTGATCTCAATGATCAAGAACTTCTTTCCCCTTTTTCAATAACATGTTACATTTCATTTGATTTCTTGATTAGTCCCTTTTTAACAATATGTGAATTTTCAGGGCACCCCAGAAGAGGATTTGAGAAAAGTGGTTATGAACTTTGGCAATAGATCATCTGTTGGGGATGGCAGCCCAAGCAGTATGGTTATCAAGGCAAGATTATTGCTTCTTTAAATAGAATCACTTACAAATGAATTCGAGTTCTTCTGGTTGAATATCCAAAATCTCGGCATCCTTCACCTTTTTTGCTAAATTTAAAATCTGAAGTAACAAATTTATTCAGAATCCACCAGCATCAGCAGATGTTACAAATTTTAGTAAATAGAGAATTCAAAATTTTAGAATCTAAAACTTACTTTAATTAGCAAATCACACCGCTGAGTGGACTACCATGACATCCGCAACACAACCCTCCTTCGACTGTTCAATGTGTCTTCTTTTACGTCAGAGAATTAGAAAGCTAATCAACAGAGACGTTTATTCTCATTCTCACAAGAAGGGAAAAAAACTGGGGAAAAAATCAGGGAAAAACAATCCTTTAAACTTATGGATAAGTGAGGTGCAGCCATAGGAGTTTTGTAAAAAAAATCAGCATATCAGGATTTTATCAGTGAAGCACATGATTATTAGTCTAGTACAGGAACCAGAACAGATAATTTGTAAAGTGTGCACCTTCAACTCAAATAAATTCAAATAGACCATTAAAGTTGCATCATAAAAATCACCGAGAAATTGTGTAAAACGTTAATCGCCCCACAACAACGGACGGAAGATCACACTAAGGGAGAGAGAGCTTTACCGGTAACACCGTAGTGGAAGGGTAGTACAAAATCTTTGAATACATTAATCCAATCAAAATCTCCATTGCCACCACCTTGATTCAACAAACAAACGGGAAAGTCAATCCAGTTCATCAACCAAGCAACATTCAGGCGGAAAAGAGAGGGGAATAAGCAAAGAAATTAGTTGCATACCATATCTGATTAGCTTTTGTAAATCTGGTTGTCATGACATATTAACATCAGCTTCTCTGAAATCAAAGAAACATAAAACCCATCAAATTTGTGAAATCAGTGTATTGTGTATGGTGTGTAACGTAGGCTGCAGTTTGCCCAAAGTTTAATGGAAAACCCCCAAATTCTCTAAATGCTTTTGTCTTACCCACAGCTGATTTACTTTTCTCTGTATTTCATTAATTTCTATACAATGTTGCAATGCAAGGAACCCAAAAACAAAGTAGCGAGAACCGTGAGGAAGAGAAGAGAGTAGAAGAAGCCAATTAAGAAACAAAATTGAAAGAACCACACCCATTACCAGGCGTAACAACACCGAGAGAAGCATTTTGGTCAAATTTTAAATAGCGAAACTAACCTGGAACCTAGCTTTGTTATTAGTAGGATTCGAATGTGTAGTTCCCAAATCCACCGTTCTGTGAAGTATATATCCATCGAAGCAGACGAAGCGTCGATCTGGCAACCTCATCGCAATCGCCGTTCTTTTGTCGTTTCTCTTCCTCTTATACATTCTGCAGCACATTAGAAGAAAATGGATATTTTACGCTGGTGGCTCTCAAGGCTAGAAGAAAATGGATATTTTGAGCCTTTGATGGGTATGAAAGGCGAGGCGGTGGTGGGAGGGTGACATGAGCAAAACACACACCTGGCTACCATTTAGGAAGCGGTGATGACACATAGGGAGAAGAGGTGGAGTATACGTATTAAAAAAAAAAAAAAACACACACACACACACACAAGGACAGACTTTAGCGACGGCCAAAACGTCGCTAAAGGCGGACGACCAAAAAGGTCGCAAAAACCCGTATGCAAATTTAATATGTATACTAGGGGCGGCAACGTGCTCCGCACGTTTTTGCCCTCGCTTTTGAGGAAGCTACGTATATACATAAATTCAATTCGATTGATAGACCTGGTTTGTAAAAATATGATTTATACATAGATAGCCGTATCTACTTACACAACTCGAGACATTGCTGTACCTGCACAAATAAAAATGATTTTCATTTTATAAAGGACATATGCTTTTTTGCCGCTACTGCTACCTACGGAATGCAAACGAGAATTAAATTGAATTGGCTACAAATTAAACCATCGTATCGACAATTTTCCAGACCCCTACAGCAAGACATATGTTTTGCTGTTTACTTAGCAAAACATATGGCAGAACTGAACTTAAACCAGATAGACAAGCAATCCTGAAACTGAAACGCAAACCAGAAATTGTACAAAAAGGCCTTTAACTTGTCAAAATGGAGTATAAGACAAGATGCAAGACACCAGCAAAGCAGATTCTAAAACTAATGCTTACTGCTAATGCTCATACTCAATTACACGTTTTGCTCCATCCAGGTTGTTCTTTAGTAGCACTGCAACGGTCCAACAAATCTGGGAACCGGAGTTATTCATCCGGAAACTTTACATGTTTCTTGAAAATCGACATCTTCAACCAATCTGTAGCCTGCTTTCTTTGTTGGATCATTTACGGAATTCATACCCACATCAATGACTACTGCAACAAGTTTCATCCAGCTGCCTTTTATCTAAAAGCAGAAGAGAAGAGATTGAGAAACTACCAATAACAAATTGGCTTATCAACACACACACATAGCCGGATCTACAGCAGTTTACCACTACCGTAATGTTGGCCTAAAGCCTAACAACCAAAACAACAAAATACAACCAACAGGAGAAAAAGGGATAAGACCGGTAAAATATTTGTTCCACCATAACTTTATCGGAACACTTGAAAGCCGTCTTTAATGGATTACTATTCATGATTCCTCACCACCATGATTACTTACGTAATTAACGGGAGAATCGCCCATTGCGTTCGAAGCAAAGAACAATAAACAACGCACCAGCAGCAGATTTTTTTTTGTTGGTTGTTCTTCCAAGTTTCTTAACGATTCCCACAATTTCAGCACCAACAAGACGAGAACCTCGTTTTGCTACCACGTCGCATATCTCCGTAACGATTGCTTTAGCCACCGGTGTCATGTCCTCTATCCGTAAAACGAAACTAAATGGTTAAAATGTATGCATACAAAGAAGCATTCTAACACAAAATGATCACAGCAAACGACCAGCACATACGCGTAGTTTGGTCCTTACATTTATATATTTACACTTGTGCCCTCCACACCAGTATTTAATAATGTTCAAAAATCCAAAGACTCCACGCGCCATCCCGTATCCGCTGCAGATCCGTATTCGTGCAAGCAACACCGGTACAACCTGGTCGGTGAATTGTTCTTGCGTGACGCCTTATGCCTCTGAATGGGGTAGTGTATCCACATGGAGCACTGTGGTATTTCGAAAATCAAAGGCTTTTACACATCACATAGTACTAATCATGTCCCATAAGGTCAAGGTGTCTCGATACTTTGAATAAAATCGAGAGAAGGTTTATAGGTTACACTGATAGTTTCCAATCATGGTCACAAAGAACATCGTAATTAGGCCCAATAAAATTATTTCACTAATGTTACTACGTTGAACCATAAAACAAGAAATGATCAAGAGGGAAAATTGGATTGCATACCCATAGGTGACATATGGTTCAACCCTGTGCAACATGTTGAGTGTTGCTTTGTTGACTTTCAAAAAGACTCCATTAAAGATCTGTGCAGTATAAAATACAGTGAGCGCTTGATAGCATACAATATCAATAAAATCAGCAACCTCATGAATAAACAAAACCAATTACTCAAACATTATTATGTAAGCCGGAGTAATTTTTTGTTTAATAGTTCTGATTTTTTGTGTTATAAGGTTGCAGCAATTTGTACATGCGGTACATCAATGTTTCTCACAAGTAAAGGATTCTCGGGAACATAAATTCATAAACCAACAATCCAAAGAAATGAAAGAGTTAGAACTTAGAAGATGATGAGCACGTAACAAAATGGTGATCCAACATGTTGTTTGCCCCAATTAATGCCTTGTTAAACTGTATGCAACCTACACGAAGGCATCAACTCAAATGTCATCCTTTCTTGCGAATACGCCCCGAATGCATATCCTAAGTATTCAATGCGTATCATCATAGTGAAGTTGCATCGTGTTAAGAATAAAGAAAGAATATTGAACCTGTGTTCGTCCGCATCACCTACGACAAAAGTTGGAAGGCCAATGTTCTCGCAGACTTCCTTTAGTTTATTCTGTAATACGAGTTTACAACTTTATACTCGAATAAGTACAGATCTACCGCGACATATATTATTAATAAAACGAGAATACATGTTCTTACATTTCTTGTTGATTCTTACAAGTCAAAACTATTTTAGCTTGTCCGTATTGTTTCCATTGTCTTAACAGAGACCTCAATTGCGGTGATATCACCGATCGCACTTCATCAGATAAGCAATTACATACAGACAATGTATTCTCAAGCTCCTTAATCAGGAGTCTGTAGAGTAGAATTTCCCGTAAGAAGTGAGACTGCTGATTAATCATCTCTCATATGTCGAATATAAAATTTGAGCATATACAGCCGTAAAATATGAGATTAGATACCTCTGCATTATCTCTGAATACATCCCGATGCTTGAGATCTGCAATGTCAAAACTAAAACAATCAATAATAAGGTGATGAATTATATTTACATATTTAGGATTGAAAAAGGAAAATTTTAAGAAATCGTTGATATTGTGCAAGAAAGATCGATCATACGAGCACATTGAGATGCAATCTTGCCAGCTCCCATTTTCAAGTCTTGTCTAACAAGCAAAACCTGTATGTAAATTCCCAACTTTAATGACAGATGCTTTGACAAGAACAAGAACATATGCATATTATCTATATGTTCAAAATGGATTGATGTAGTTCATGTAAGAATACCATTCGTTTTTCACATCATTATTATCTATATGTTAAAATATCACATAATTAGGCTCACCCAGTTACATGTGAAAGAGCTTTTTGCTTGATTAAGCACAAAGCCAAAAACAGAATTAATCATCACAGCCTTTAACATACATCTTTGGCAGTAATGAAGGTAAAAAGCTAGCAACAACAATAACCGTAAGGGTTTGATGAACCCTATTGAACACGCAAAAAAATCACCTAGCCAAAAGATTGGCTGCGCAAATATTCACCTAAATGCTCTGAATTAGCCACGAGGAGTCTGCCCCGCGAAGCCAAGATAAAGGTTGCAATCAATGACTCAATTTTACCTAGCCATTGAAACATCACCAGACTGCAATCTTTGGCTGTCAATTGAAATGGGTGATGAAATCCCCAATTCATGGAACCCTAATTAACCACGAGGGTCAATTGAAGGTAGCCTCATTAACAATGACAAAACACCATTAAAACCCAACATGCATCCTAATTAACTATCAAAAAACCAAGAATAGCAGCTCTGTAAGAAACAAGCACAAAAAAAAAAAAAAAGCTACACGAAATCACAGACACCAAATCCAAGAATGGCGCAAAAAAACGGCACCGGGTGAAGACATACTGAAATTGAAGCAAAACTGAAGCCTAGAATTAGGGAAAAATTAAAACGACCACAGCATACCTAGAAACATCTGCGTTCACTGAAAAAGCAGAGGCAATACAGATCACCGAAGCTGCAATAACAACCAAAATCACGACTATGTCAAGACCAAGCACCAAAAGAACGACGGAGAAGACAAACGAAAAAAAGACTCACCGAAGAAGACAACTGAATTCGCGAAATGGTTCATTGTTTCTGCAGCAACCGAATCTATAGGAAGAGACTCCTAGGCGGTGAGCCATATTTATAGCACAGCAACGCAAAGCGGTGGTGGAGCAGTCACCAAACGAAGGCGGTGGTGGTACAATGACGTCGGCGCACTGAAATTCTGAGAAGCAGGTCGATCAGTTGGCTATGAAAACAGAACAAAGTAAATGACTAAACGACGTCGTTTTTTCGTCGTACCAAGGTTTGCAAAAATAATTAGTATACTACTTATATGATATATTCTATAAACCATCATATTAATTCTTTTTAGCTAAGCAGTAAATTAGTCGTGTGAAATTGAATAACACATTAAACGAAACTCGAGGCGAGCTCGAGTTTTGCATCAAGCTTGTATGTAGTTAAATGGAACTTGAGACGAGCTCAAGGCTTGCGTCAATGTAGTTATTTTTAATGTTGGACTAGAAATGCATATATCATAAATTGCTACTATATTAAAACATCCCCATATATTTATACATGATGTATCAAAAACATTCCAAGATTAAAACGTCAATTGTTTCGATTATAACCAATTAGCCCATTTGTTTCATAAAACCAAAACACCCTCTTACTAAGATTAAAAACCTTCAGTTGTCACCGTCACCCCGTTGGTGTGCTTTCTTGCTTCGGGCTAGCTAGGGAATCATTGGCGAATTGGGAGGTGTTACGACGACCCCAACTGAAAAAGAATCAATCTCCAATCTTGATGAGCGAGTTCTTCTAGATGGTTTGAGGATGGAGATAGTAATCAAACTTGGGATCAAAGATTTGCTCAGATTCGCTTGTGTGTTTAAGGCTGCTAGGGATTTAATCGTCAGTCGTGAGTTTATAAAGTTCTTGTCAAGAATTCCTATTTTTGTACCAATCAATGTGTATTGGAAAATTGGTGGAAGTCCGAGTGTAGAAAACCAAAGATGGTTAAGAATTGTTGCCTTTATCCTGCCTATTCTATTCGATTCAAATGGGATAATAGTCTTTAGAAAACTTCTGGTAAAATTTTGATCTTTAATCCTATCTACCTTAAAACCGTAAGCTATCTAGTATAGATGTTGTATAATATACTACTCTGTACTGTGGGAGTTTAAACCATGTTTCTTTCCCTAGTACAAAGTTCTGGACCTTAGTTGTGAAAAAACCTGGCGAGAAATTAGATACATCCAGAAATGAAAATTCATGCATATTATGCTCCAACCGGTACGCAGAAAGGAAAATTCATGGATATTATGCTCCGACCAGTACAAGTCAGTGACAACGCTGGTCGAGCCTCAACGGCCTTTCGTAAGACAAAAGTTTCCGGGTGAGAATGACACTGAAAATTCATGGATATTATGCTCCGACCGATATTGGTCAGTGACAATGCTGGTCGAGCCTCAACGGCCTTTCGTCAGACACATGTTGGCCTTTCATAAGACACGGGTTTCCAGGTGGGAACGACACTATAATGTTTGAGGTTGATATAATGTAGTTTAATACCACTTCAGAAACATTTCAACTCATTCCTAAAAGATGGGAACGGAATCTCAGTCTTTAGAGATTCCAACGGACAACTGGGACAGAAAATCGGATTGGAATATTACTATATGGACACTAGACCCTATAAGTTCATTTTCTTCCGCGCCTTATTTATTACTCGGATATTACATCTTACTTGCGTGCATTTCAGACTTTTTACTTGTGTGGATTTTAGACTTTTGACTTACGTGGATTTTAGACTTTTTTTTTTCTAAAAGTCACGTTCCCGACGTTTCATTCAGGATATACGTGGATTTTAGACTTTTTGCTCTAAAGCCCGACGTATCATTCAGGATATCGACTTCATTCAGAATATAGACTCGATATCCGAAAACATAACGTCACAACAAAAAATAAAATATTGTAGATGAAATGAATTTGAAAGAAATTACACCCTTCGACATTTACCATAAAAGCATTTTACAAGAATTAAAAAATTACATTAAATAAAATAGTTTAGTATATCTTATAGACTTCTTATGGACTTCATTATGTGAATGAAAAAAAGGGAAAAAAAAAAACAACTTTTAACGCTATATTTTTACAATAAATAACAAATACAAATTATTTTTTAATCGTTAACAAACAATTTTTTTAGTGAAAAAGCTAGAAGAATGACAAAAAAATGATAAATGGAGTACAGAAGGACAAATTTCAAAATCGAGATATTAGTAAGGACAAAATGCTAATATAGTGACAAAATGCCCCTTATAATTTTTAATAACGTGCAAGGAAAAGTAATAACCCATAAAATGTCGTGAAGATCCAATGAAAAATAGTAACAACCTAAAAACAAGTAGTAATGAATTCGAAAAAAATCAGAACACCCTAAAAACAAGTAATAACAGCCGTAAAATATAGTAACCCTAAAAACAAGTAGTAATGATCTTAAAACAAGTAATAACACCCGTAAAATATAGTAACGCCAATAAACAAGTAAATAATAGATCCGTAAAATGTCGTAACATCCTAAAAACAAGTAGTGCAGACTAAAAACAAATAGTAATGTACCGTAAAATGTTACGACATTTTACCAAACAAATGACCCCAATCCTGCTGCTTCACCTCAAAAAAAAAAAAAAAAAATCATGCTACTTTGTCTTCTTCTTCAAAGCGTGTTTTGGCTTTCAAAGCGACCACGGAGGCCAAAATCCGCGACAACGCAATGGAGTTGGAAATACAAACAAACAACAAACCTCCTTCTCCAAATATTAATGGAAAGAATTCACCCTTTCAGATTCGAATTAGAGCCTTCACGTCAGCTTTTCTGGAATTCAAATGAAATCGATCCATTAATTGTTCGATAAGCATCAGGATAGAATAGAGGAGATAATCATCAGCAACATACAATTAAAAAGCCGGATTCTTGAACTCACCGAACCTTCACCCAAGACTCGATCTTTTACTGATTTTGTGCGATTTGGACATTATTGGCTTTAAAAGCGCGTCATCGGTCTCAAAGAAATAACTCGTCCAAATCTCGCCGGATTCTTCACCTTAATTAGGTTCTTCGCCGTCCGAAAATCAAGAGACTTGGTCGCTTCTTCGTGAATGGACGGAGAAGGAAGAAGGAAGGGAAAAAAAGGAAATTGATTTGGATGTATATATTAAAAAGGGGTATATTGGTAAGTTTCCATGTGATTTGTCCTAATTAATAATTAGTGTCCTTGGAGCCGGATAATTGAATAAATACGTCCTTCTCGGCAAAAACCTATTTTTTTTAAAAAGATTTTATCTCATAGAAACATTTTGAATATCACAAAGCCAAGTTTCTAGCTTTTAGGAGAAAAAACAGGAAAAACAAAAGGAAAAAGTCAACAAAACTAAAGATCAAAGATTTTCCTTTTCTTCTGGGTTCAGTAATCTTCTGAGCCGGAGTAAACTTCTCTTCAAAAACTCTATCCGAAATGTACTCACCTAGCAGAGTTTTTGGGTCTAAACTCATATATTGGAGCTCAGCTTGGATAGAATTGTAACGCCCCCAAACCCCGGGCCTGGTAGCGTTAAATGAGTCATAAATGTCCGGTCAACTGCTTAGACCGCCGTCCTCGCTTGGTCTAAAAGGGCTAACCCGAGTTGACAAGACCTTTATGTCTCACACTTATATGAGGGTGAGCATTCACTTAATTTACCGATGTGGGATATCACATTCTCCCCTTATAAGTGGATGGCGCGCCTCGCCAGACGGCCAAGACTTGTCCCGGATCGTCCCTACCAGAGGTAACTAGAGGCCATCCTTAGACCGTCTTCTTGTATGCGGTGCGGCGCATAGTTCCGCCTCGATAGTCGGCTCTAATATTCATCAGAACGCCCTGCACCCGGCCTGGTAGCGTTAAATGAGTCATAAATGTCGGTCAATCGCTTAGACCGCCCGTCCTCGCTTGGTCTAAAAGGGCTAACCCGAGTTGACAAGACCTTTATGTCTCACACTTATATGGGGGTGAGCATTCACTTAATTTACCAATGTGGGATATCACAAGAATCTTGACTATCTATACCCGATGACTTTAGAGTTTTCTTTGTTGAAGGCATAGATAGGACTCCGAACGGATTGCTTATAGGACAACCTTCGGAGTACTCTATCACTTTATTTACCAAACTAGTGGGAGCAGCTAGAAGTACTCCCTCCTTAACAGTTGCAGCAAGCTCTTTGATATGCTTTTCTTACATTCGTGTAGTTAAAGTTTTGATGCCCTTTCTCAAAATTATTCTGATCACGGGTCGCAAGGCCCGTATGTGTCTGATCTGATTTTTCAGCAGCAACCTTGATCACTTCAACCTTTCTTACCTCATGGGCATGCTCCATTCCCTTGAGTTGAATACCTTCTATAGCAACCATTGGACCAGGAGCTGCTTGTGTCTTTACTGGGGCATAAAGGCCCTTCCCTTGAGCTACAGCCTTTGTGACCAAAGAAGAAGGTGTACCTTCCTCAAATGCAGCAGCAAATGTAACATTGTCAAGTTCAGTAGCTTTGGTAAATATGTAGCCAAATCAACTTCCTCATTTTTCTTGGCTACCATTTGAGTTACATCAAGAGCGGAAGAGACTGAAGCTATAGCTAAGCTTTCAAGTTCGACCTGTAGAGAGGATTTTCCAGCTCATGTACTCTATGCTCAACCATCATGGAAGAACCCCCTACTTCATTCTCATGTACAGTTACATTTTGTTTGACAAGGGTTAATAGGTATTTCACTGAACTCCCTTTCTTTATTAAAGACTGTTGCCAATTGTTCCTGCTCCTCGTTGGTCAAATGTCATGCTTTCTCCATTTATGTATTGGGAGCAACCAACCCAAAAGAGCCACTTTCAGCTTGATATTGGACATTTATTGCTACATCCTTTGCTGCACTAGACTGCTGCAGCTTTGGCTTATATTCTTTGTGTGTGCTTGGGCTTGCTTGTGAGCATAAGAATGTAGTTCAGGGTGCTTAACTGCACAAAATTGTTCTTGGTGTCCTATATGCCAACAATAAATGCAATAGGAAGGCAAAGCCTCCTCGATTTCTACCGGTTGCCAAAATCATGTTCCATTTTCACTTTGTACCCACACTCTCGGAGGCAATAAATCTAGTAAATCAAATTCCACTTGCACCCTTGCAACCGATGGCCGTTTAAGTCGTTCAGTGGCATTATCGATCCTTAGAGGCTTACTAAAGGAAGAGACTAAGGAAAAAATAAACCCTTGGCGAACCAAATGTATCGGTAGCATAGGCAACGATAGCTAAATTGGAATAATAGATGATTCCCGATCAATAAGGAAATTTGAAGTCCATATCAGAATTCTCATAGGTTTACCTTCTACATTCCAGATAGACTGAGAAAATAATCGCACATAATCCTCAATGTTTTCAAAGCGAAGAAGGACATGTTTTATCAATTAATCCGACTAAAACAGTACCTTTAAAATTTTGTATAGCAACGAATTTGCGGATCAGATCCATTCCTGGTTTTCTTTAAGAGAATTTTCCTACCAATGTATTCTGGAATTTTGCTGCAAGAGAAGCTTCAATTTCCTGGGGGATAGTAATTGCCGGCTCTTAAATGTGCCATGAAGGAATTTTGGGGGAGCCGGAAGATTTGTATTACGCAGCGCCGGAAGATCGGAAGGATGAGAGCCGGATGGAGCTGTTGCCGTAGTTGAATCGTGTGAAGGTGCTGCCATGGGGAGGTGAATCTAGAAATCACCATTATCAGAAAATTTAGGGATGATGTAGCAGTGGATTTTGTTGAGAGAAATTTGGGATGAAGACGTCATTTATTTTCTAATAATTTTTTGGGGAATGAGGGAGAGGGACAGAAATATTTCATCAATTGAGTAGAAGGCGACGCTTTTTAAAACTTTTGCATAAAGGACAAAACTATTTATTCATCGTCGAAATTCACTTGTGTTCGAAATTCACTGCTTAATTTAAATTCTTGTGAAATTCAATCGTCGAAATCCACTAATTTTCAAAATTCATCATTAAATTCACTAATTTTGGGATTCACCGTTTAAATTCACCGATTTCGGGATTCATGAGGAGATTCACCGATTTTCGGGATTCACTGTTTGTCCTTCTCGCTATAAAAATTATGCAGTTGTCCTTCTCCTATAAAAATGTGTAATTGTATCTTTAAAATATTTTGATTGTGTCCTTATCCCTAATTTCCCATAATTTTTTTTTAAATGTCACTTTTCAGAATTTATTTTTTTATTTATCTGTCATTTTACATTATCAAGGCAGTATTTATTTATTTTTTTAGCATTTACCCTTCAATTTAATTATATTATATAAATAAAATATTTACATCTCTAATTAAAAAAATACATTCTCAATTCTAAAAATTTCAAAAGTCAATTTGTCTCATTACTACTTATGCATATACACATTCCCAAAATACTACGTAGTACATCAATTAACAGAAACTAATCAATAAATATATTAAAAAAATCAAAGGACAACTCTCACTACTACCCATGCATATACACTTTACCAATATACTACCACAATTAACAAAAACCAATCAGTAAATATATATTAAAAAAATCAAAAGACAACTTAGTCATTTTACGCTTTTTCCAGACATATTAATCACTTTACATAAAGAAAAAAACGGAGGGAGTAAGTACATACCAAGTTGAGTAAAATCAAACTTTTAAAATTAGATTCACATAGTCCGAAAAAAACGAAATAAAAAACATTCATATCCAGACTTTACAAATACCCCCACACCCACAACTAAGTTTCAGTCTCTCTGTACATAAAACACTTTCACAGACTAATAACAACCTTAATTATAAACAAAGTTTCACGACATCACGAAAAAAAAGGGTCCACAAGATTCTAGACTATGATGTTTGTGCGACAGGGATTTTTCATACAAGAATTTCCCGTTGAAGAACCACGGCTAAGAACAATGCAACCGTAACAACAAGGGAGAGCTTCACTTTTTTATCAAAGTGATCGGCATTCTTTTCCGCACCATTGTCATTGCCATCACCGTCTCCATGATGCAACAATTGATCAAGAATCTTAGTGATGTTGTTCATAAGATCCATAAATACTACTAAGAATAGAAACTCTAAACATACTAGAGATAGAAAGGTATCTTACAACAACGAGGTAACTTACAACATACGATGTCCAGAGCAAAAGTAAAACAACGAATCTTACAAGGCCTTAAAGAAAGTACAACACTTATCTTGAAATTTAAATAACAACATAGTCTGATATATCTTATAATAAAAGAAACAGTAATCATCAAGTGAAACTTGAGCTCACACATCTTCCCAAAGTCGTCATCCAACAATGCTCAACATGTTCGTCTTCTCACCCCAAAAGTATACAACAAACATGCAATTGAGGTAAGTACAAAGTACTTAGCAAGAGTAAGAAACTAATGTATAATTAAGTCTTACAACGAAAGGTTCATATTGTTATTGTTAAGTTATCTTTGTGAAACCGACTCAACTCTAGGGTTCACTTCATGCTCATCAACATGTTGTGACTAACTGTTTCTAGCTTAGCTTATCTTTGTTACATTATCATTCAAGGGCACTACGCATGGTGTTCACTCACCACGAAGTATCTGGGTGCAACATATTGGTGGATCATACCAATAGCCACGGGGGAAAGCCCGATAGTGTACACGCTGGGCGGAGTCCCTCCGTACGTAGAGTCTCGGACTTACGGGGTGGTGTTCCTCCTTACGTGGGTCCAAAGACTTATGGAGTTATCCACTTATCTGAACGCCCACACATCGCGATATAGACTTGTGTCTCACCAAGAATGGATTGATGTTTAGTCTTTTAACTATACAAGTACGTTTGTCATTATGTTGTTAACTAATCACCTAAGTGTTAGGAAAATATCATCGCAACGGAAGCGATTTAAGGATCTAGATCTATGTGTATACGTAATAAAACATCAAATCTACATCTACAAGTGAGTTTGTAGATCATACCTCTTGAATCTCTAAATTCAAGTTGAAGAACCGCAAAGGATGAATGTGAAGATGCGAAGAGCACCACAGTCTTCCGATCGTGTGATCCAAGCAATTCCCGGTGGAAGGAATTCTCGACTCGAACCCTTCCGATATGCTACCGGAAAAATCTCCAAGATTTCCCCTCCTCTACTTAGCCGAAAATTCTTCTCTCTTTTTCAAAGGTAGAAGTCGAAATTTTATTATTGTGTTGAGGCTTCAGGAGAACTCTCTTTATATGAAGAGTAAAACTTAGCCTCCAAGGATTTTATTATTCCAATAAATAAATCCATAAATAAAAGATAATCCCATAATATTTTAGAACAAATCTAAAAATAATATTTATCTTTATTTATTACCATAAATATTTATCCAATAAATATTTTATGCACATGTCTTTTAATACACAAGAAAACTAATTCCTTGCCAAAATTAGACATATGGGCGCCACTTTCAAATATTGACCTAGTCAATATTAATTTTGCCACTACACAATAATTGGGCCAAGACTATGGAAAATGTCTTTTCCACATATTTAATTATTTAGCCCAACTAATTTAATAGTCCACTAAACAATTAATTCACATATCGTTTTAATAAAGTCCAACATGAACTAAATCAATATTATTAGGATTCGACGTCCGAGAATATACATGCTATATTAGGAGGCACGTCGGGGACCATGGACTAATAATCGGCTCCGATAAATCAAGTAAATAATTATCTCACGACGTAATAATTATATATTCGATAAATCAATCACAGAATATGCCACCATAATCCCGTGATCGCACTCCTCCGATTATAAGATTATATTTATCTCCTCACGAGAAAGTAATAAGCGCCCACCGATATAATCATTTCATATGGATTAATCCTCCATAGATTTATTCATTCTAAATCGGGAAGTTACCGTTAACCCTTTTCGTAACATCTTGTTCTTACTTACCGTTAACCCCCAGTGATCAATAATTCAAATAACTCACCGGTAGCTAATCGGTGTAATATGAATCCCATGGATCGATCAATGTCTAGGATTAACTCATAAGGAATCGGTTTCATCTACTTCCATAAATGGAAGGAATGGATTCGTGATCCGTGATAAACACGACTACTCACTCAATCCAAAGACAATGCCAAGATGGGGTAATTCGGATCACAGACTCGGTGTAATACTTAACCGTCAAGTCAAACCTCATACTCGATTCAAGCGTTTGATCGTGATCACCTCAGATTAAGATATATCCATAATATGATCATCTAATGATTCGATAAGACTTCTCAATTACGGAATTATATTGAGAACTCAGATCAAATCGGTCAAATTTCTATATGATATATCTATCATATATAAATGCCCCATTAGGTTCCCTTAACCGAAAGTCCGGATAAGACGATCACACCTATCGTGTTATGGGCGCATTAATAGTAACGTTAAAGGGAGACCCGATACTCTCGATTAACTTTACTACGGACTAATTGTATTTTAAGTACATCTTCACTAACTCAATCCTCCCGTGTATGTCTCATACAATCGAAGTTAAATGATTACATAAACGATATACTCGAGGGTTTTCGTAGTGTAAATACTATTGTCATATCGGTGATTATGAGAATAATAAATATGAATAATAACATCATTTCATTTATTAAATAAAACAATTACAAAAATTGTCTTTCGGGCATCACACCTAACAATCTCCCACTTGCACGTAAAGCTTGTGATTAATTGTTTTAGAGCACACCCTATTATTTAAAATACTGACAAACTATCACTCCCACTTGCTCTAAAGCAAATGAGACATGTCTCTAATACCTATAGTCTCCAAGTGTCGACTAAAAGCTTCAATCGACAAGCGTCTTGGTGAATGGATCGGCAGGATTATCGGCGGAGGCGATTTTCTTGACGGAAATGTCCTCTATCGACAAAATCGTTGATCACCCAAAGATTTTCTCTCTATATGCTTCGACTTCATCGTGCTTTCGAGGTTCTCTAGAGTTGGCAATGGCCCCATTGTTATCACAATAGAGAGTAATAGGATCTTCAAGATTCGGGACAACGCCTAATACCGATGAACTTTCTTAACCAAATCGCTTCTTTAGTCGCCTCCGAGGCCGCTATGAACTCGGCTTCCATTGTTGAATCAATTTGTCTTTGGATTGCTTTTGGCTTCTCCATTCTATCGCACCGCCACCAAGCGTAAACACCGAACCAGAGGTAGATTTAGAATCATCTCTGCCTGACATGAAAATCGAATCGGTGTACCCGCTAGCTCCAAACTCCCACTCGAATAGACGAGCATATAATTTCGGTTCTCTTCAAATATTTGATGAGATTCTTTCTTATTTGCCCAAAGGCGGTTGCCCTCGATTTGACCGAAAACGGGTGACTAATCCAACGCCGTAACAAATGTCAGTCTCGTGACACCTCATAGCATACATAAGACTACCAACAACCGAGGCATATGGCACTCTTCCCATAGCTTTCACCTCTGCAGGGTTTGAGGCCCTCGAGACTTAGATAGGTAAACGCCGTGACGGGTTGGTAGAAAACCCTTCTTGGCGTTCTCCATATCAAGCGTGCCAAGACCTTATCTATATAAGTTGCTTGGGACAGAGCTAACATCCTGTTCTTACGATCCCTTATAATTTGGATCCCTAGAACATAACTCGCTTCTCCCAAATCCTTCATTTGGAATTGCGTGGTCAACCAACTTTTACGTCGGACATCATCCCCTTATTGTTGCCAATTAGGAGTATGTCATCGACGTACAACACGAGAAATACAACACTATCTTTGATAACCTTCTTGTACACACAAGATTCAGCAAAGTGTTGTTCAAATCATAAGACTTGATCGTGTGATCGAATCTATGATACCAGAACGAGATGCTTGCTTCAAACCATAAATGGATCTAAGCAACTTGCACACCATGTGCTCTCGACCTTCTTCAATGAATCCCTCGGTTGTCTTTGATATAGATTTCCTCGTCAAGAAAGCCGTTTAAAAACGCTGTCTTAACATCCATTTGCCGATCTCATAATCCGGACATGCGGCAATCGAAAGGAGGATGCGGATGGTTTTCATCATGGCCACGGTGAGAAGGTTTCCTCGTAGTCAATACCCTCCATTTGTGTGTAACCTTTGGCTACCGGCCGTGCTTTGAAGGTTTCGACCTTCCCATCCACTCCTCTCTTTCGCTTGTAGAGCCATTTACATCCAATGGGCCTTTCACCCCGAGGAAGTTCTACAAGTTTCCAGGGTGAGTTAGAGTACATTGACTCCATCTCTTGATTCATAGCGTCAATCCATTTATCCTTATCATGATCCGGCCAAGGCCTTCTTTATAGGTCAAAGGATCATCTTCCACCCCATCGAGGCGACTACATTAGCCTCTAAATCCATGCCGCATCGAGCCGGTGGCCGAACCACTCGCGCAGACGTGCGGGTGGAACAGAACGTCGGAAGTGATTGTTGTATCATTCGTGTTGTTTATAGGGACATCAAGCGACCACAATAGATGCGATGTTATCGGAGAGTAATTCCTCTAGTACAATTTTACTTGAGGTTTGTGGTCTTTCATATAACTTTCCTCCAAAAACGTAGCGTTAGTCGAGACTAGCACTTTGTTATCTTCCGTATATCGTAAAATAGACCACCACGTGTACCTTTTGGATAGCCTACAAATAGACATACTTTCGTGACGTGATTGTAGCTTGGTAGTCTTGTCCATCGCCAGATGTGCAGACAACCCCATATGCGAAGTGACGATGCTTTCGCGATGTCGCGACCACATTTCAATGGGTGTCTTTTTCGACAGACTTGGACGGTAATCGCATTCAAAATGTAGACCGCTTCTAAAGCATAACCCCAAAAGGATATAGGTAGTGAGGCGTAGCTCATCATTGATCTTACCATGTTGATCAATGTCCTGTTTCTCCTCTCAAAGAACTCCATTCTCACGAGGTATCCTAGGCGCCGAACGTTGGAAACAAATCCCATTTTCAGCCAAGTAGTCAATGAACTCGAAGATCTAAATACTCACCTCCACGATCCGAGCGGAGGCATTTCAATGACTTGCCTAGTTGCCTTTCGCTTACGCTTGGAACTCCTTGAACTTTCCAAAAGCCTCGGATTTTCTATGCGCAGGAGATAAACATAACCGAATCTCGAGTAGTCATCAATGAAAGTCACGAAATACTCGATCCGCCTCTAGCTTGTACGCTCATCGGACCACAAAGGTCCGAATGCACTAAGTCCCAGAGTTCCTGTGGGCCCTTTACCCTTTGATGAGAAGGACGCTTAGTCATTTTTCCCTCCAGGCAACACTCGCAGACAGCAAAGATGTCAACAGATGACTCACCTAAGGCATGAGCCTTTTTAAGTCTTTTGAGTCTTTCCAAGGAAATATGGCCGAGCCTTAGATGCCACAAGTATGTTTTATCTTCTTTTATTTGAGAAACTTTTCGCCTTTTAGCAGATCTTTGATGAGCGGTTTTAAACATTTGAATTAAGTAGGGAGCTTTATGTGGTTTTACAAAATATAAACCATTTTCATTCAGTAGTTGAACATAATTCAAAACCATTTTTTGAAATAACAAATTCACCATTCATAAATGAAACAGAAAATGATTGTTCAACCAAGGCAGAATAAGAAATCAAATTTCTCCACGAAATTGGGAATAAAATAAACATTGTCTAAATGTAAAATTCTATTATTGAAATGCAAATCCACAGCTCCCATCGCTTTAGCCGAAATGAGCGCCCAAAGTGCCTACTCGCATCACTTGAGAACCCTCTTCCACTCCTCATAAGAACTAAGAATGCAATGAAGAACATACATGGTTAGTAGCTCGGTATCAAGTATCCAATTGGACACATCTTTAGCTACATTAAAAGATTCCAAGAATAGTAATTCTAAATTACCTTTCTTATCTTTTCCAGCGACAGCCTTGACTTTGCCATCTTTTACATCACGAAGATATTCTGGACAATGGTGTCTCCAATGTCCTACCTCCTTACAGTAAAAGCATTTGCCCTTGGGCTTGGCCTCGTCAGTTTTCTTGGCTTTCTTCGTCTTTTTCTTCATTGGTTTGGGCATAGGTGCAACATTTCCTTCTTCTTCGGTTTTGCCTTAGGCTTGTTTGAAGACTTAGCTTCGCCATATTGGCTTGACTTTTCTTATCCCTACTTGGGCTTTATCTTTCGATAGTAGGCCTCGTAGATTGTCACTCATTCAATATCTCGTGTCATGGATAATTCATATTTGCCCATCGAGAATCGAGTTTTGAACAGGATAAACTCAGGAGTCAACGATTCCAAAATCATTGATACTTGAGTTGCCTCATCAAACTTTGATCCATGAATACCGGCGTCGTTGAAGTAACTGATCATATTCAAAACATGACCATTCACCGCTTGACCCTTCTTCGTTTCGTGTTAACGACCAACCCGATGGCATCGTGTCTTGCTTGGTTGCTAGGTGATCCAAACATCGTAGTAAGTTTCGCATGATTTCTCCTGCAGACTCAAACTCCTCAACTGGGTCCTAATGACCTCGACACCGCCGCGCTAGGATGAGCCCACGAGCCCGGTTGTCGGCTTCGATCCAACGATTACGCTGCTCGATCTCGGCTTTACCAGGTTTTGGATCTTGGCCGTAGGGCATTCCAAGTGAGTACGTGTTGCACATTCTCATATGTGAGTACCACGTTTAAGTTACTCTTCCATTTCTTAAAGTTGTTTCCGTTAATTTTTAGACAAGAAAGCGTAAATTTGAGTAGACATTTTTTTGAAAATAAAATGACATACATTAATTCAAGTTTAACACTACTATATAAATTTATTTTTAGGAATTGTAAACTAAAGTTAAGTCTACTCTACCATTCCAAGGTTTTAACCCCGCAGATCTCAAGTGCCGCGCGTAGTAGGTAGGTCAAAGAGATGAGACGGTTAAATCAATGAATAACTTGTGAGAATCGGACATCCCACGAGAATCGAACATCCCTTTATTCATTGACTACCTTCCTTTTTTAGCCTAGGTATTACCAAAAATACCCTTGATGAGTGTGACCTACTATATCGGATCTCTTGTGTACGCCCGAGTGTGCCGTCGTAGGATAGGTCGGTGACCCGACGAGTACCGTAAATCCTATCCTTTCGGAGACCAAGCCATGAATGTTGATAGGGGTGAACACCATCCGTAGGGGACGAAATCAAAGCGCCGCGAGGCGCCACCCTTCTCTCACTTACTTGCATCTATATAGAGACCGTGGGGTTGGCTGTCGCCTTCCCCGCTCCCACTCAATATTTTGGAAGTGGTGGTGGGTTAACTAACCACGTCTTTTTGATGTTAACATAAAAGTACATGAAATCAAGGATTCCGAATGGTGTCGGTGACGTAGGCAAGCCTACCGCCCTATTCGTTGGAACATATGTGATACCGGACGAAATCGGGTCAAGAGAGCCGCGTTTGAGATGGGAAGGAATCACCCCTCCGTTCTCCGGTGTGGCTTAGTCTTGCCGGACCCCCGTGCATACATCACACTAGGAGGGTTAAGTCGGTCGAGCCAAGCTCAGTTGACCACCCAACCTATAAAGCGAACCGCTTTTATCCAAGATTTATTGTTCTTTTACCATCACTCAATCTCGTAGACACTACGAATCGAAAAACGTGATCTCGCTTTCGAGCTTTAAGGCGGTTCACCGAGAACACACACCGAAAGGCTAACGATTTCATAACCCGTCCTCGGATCTTTAATTAGTTACTAAATTAATAATTACCACGTATTAATTAAATTTCAACTAATTACACGAGTTTGTATACATGCCTATTTTAATTACCAAAATTAAAATTCTACATGTATGCATGGAGTGGATTTATGATATGATGCATGTCATGGCAATTCCGATTTTATATCTATTTTATGATCGAACACATAAAAATAAATTATGCGGAAATTTAAACACCGAGATGGATTGTTGGTACCTTCGTAACTAATCTATCCTAGGAAAAATAAATTACAATCTTCTTGTCTTGAGTCTTGATCTTGAATCTTGAACTCGAACCACCGGAACACGAACCACGAACACCCGAGAGGAGAAAAGGTCTTTTTAATTAAATAAATCCAATTTATTTTAATTAATCATATATTTTATTTTGTTATATTACATGCGGCTGTTTTTAATTCTATTTTCCATAAAAAATAATTATTTTTTTTTTCATCATTCGGCTGTTGAATGATCTAAAATAAATAAAAAAAATTAGGTCACAGCAAAAAAAAATTGGTGCAGCCGCAAAATTAAAGAAAACCCTAGCCGCATATATTTATTAAACAGGACTTTTAGTGACGCTTTTCAGCGCCGCAGAAAGTCCTGTAGCAGATTTTTAATAAAATTCATCCGTTTCTCCTCGTTCATACCTTGGGTTTCGACTTGATCTTCAATTTTTCAGCAAGATCTTCATCTTTTCCAGCCCGGATAATCAAAATTACAATAAAAGATGCTACTTTTTACATAAATTTCGAGAATTGACATAAATAAAATACAATTCCTATGCTCAATTATTACTAAACAAAGGAGCTACAATAGATCTAACGAGTAAATGCATCTCAACCCCAATCCATCTCTTCAACCAAGACAATCATAATCATAAAAAAAAAAAAAAAATCATCGTCCGCCCTATTTTTAAAAAAATTGGGACAAAAATCTACATGTTTTACCACTCCTAGATCTAATATTTTATACGTATAAATATAGATCACCATGGCGATCGATACCTTTGTTAGGAAAATATCATCGCAACGGAAGCGATTTAAGGATCTAGATCTATGTGTATCGTAATAAAACATCAAATCTACATCTACAAGTGAGTTTGTAGATCATACCTCTTGAATCTCTAAATTCAAGTTGAAGAACCGCAAAGGATGAATGTGAAGATGCGAAGAGCACCACGTCTTCCGATCGTGTGATCCAAGCAATTCCCGGTGGAAGGAATTCTCGACTCGAACCCTTCCGATATGCTACCGGAAAAATCTCCAAGATTTCCTCCTCTACTTAGCGAAAATTCTTCTCTTTTTCAAAGGTAGAAGTTTAAAATTTTATTATTGTGTTGAGGCAGGAGAAGCTCTCTTTATATGTAAGAGTAAAACTTAGCCTCCAAGGATTTTATTATTCCAATAAATAAATCCATAAATAAAAGATAATCCCATAATATTTTAGAACAAATCTAAAAATAATATTTATCTTTATTTATTACCATAAATATTTATCCAATAAATATTTTATGCACATGTCTTTTAATACACAAGAAAACTAATTCCTTGCCAAAATTAGACATATGGGGCGCCACTTTCAAATATTGACCAAGTCAATATTAATTTTGCCATTACACAATAATTGGGCCAAGACTATGGAAAATGTCTTTTCCACATATTTAATTATTTAGCCCAACTAATTTAATAGTCCACTAAACAATTAATTCACATATCGTTTTAATAAAGTCCAACATGAACTAAATCAATATTATTAGGATTCGACGTCCGAGAATATACATGCTATATTAGGAGGCACGTCGCTTGGGACCATGGACTAATAATCAAGTGACTCCGATAAATCAAGTAAATAATTATCGACGAACGTAATAATTATATATTCGATAAATCAATCACAGAATATGCCACCATAATCCCGTGATCGCACTCTCCGATTATAAGATTATATTTATCTCTCTCACGAAAGTAATAAGCGTCCACCGATATAATCATTTCATATGGATTAATCCTCCATAGATCGTTTCATTCTAAATCGGGAAGTTACCGTTAACCCTTTTCGTAACATCTTGTCCTTACTTACCGTTAACCCCAAAGTGATCAATAATTCAAATAACTCACCTGGTAGCTAATCGATTGTAATATGAATCCCATGGATCGATCAATGTCTCAGATTAACTCATAAGGGAATCGTTTATCTACTTCCATAAATGGAAGGAATGGATTCCAGATTCGTGATAAACACGGACTACTCACTCAATCCAAAGATAATGCCAAGATGGGGTAATTCGGATCACAGACTCGGTGTAATACTTAACCGCCAAGTCAAACCTCATAATCGATTCAAGCGCTTGATCGTGATCACCTCAGGATTAAGATATATCCATAATATGATCATCTAATGATTCGATAAGACTTTCAATTACGGAATTATATTGAGAACTCGGATCAAATCGGGTCCAAATTTATATGATATATCTATCATATATAAATGCCCCATTAGGTTCCCTTAACCGAAAGTCCGGATAAGACGATCACACCTATCGTGTTATGGGCGCATTAATAGTACGTTAAAGGGAGACCCGATACTTCGATTAACTTTACTACGGACTAATTGTATTTTAAGTACATCTTCACTAACTCAATCCTCCTGTGTATGTCTCATACATCGAGTTAAATGATTACATAAACGATATACTCAAGGTTTTCTGTAGTGTAAATACTATTGTCATATCGGTGATTATGAGAATAATAAATATGAATAATAACATCATTTCATTTATTAAATAAAACAATTACAAAAATTGTCTTTCGGGCATCACACCTAACACTAAGTGTTTTCAAGTAAGCTCCCTCACATATACTACTCTCTTACTTAGACCCCTAGACACGGACAATTCCTAGCACATACACAGACATTGATGAATACTAATCATCAAAGCACAAGCCAAACATACTCTTCCGACGGTCCCGAACTTCAACTCCCTTGAAGAGTACATCCGGTGCCGGAACTAAACGCATCAGAAGCTTAATCGAGGCTTGTTCATGTTCATTTAATGTTATTAGATCAAGAAACAATATTTAAAACTAGACTCGGGGCTCAAAACTGACCAAACAGAGACTTTCTCGCAGGTGGTGCACACAGATGGATTCAGTGCGCCAAGATGGCTCAGTGCGCTTCGCACCAGGCCTCGAATGTAAAGCAGACATTCGACTCCTTTGTGCGCTCAGACTGGATCTCAGTGCGCCGCACACCAAGCGTCGAAACTCCCAAAAACTCAGTTTTATGCATCTAAACGATCTCCACTCGATTCCAAACAAGTTTAACATTAATAGGCACAGCAAAACAGCAGAAAAGCACAGCTTTTACATAACTAAACATCACATACACGAGTTATACCCAAAACACATCATTAACAACATAAGACCTTAATTAAACATTAAGAAGAGCCGCTTACTTGATCAAAGCAATAGCCAAAACACTACACCCAGAAATCTGCAGCAACTTAGGGCATTTCCCCAAACTCAGAGATTCTGATGTTAAAAGGAAACCCTCTTCACACTAATTCTTTTCCTCTAATCGATTCTAAATTCCGTCCTCTAAATGGTGAGAAAAGGAAGAACTAGCTTTGCCTTTCTCTCTGCACTTGAGAACATTTAGTCACCTAGAAGGGGAAAAGAAAACTTTTGACAACCTCTCCTTGCATCATGGGAGGTTATCTCCAAAAATAACTCCCATGAATTAACTCCCAGTAACACACAATGATTTCTATTAAATGTGTTTAAGTCCATTAATTTGCAAATTAGTCCTCGTCGTCATAAATACATAATGCTTTAGTTCAAAATTAAATAAATATAATATACCGAACTTTACAAATTGATACGTTTATCATTTCTCAAAGTTCGGAATATTACGTTATATTTATAAACTATTTATAACACGTAATATTTATAACATACACAAACTAAAACTAACTTAATACATAAGTAATTCAAACCGTGAGTCATGCAATTGCCACGAATATTTACCACAAAATGCCACCAAAAGTAGGACGTGGCTAACTACCCCTATTTTTTGTTGTTTCATATATAACCTTAAGAGTACCCATATAATATATACACATATATTTCATGATGTAGGTATATATTTTCACATATATATTCCAACATATATGCTCACATTTTACATGTAGTCACACATGCAATATATATATATATATATATATATATATATATATATATATATATATATATATATCTTTTCTTTCTATATATATAAGAAAGGAAAAGTTGTAGATTTGTATATACATGTTTTTTTTTTTTCTATTTGGCCCATCATTTTATCGTTCATAGCCCAAAAATCATTGATTTTTTTTTTTTTTTTTTTTTAATTTTTTAATTCTTTTTATTGTTTGGTGGCCATTAAAAAAAGTTTTTTTTTTTTTTTTTGAGTTAAATTGTTAATTTAGAGAATTTCGGTTGTATTTTTATTTTTAACATTACACATTAGCTTTAATTTATTCTTAATCTTATTATGTGTGTTGTGGTTAAGATGTATCCGATTCCAATTTAATTACATAATATTTTGCTTTCCATTGATATCTTTTTTTTTTTTTTTTGGTCTTATCTAAACTGATACTGACCACGTGATATTTCAATATACTATAGTTTGTTTGTGTGTGTGTTCTTTTCCTTTTTTGCGTATATATATTTTACATTGTGTGTCTATGCCGGTTTTTTTTAGGGGCATCGTTTTTTGGGGTGCTACGTATTGATTATTTTTTTCCATCTTCATTTTTTTACTTCTATATATTGTGTGTGTCGGTTTTTTTCTTTGGTCAATGGTTTAGTAGTGTCGAAAGGTGTCGATTTTGTGTTGTGGAGTGTTGATAGCGTGTTAGATTTTAATTAAAATTTTAATTAATATTCATTTGATCAACCGACAACCGTTGGATATGGCGTCGGGGTGTATCGAAGCGTGTCGTGTCGTGTTTTGGGTCGAACACGTGTTGTTGCAGATAATGTCGAAGATAGCTTCATTTTTCGGTTAAAATTGATTTAAGTAGAAATTGAAAAAAAATTATTCGGTAGTGTCGAAAAGTATCCATACGACGTCGGAAGATGTCGAAGATGTGTCGGATATTCATTTCATACGCACTTATATTATACTTCTATGAACATGTTTTGATGCCACCCTAAAGGTGTGAGGGGTGGGTTGGAGTTAAGTGGTGGGAAGGGTAGGGTATAGTAAGATGGGTGGTGGGCACGGTAGGGTAGGGAGTTGTAGGGTAGAGTAGGATGGGGTGGTGGGTAGGGTAAGGTAGGGTGGGATGAGATAAAATAGGGTGTAATAGGCTTAGCATTGAGGATAGTGAATTAATATGTAGGTTGGGAGGTAGGTTAAGGTTTGTAGGTAGGTAGAGAGGTAGGGTGCGGTAGGGTGTGCTAATGTAGGTGAGGCGAGGTATGAGATGTAACGCGGTGATGTATGGTAGGAGTAGGATGGTATGGTTGGATGATGTGGCGTAAGTTAAGTAAAGTTTGGTAGGTTGAATAAAAGACGTAATATAGTGTAGTGTGGTAAGATAATATGTGGTAAGATAATGTGGTGTAGAGGCATGGTGAGGTAGTATTGGATAGGTGAGTGTTAAAAATGTTGGGATAGGGGTTGGGGTGGTGGGAAGGGTAGGGTATAGTAAGATGGGTGGCAGTGGGCACGGTAGGGTAGGGAGTTGTAAGAAGAGAGTAGGATGGGGTGGTGGGTAGGGTAAGGTATGGTGGGATGAGATAAAATAGGGTGTAATAGCGCTTATTAGGATAGTGAATTAATATGTAGGTTGGGAGGTAGGTTAAGGTTTGTAGGTATGTAGAGAGGTAGGGTGCGGTAGGGTGTGCTTAATGTAGGTGACGCGTGGTATGAGATGTAATGCGGTGATGTATGGTAGGGTAGGATGGTATGGTTGGATGATGTTGCGTAAGTTAAGTAAAGTTTGGTAGGTTGAATAAAGACGTAATATAGGGTAGTGTGGTAAGATAATATGTGGTAAGATAATGTGGTGTAGAGGCGTGGTGAGGTAGTATTGGATAGGTGAGTGTTAAAAAATGTTGGGATAGGGCGGTTGGGTGATTGATAATGTGTGTAGTAGATAAGAAAGAGTGTGTTGGTAGAGGTAGAGTTGTGTGGTAGGTTGTGGTATCAGAAAGGAGATCGGCGTAAAATGTTTTATTTTTCATTGTTGCGCTTAAAAATTCGCGCTCGAAGCGGTTCGCTACACGCTACATTTCTTCAGATTTAATATCGTCAAATAAGTTAAAACTTATAGCATGGTAGGCATAACGTCTGACGTCCCATTTTTTACTAGTATATATATATCCTAACTAATATATACAAAGACAAGGGGGGACTTTGTGGAGCCGCCACTTGTCACCCCCCATTGGTCCTTGTTTTCCCCCTTTTTATTTCCTTTGTTTTTCCGTTTTTTTGTTGTTTATTTTAATTTTTTCCCCTTTGTCCTGTATGTCTTCCTATTTACACAGCCAGGGGGGAGAAGAGGAGGGGGCCACGTGGGGAAATAAGGGGGAGAGGTCAAGTGTCTTTATCTTTTATTTTGTAGTTTAAGTTTTTTTTTTTTTTTTTTTTGTTTTTTTTTTTTTTTTTTTTTTTTATATATCTCTCAACGATACGACTACGTGATATTTTAATGTATTAGAGTTTGTTTGTGTGTGTGTTATTTTTCTTTTTTGCGTATATATATTTTATATTGTGTGTCCATATCGGTTTTTTTTGGGGTGAATCGGTTTTTTTAGATGCTACGTATTGATTATTTTTTATCGTCTTCGTTTTTTTACTTCTACATAATGGTTTTTTATTTTCGAATTTTTTTTCCGATTTTCGGTCCAACTGGGTTTGGTTATTGAATTTTATGTTTTTTTACTTTGTATATTCCGTTCTTTCTAATAATTGAAAAATAACTATATATAAAATGATTATACTGAGTACGACTATTCTTTTTTCTTCTTTTGAATTATACTATTGTATTTTATTTAATTTTTTATTTTGATGTTCCGTTTTCTCTTATAAGTAAAAAAAGTGCTACATATCAAATAATTATACCGAGCTTGACTCTTGTGCGCTTCCCTTTTAAGTCATTACAAATACACGATTAATATCTCTTCTCCTAACTATTATATATACAATTTTTTGTTGTTTTTTTTTCCCTATATCACATTTTTTGATTTTTTCCCCTTCCCTTTCCTATATCACATATATATTCATATCTTATCTCCTCTCTATGATACGTTTGTGTGTATATTTTTTTGTCGGTTTTTTTTGAGAGTCATCGATTTTTCCTAATCATAATATTTAATGCAAAGACAAGGGGGGGGTATTGTGGGGTTGACACGTGATACTTTTTAATTTTTCTTTTTTTGTATTGTGTTGTGTTATTTTTTCGTTGTTGTATATTTTTGTGTTTCCTTTTCTTTTTCCGTAGTTTTTTTTACGTAATCTAATATCGTTTGTATTACGCTTTCTTCTCTGGGATCCTTTATGCTACTTACGTTTTTTATCTTTTATTTTATTGCCGTGGTTTTGAATTTTTCGATTCCCCGATATCGTTTTTACGATATGACTATAAGAGTATAGTACATTTGTGTACACCTTTTAATTTTATTTTTTGGTATTGTGTTGTGTTATTTTTTCGTAATTGTATATTTTTGTGTTTTTTTTTCTTTCTTCGTAGTTTTTTTTATATAATCTGATATCATTTGTATTACGCTTTTTTTCCCGAGATCCTTTATGCTTCTTATGTTTTTTTTTTATTTTTAATTTCCGTGGTTTCGTCTCTTTTTTCATTGGAGGTGAACTAATTTTATTGATATACACGTGTGTTCTTATCCTTTCAGGGAGAAAAATAAAAGCAAAACAAATATGTTCCATTTCGCTTGCCACGTTTCTTGATACCTCACGCGTGGAAGTTCATTATCTTCCACGTCTTTTCTATTTCATTTACACATATCATCTCTTTTCTATTAAAATAAAAATAAATTTTCAACACAAAAATAATATTCAGCCTCATCTTCTCCGGCTATATTCTCCTCCTTTCACCCCTCGCTTATACCTGCTGAGGAGACCTTTGTTACGAAATCAATGCCGATCAAGTCGCATGGGCTATGACAACTTTGGTGGTGGATCTTCTTCCGTGAATAGAGACTTTCAATAAATTTTGTAATATTTTTTGCTGTGTCTTTTGCAGAGTCGGACGAGATCGGGATAGAAGGTGGATCTGGCTGGTGTCAAGAACGGTGGATTTGGTGCCAGTGGTGGAGGCGGTAGCAGTGTTGTTGGTTTTCTGATTTGTGGTTAGGTCTGAATTGTACACAGACAAGGATGATTCTGGTAGTTGAGTTTGAGTTTGAAGTTTGAAGTTTGAAGATAATAAAATTGGAAGATTTATTAAAACAAGTGTATACCAAAAAAAACCGATGCTGGGTTATTTATTTTGGCTAACCCTCCCGGATCTCATCTATTTTTCGGGTGATACTCAAATTCCCTTGAATTGTAGTTTGAGAAGACAAGGCCTTTGTTGAGGTATTCGTCTTCCCGTCCATCTCTCTTTTCTTCATCGTATTCATTCTCTCACGCGTTCTCTTTGTCTGTATTTTCTTCGAGGTTGAGAGTTGAAGAAGCAGGAACAACATGGATGGAGGCAGAAAGGTAGAAGCATTCGAGAATTGGTGGTCAGCTTTCTATGGTGTTTACTCATCATTCTGCTAATGAAAATTGGATAAAAATAGGAAGAGGGGAAAAAACAATGCCTTAGGACAAGGTAAAATTATATTTGGGCTTGGAGTTTTCCACTTTTGAATGATCCATTTTAGCTTTTTTTTTGTTCCACAAAAAAATTTCAGCTGGTTACATCAAATCAAATTAAGGTAATGTAGTTGGTGGTTTACAAGGCAAATGTAACTTGCTTCATATCATAAAGCATAGCAAAGCTTACAGAGTTGCTTTTGTAAATAATGGATAAGAAAGTAATCAAGTGAAATCAATTGTGTGAGACTCAATTATTTTGCTGCAGGTTCCGTGTGTTATCTTAATGAAGCAACTTGTTGAGTATTTCTAACTCCCTAAATTATACTACCAAAATGACTTTCTGTTGCCGCCGCTCTATAATCTCATCAATTGTGTGTGAATTAAGAATTATGCATTCTTCGAAGAGTTCCTTCACCTTAAGCCATCATCAGCTGACTCTTGGATCGTAGCCTCTCCATGGATTATTTTAACCTTGATGCAACTATTCTTGTAGTACATTATATTTTACAATGACCCAATATGTGTCGCCTCCATCCCTTTACATAGTAACGACATACCAAACAAGAAACATGGTAAATATATTTTTCTACTTTCGACTTATTAATGATGTAATAAGCATCACCTCGTTTTATTTTATGCAGCAGCTACGTCGCAACTACATTTGTGGAACAACAACGTTGTACTATATTTTTCTACCTTGATTGTTGCTAATGATGTACTGAGCATCACCTCATTTTCTTTTACGTAGCAACTACGTCGCAAATGAGCATCCTTATGAGTGTTAAACGACGCCGTCTGGGCTTCTAACATATCATCCTCTAGGCTTTCTACGTGGCTGCTGTAAATGAATGTAGTAGACTTTCACGTGTCCGTTCCCCGGACTTTTTGTTCAGCATGTCTGACAAATGTGCCTAACACGCGCAATACGAACAGATGTTATCCCCTACTCTCCTGATATGAAGACATTTCTACGCCTCTTCTCTGTCCTCAAATCTCTCCCCCTGCCACTGATTCTGCCGGAAAACGATAACATTGCCGTTCGCCTCTCTTCACCATCGATTACTGACTTCTACAAGCATATACATTAAGTTGTTCTTCTTCTTTCCATGTCTCTTCTCCTTCTCTCATTTCTCTATATTCTGTCTTCAATGTGTGTTAGGTTAATAATTATGCTGGTTTTGTATTTGAAATTTCATACAGAAAAACGGTAGGCGATGGATCAAGACAAAGGCATATCGGATCACACCACCCAGGTTCTTTATATTTTTGCTCTTCTTCTATGCGAGGCTATGAAACCAATGATCTAAAAATTTCCCTAAGAATCTATCGTCAGGTTGATGGCAGATTGGAAAAATTCCTGATTTGCAACCAGTGTAGCCGGTGATGCATTAACAGAGATGGAAAACTATAGATCTGAGGCGCACGGTGAAGCACCTTCGTGATGTTGTTCACCAAGGTAAACAATATATGCATATTTCTCTGTTTTCATACTGCTTTCTAAAATAGAGACTAAGGTGGGTAAGCTCATTTACAATGTACCATGGCAAATATGCAATTTTTTAATATAGGATTTTTTAGGAAACTGATTACCTCCCTGGCCAATTGATAAAAGCATATATACTCCAAAACATGAATTGTACACGTTGAGGCAATTCTAGCAGAGGGGCAATATTCAAAAAAATGCAGGGAACAAAACTCACAGAAGGGTAAGATCATTTCACCGGCGAACGGCTAGCCACCTTCGTGATGTAATTCTTCAAGGTAAACGATTTATGCATATTTCTGTGTGTTCATACAATTCTTTGCTTGCTAAAATAGAAACTACGGGGTGGATAAGCCTACTTATAATGCACCATGGAAATATACATTCTCCAGTATGGAATTTCTGAGGAAACATAAATGTCTATACCGTTCTGTGAGGTTTTTTTCATGCTAATTTCTTTATCGTGCCCCTTCGAGAATTGCCTCAATGTGTAAAATTCATGTTTCAGTATGCTTTTATCATTTGTCCAGGCAGAGTGAGCAGCATAAATGTCAATCCACGAAACAACACACTGATAATATCAGGATGTTTTGTGTTTGTATCACTGGTACTGTCCACCGTGCTCATTTCTCAGCACCTTAGGTACTACACCAATCCTGCGGTTAGTACTTCTCGATATTAATTTCTTGGAAATACATCTAATCTACTATTATTCTACTTTTGCTTCTTTCTGGACGTTATCATGTTTTTGCTATGAAAATATGGGAGAACCGGAGTTTATGGATGTGATCAGTTTGTCAGTAGCAAAATGGGTTGCTGATGTTCTTTTCATCGTTCCCGTGTATGCAACCGAGTTAGTAAGTAAAGGAATGACAAATTACCTCGAGTTTAATTTTCGCTGGTTGAGAATTTAATTTACTATTGTTGCATCTACTATATATTGTTGTGCACCGGTTAAACAACTGGTTTTAGACTCCATGATCCAGTCCCTCATGATTGCTATCATTTCGCTTTAGTTTTTTTATTCATCAATCTAAGTTCCTCATTGTAACCTAAAATCTTTGTTTGTAACTTCAAATAAGAGAAAGCAGGATATGACAAGAGATACCATATGAATTACTCGAAATTTTTATCTTAAACGAGCATGTGGTGCATACACAGGATTGATGATTTTCTCTGTTGTACTTTTCCGTTGGTACATATTTTTCATATTCTCCCCAAGCCCAAATCTGCTGTGTTATAGTATTTTGTTTTAGCCCACACTCTATCCCCTTACATATAGAGAATATAGGCTACTTGATTGCTTGCCTTGGTAACTACCATTGAAGAATAAGAATGAAAACTGATTTGTTACCTGTAGTCTTGCAAACACATGCACGAAAGACGAAACCTACCTACTATCTCTGTGCTCAGAATATTACATAGTAGAGTTGGCTATTTCATACACGCGACATTATTATTTTCTTTGCAATGAAGGTTGTATCTATATCCGATTTCATTCTTCTCCTGAAATGTATTTGTCAAAGTTAGGGTACGAAAGGTCGTAGAACTTTTGGAAGAGGAGTCAAAAGAATTCAGAAAGCCGTTACTCGAAGGGAACGAGATGCCAGAGTTGAAGAAAAGACCGTTGTGCAACTTCATTAGGAAACCATGCGCGCTTTGAAAGGAGTTGCTTATTATAGATAAGTTTGGCCTCGTACAATATGTAAGTCTTTCCCAGCTCACTGACGATTCCGGAACTATAATGGCAACTTTTTTTGACAATCTTGATGAGACTCCGTTACACCGCACATCAATCAAACTTCTCGGCATGCAAGACCAGGTATTTTCTCCAAACAGAACAAAAATTAATACACAGCTAACAATTACACAGCCTACTGACATTATTCTATTCTATTCTATGTAAAACACAGGGCTTTGCAGAGCTTCTCGACGAAACTGAAGAATGGTTGAAAGATCGTAAGATAATTGCAGGGGTGAAGGCCCAGCAGAATAGGTTTTGCGATCACATTACTCGGTACACGTTTCAAAACTGGACGTTGAAATATTTCACCGAACAGAATTCTGGAGACACTACAAGGAGCTAAACCATTGCGTCGCTGCCACTGTTTTCACCAAATGCTGAAAAACTGACATGTTTTACAGCAGTCCACGTTCAAGCATCCGAAGACAAGGTACTTATGTTACACATAGTGATTATATGTTAAACTCTTCTCGAATGAATATTAAACATGTATGCTTGAATTCTTAATGTTGTGAATGAAAAATGTTTCACAACCCACACCTAATAAGATTTTTTTCCAAATTTTTTACCCAACAAGTTGTTGAGGTTTTGATGATGTACTTTATTTCCTTTTCCAAAAGCTAAAGGTTGCATACCACATCAAATTGAAACTCTGATACACAAGAAATTAGTTTTTTGATTTGTCAAATACTGTGAGTGAATTCCGTGGTAATATTTTGAGGAATTACCCCATACTTGAGCATTAACTGTTTGATAAGAATTTTGTAAAGGAAACCGCTGTTGCAGCAAGCATTTTACCCACTCCACAATCTGGTGAGCACGATGCTGTTCCTATGAGGGAAAGTCCGATTAAGAAAAACAAGAACAAGGCAAAGAAGAAGCAAAAGTGACTCATAGTTCACATTTGAAGTTGTAGCATCCTGTCCCTATTATTAATGTTGTTGTTTTGTATCATATTTTGCTTAATAGTCCTGTCCTGTTGGCAAGATACAGTCATTAGTACATACACTATGGTGTACATAAATGTTTAGTAATATACATAACTTTGACTGCACCAAAAATGCATATGCCGCTTTAAATAACCACTACTTTTCACATGTTAGCACAAATGATGCATTTGCATACTAGAAACACAATATAACGAAAGTCCTGGAATGGGCATTGACCGTGCCTTGCACGGTTTCTGTCACTAGTATATATATATATATATTACTATAAGTTAACCAAAAGTCTTTAAACGAAATCGTGTATCTTAAAACCAAATATTTAAAATACGATAACCTAGACAACTAAAATCAACGTAAAAAGACATTGTTTCTAAAATACAAATTGATAGAAAAGTTTGAAAATTGGGGCGTTACACACTCGCCTGGGGAGCCACACCGACTTTGACCCAAAATTGACAAATTCACCCTTTTGGATCTTAGGTCGGTTATTATTGCTATAAATAAGATGTAATACATCAGAATACACACGATTTTCAGAGCAAGAAACTATGTAGCAAGTTTATAAATAAAAGTTCTTGTTTTCTCCATTGTTTAAGAGTTTTTTTAGCCTTTTCTTGCTTGTATGCTTGGTGATTCACTATAGAGGAGATTGCTAGAAGATTGGTCTCGTGTTTCTAGGTAATCATGTCGATTATTTCTTCTATATTCTATGAATTTATGATGATTATCGTTGGTACAAGCATCTTCGGTTAAATTACTTGTAGATCGAATTGATTGATGTTAATTTGCACCTAATCGTGATTTAATTTATATTGATTCATACACGAGAAATGCCCGGTCTCAGGGAAAAGACTTTGTTTTGGAAGAGTACCCAACGGTCTATATTGGGGAAAAGCCTTAAGATTTAGTTTCCCCGAACAAATTGTTTCGATTACTTCTATTGTTTCGTTTTAATTTACGTGTTTAGAAATTGGCCACTTTCTCCAAAAAAAAAAAATTTGGCAACTTCTTTGCATGTTTTCATAATTACTTTCGAAGGAACTAAGGTTGAAGATAGTAACTGGACAAGACACAATTAGATCGTTATTAGTTAACTAGCTCATGCACAGTAGTTACGTAGCGAGATTTACGGTAATTACTATCGGTATTTCCTAGTTCTTAATTCTGTTTGGTTAATATTGTTCTAGCCCGCGCACGGTAGACGTTTAGCTATTCATAGGGTTTTAGAGTCGCGCACGATCTATGAACCACTTTAGGGAAATACACCAGTAATTGACTCGATTCTTGGAACTTTAATGACAAAAGTGTATGAATCAATATAGAAAACGATTAGGGAATAATTAACTAGTTCGGTTCGATCTACTTTCTTAAACGTGGTTAAAACTTGTCTTGAATTGATAATCCTTAGTTTTTACTTTATTTTACGCGTTTATTTTTGTCAAAGACCACCAACCTTCATAATCTCGGATTTTTGTAATTAAGTTTGCATAATTATCGGACAAGTCCCTGTGGGATGACCTTGCTCACGAATTGAGCTATACTACGGTTGATCTAGTCTGCTTGCTAGTGTAGTTGTGATTTTCGCGAACAGCTGGTTGCTCTTTGGTATGGGTGTAGTCAGTTGCTTGAAGCCTGGGCCTCCCTTAATAGATGTTGTGCACAGTCAGCTAGTTGCTCTTTGGTATCATCAAGCTCGAATGGTGTATGTTGATGCAGCCTGGGAGTCAGCTAGTTGCTTTGGTATGGGTGTAGTTAGTTGCTCGGATGGTCTATGTTGATGCAGCCAGGAGTCAGCTAGTTGCTCTGATATGGGTGGTCAGTTGCTTGGATGGTCTATGTTGATGCAGCCCGAGAGTCAGCTAGTTGCTCTCTGGTGGAGGTAGTCGGTTGCTCGAAGCCTGGGCCTCCCTTAAAAGATGAAGCAGCAAGTGTATGGTAAGTATATTGTATGGCAAGCCACATTTCGGGCCAACGGTCTTTCGACTTTAAAGCCACCTTATGACTGGCTATATTTTTTTTACAATAATACGTTATCAGTTTAGCTTAACAAACATTTTAACATGTATAGCATGTTCAGTAAAACCTTTTTCTTTTCTTTTTTCTTTTTCTTTTTTGAGGAAACTGAGTAAATCAAACTTACAGAACTAGATCCACATAGTACCCACTCCAGAAAGGAAAACAAAATAAAAAAACATCCATATCCAGACTTTACAAATACTCCAAACCCACACCTAAGTTTCAGTCTCTCTGTACATAAAACACTTTCAAAGACTTATAATTAACAAACTTAATTGTAAACAAAGTTCCACGACATCCAGAAAAAAGAACAGGGTGCACAAGATTCTAGACTATGATGTTTGTGCGACAGAGACTTTTCATACAAGAATTTCCGGTTATGTCGACGAATTGCCAGAAAGTTTCATCCGTTGAAGAACCACGGCTAAGAACAATGCAACCGTAACAACAAGGGAGAGCTTCACTTTTTTATCAAAGTGATCGGCATTCTTTTCTGCACCATTGTCATTGCCATTACCGTCTCCATGATGCAACAATTGATCAAGAATCTTAGTGATGTTGTTCATAAGATCCATGATTTTGGACTTCACTTTTGTTACAACCCAAGTTATAATGTCGGTTGTTCCGTTAGATTCAACGGTGGAATCCCCATCTGCATCTGCATCTGCATCGGATTCCACCACCACAGAGTTGACTTCAGCTGCATTTAATTATTAAACATAAGTCAACACCGAAATCAGTTTAATAAATGCCAACGTGTCGGCATAGACTATATTTATTGACACCACATCATCAAGGTTACTAGAAAATTCTAATGTGGGGTCTCCGTTTTGCGGGCCATACATGTTAATACGCAGTTTTTGCATACAGAGACTCCACAACACAGAATTTAGGCACATGACTTTATAAAAGACAAATATATACTATATACTCGATGTTTCATGTGGTGCCCAGGGCTCGTTTTATTTATAATTTCTAGACAAAGACAAACCTTGAAGATAAGCGCGTCTGAGCTCACGAACGACCTCGTTATTCTTCACAGCATCCCAAACAGCTTTATCGGTTGATATTGACTCCACAATTTGCTGCAATAAATGCATCAGTTATAGTAATTAAACTCTACATTTCAAAGAAAACAACTTAATTTCCAGCTTCTCTGCAAATGAAAAAAGAAAAACGAGGACCATTTTCACTTAATTATAGGACTATTGCGAGTTTCTAGGAGGATTGTATGAGATACCACATTACAGAGACATCAATTATGTAACTGATAATGATTATGGCTTATCAAACCACCGAGTGTTTTCTCACTAGGAAAAATTTTGAAAATGTGATTATATAAGAGATCAGGATACGGTTCGTATTAAACAGTAAAAACTTGACTCTGATTTGCTTCTATAAAAGAAATGGCATTGAAAACTCACCTGTATATCATGATCTTTCTGCAATAAAATTACAGCATTATAGACATCGCCTTGATCCATACGACGAGGGGAAAGCATCCTCGAATTAGACAGGTGTGCAGACGGCTCCTCCCAATCAGAGCTAGCTAAAAATGGAGAATCTCCGGCCAGAGAACCGGTTGGACTCGATACATGATAAGCTACACCTTTATCAGAATAACTCTGGATGGAAAAGCCAGAGGCTGCTGGCTCTGCTGACTCTATGAACCTACAAAATGCAAATATGTAGCAAAGTGAAGACTGAACTGATTCTATTAGATACAAAGTTAGAGAAAAACGAACCCAATCATACTCTAGAAAATGGGTTCTTAATCCAAATAAGAAATCCCAGATATCAATATACTATATACTACCAAAGGAAACTTTTATGGCAACACGCAAAAATTATAGTGGCATCACATTAATGCGACACCACACGTTTGATAATCTCTAAAAGTCGATTATATGGACATAAATCGATATTAAAAAGGACAGCTATCACAATTGATATTTTAAAAGTCAATTATATGTTGTACAATAGGCATATAAAATGTCTGAGGGGTGTGGTACTACGGTAATAGCTTTTTTCATAGCAGAAATGCTATTGGCACAACAATACAACACAACGAAATGCCACAACGAGCATCGCAAGGGCGTCGCAAAGGCTGATGCTATGCTTTGCTACGTCCAACACGTTTGCTACGTTTTGCAACACCGCTACACTTTTCGTTGTGGCAGTAAGACAGCTCTTTGCATAATCTACCCTTTAAAGAAAGCAAAAACTAAGAAACACATGACAGATTTCCACAACAAATAAACAACTATATTCATCCATTAATGACAAGTGTATATGTCGTGGAAAAAATAGTCAAATCAAACCATGGTAAAACAATGCAACCGTTACAGAAAAAAATGCTATTACAACTACAAAATGACAAAGCAAACATACCAAATCATCAGTGTATAGCAAGCGTCAGTGCAATGTTTTGCTATTCTTCGTTATGCTTTGCAGTTTTCTTTTTTGGGTTATGTTTTGCTATTTTTAGCTATGCTTTGCCATAGTCCTTGTTTGCTAGCTATGTTTTTCTATTTTCGCTATGCTTCACGACACACCGCACATCCCTCTATACTCTGCTACGATTTGCGCTATGGTTGTTGTGGTATACTATATTTTCCAATTCTTTACGTTTTGCTATGGTTGTTGTGACACTCGTTCTGCTACGTTTTGCTAGGGTTGTTGTGGCTCTAGTGGTTTACTATGTTTTCGAATTCTTTACGTTCTGCTATGGTTGTTGTGACTCTCGTTCGTTGTGGCATTCATTCATTCGTTGTGGCTCCTAACAGGTCTTTACACAAGATGATAACGAAATCCAACACTTGCTTGCACGAAAAATCTAGAAACTCAAGCACAACAAGCAAAGCAAAAGAAAGACGAACAAAAAAAAAACAAGGAAAAAAAAAGTAGAGTGAAACAGTGAAGAAGATCTGACCCATGGAGTGACTGAAACGCCTGCTGCACCTCCTCACTGGACGGAGGCCGGCCAAAAACAACATCATCAAAACAATTCTGCTGCTCGATTTCGTTGATAAACTCCCAGCCGTCCGATTCATCCTCGCTAAGCGTCGGCGATTGACAAGCAGGCCATGTCGAAGTAGTAACTGCCGAAGCAGTTGTCTTACTTGGCGATGAAGTAGAAGAAGAGAGTGTGAGAACAGACGAGTTACCGCCGCCGGCGGTGACCTTGTTTTTGTTATCACTGTACTTCCCGGTAGTGGAGTTAGGAGGACGAGCAATTCCTTCTCCGCCGGCGCCTCCGGCCTTGCATACACGCTGAATAGACCTTAACATCTGGACACTACCTCCGCCTCTACCTCCGCCCATATTGCTGCCGCCACCGCCGAATCCAAATGATCTCCTCATGTGGATGGATAACTCTCTCCCCACCGATTTTTTCTGCTAATGTATTTATTTCTCTCGGCCCTTTATCTTACGTCTGATTGATTTTGTTTTTAAGGAAATTGCGGATAAATTCTAGGAGCTTTGTAATTTGCTGCAGCAGAGATAATGGATAAATTTTTTTCCACCAATTTTAAATTTTTGTTATCCATATTTCGTTTGTATATATCTCATTTTAATACTTCAATATATATTATGAAAATAATAAATATTTTATTATGTCTCATGTAGCCACGTACTTAAGTCCTAAGGCGTTACACATTTCTTGCATCAAACGGATGAAAATTATAATATGACTAACATTTAATGATTAGAAAAACATCTTCCGTCCAAACTCGAGATTGTTGTTGTCTTGTTGGGACGTTACGCGACTTTTATATCAAACGAAAGAGGATTATAATATGACTAACATTTAATAATTAGAAAACCATCTTCGTCCAAACCGGAGATTGTTATTGAATATTTGGAAGAGGAGTATATTATTACTACATTTTTATGATACGAATAACTAAAAACCATCCTCACCCAAACTCGAGATTGTTGTTGAATACTTGAAAGAGAACTATAACAAAACTAAGATTTTGTGATACGAATGATTAGATAGCCATATTTTTCCTAAACTCGAGATAGTTGTTGAATATTTGAAAATAGAGCAAAAACATGCATATTTTAAAATTTACTATGTTTAATTATAATTGATTATGACATTATTTTTCTATTTGCAGTTATATGATGCATCCCTGTTATTTATTATTATTATTATGCTCAATAATAATGATGCGTGGTGGTGTCCTTTTGGTATAAAATTTTCGTTTTCTTCCACGTCATTCTGTCTTTTGATGTTAAGAGTGGTGAATTAATGATTGGTGATTGCGTTAAAAAGAAAAATTGATTGGTGATTAGTTTGACGTCTACGTTGAATGTCTTACAAAATTGACATTGAAAAAAAATATTACTATTTTATAACGATCAATGATTCAGATTATCAACGAGACTTAGCTTAAGTAGTTAAACCCAAGACTTAGCTTAAATCGTAAAGCCTCTGACCTCACAGTACATTAAGGTAAAATATAAAGTAATGGGATTCGAAGTTTGAAATCGTTAAAGTATGATGTGAAAAAGATAGTTAAATTGTTGTTATATAAATGATGGATTAATATTATTTTATTTGTTGAATCATTGATTTGGAATTAATAAAATAATAATAAATAAAGTGATTTGAGAATCCCAAACCAAACAAGGCTTAAGGAAAGGTCGAGTTTCATCGGTGTACATGTGATTCGAATCACCTAGAAATTCGATCCTCTTACGATTCGTCGTGTTGAAAGAACTTTTGGTGAGGATTACCTGAATAAAGGCAGCAGCTCTGCAGACGCGATCCGGATCGAACTTCGGATTAGTAGGACCGGATACAGGGAGCTCTAAGCAAAAAAATACGGTAATCAATAATATACGAATAATTATAACCTATGACCTCACGGTAACACCTTGAGGTCTTGGATTCGAGTTTCATCGTGGGATCCTGGGTTCGAGTTTCATTGTGTGCGTGTGGGTTTATTGTTCTTTATTTTTTATTTTTTTTGAATTGAGGGTTTATTGTTCTTTAAAATAATCAATAATAGTGTGTCAAAAAAAAATCAATAATATACTCAAATTATTAGGAAAAGGTTGTTTATTTTAGAAACACTTTTTTTACGTGCCTGTTTATTAATCCTGTATTTAATATGAATTAATGTTGACGAATTAAATGCCCAAAATTAATGGTATATATCTTCTCCAAATATAATATACATACTCAAATATACCCCTTTTTTAAAAAAAAAAAAAAAAAAAAAAAAAAAAAAACTCTTTTTAAAAAGTCCAAAACAAAAGAAGAAAAAAATAGAGCATCTAACCCAATTTGTGAGATCACCTCGACGGCATTTGAGCTCCCGGAACGATTCGGATGAAGATGTAGTGATGGCAATGAGGAAGAAGAGAAATGGAGATGCAGTGACATTATAGATGGAGTGATATCATAGATGCAGTAACAAATAATTTTGTATTGATATAGTGTTGATAAAGATGTAATGACACATGATTTGTGTTTCATAAAGTGTTAATGAACATGCACTAACACCTAATTTGGTCTTTGTAAAGCGTGAATGAAGATATATTAACGCATGATTTGGTCTTGAAAAAATATCAATGAAGATAAAGTGACAAACTATTATTGTCACTGCATCAAATGTTCAGATGTTTAGCACTTAAAGTGCCTCTACACATGTTACCGTATCTTCAACTTCATTGTTACTACATCTTCTGTTAACTCTCCGGGAGCCACGTCTAACACGCACAAGAGCATGCATCTTCAATTTTAGTGTTAGTGCATGCACTTCATTATTCGTCAACTTCATTGTTTCGCTCTTAGATTTCACTCTACATCGATAAATTTATGTAGAGACGATAAATCTCTTATGATTTCACTCTTAGTACATCAGATAAATCTATGTAGAGACAATAATTCTATGAAAAAAAAATTGATTTTCAAAAAAATGCCAGAAAAGATCAAATGAGATAAAAAGATATAGTCGTTTAAAATATCAAGTAGGAGAGAATAACATTAATTTTATTTATTTATTTATGCATATATGAAAAGGGTAATTTGGTATTCTTTTATGTATTATTTTTGTCCTTATAAACCAAATAAAATCAAAGTTGTCATGATTGCCCATTTTTAATCTTTATTTATAGTCAAAGTATAATTCATCTGTAATCCTTCTTACTGTATTGTATTTTAGAGATTTAAACTCTATTTTTCACTGCACACCCTACTTTTTACTGTAAATACCGATATATTCGGTAAAAGTATATGATGTAAGTGCTCAAACAAGGCCAAATTTACAACCAAAGTACAATCACCACCGGGAAACAAAACTTTTCCCTGTGAATGTCATCTATTTTTCCTAAAGCAAATTTAATCAAACCAACACATGATAATACAGTCGAAACTAAGCATATGTGTGCTTAGGGGCATCTCTAAACTAGTAGGGGAATTCAAGGTTTACAAGCAACACCCAGGACAAGTTGGCAATACACACAGTTACAAACAATTCGATGAGCCAAGCAATCCCGTTTCACAAGAAAACTACGTACATACGAGGAAAACATCATCTTCATGCCTACACCCGTGTTTGTCTACTACTACTACTACTACTACTTGTGGTAGTCTCAAGCCACTTGCCGCCTCAAGTATGTGTCTTCGTGCACAAAAACAGGTGCTGCTGCTGCTTGACCATTTTGTGGAGGGAATTGAGGCTGTCCCATCACAATTCCAGCATCAGATAATGGATTATTACTTATATTGTTATTCTTGGCCGATGTGAGCGTGTAATAATAGACTAACCCAAGAACAACACTAGCCAAGGACAATACAGCAGCTCCAGCGAAAACTCCCGGCTTTACAACGTAGCAATAGTAGTAGCTAAAATCCTCACCATGCTCATCGTTCAGAGCTGCACCGGTTAGCAGCAGTAGAAATGCTACGATACATGTGAACCTGCAAGTCATGTTGTCCCTCAGTATAGAATAGAACACATCAAAGAATCGATAGCCATTAAGGGCACCAAACTAAATCTACCTGGGGCACCACCATAGCAAGGTTTGAAAATAGGCATGTCCCAGGGTGCCCTTAAGGGCAATGGTAGATTTAAAGTGGTGCCCTTAAAAGCACTGCAACATACAACAGAGAATGTCACAGGACCAATTACCAGGAAACGATAAAGCAGATAAGTGCAAGTCTCCATTTAGAGTTTGATTGATGTTGACCTCTTCTGCAACAACAGATACATCCCGTGGCAACGTTTATAGTAATTTGCGCGATCATCAGAGTAACAGCAGCCGTTAGTCCAAGACCTAAAGCCGGACTTCGAGGATATACACACACATCGGTAGAAGGAAATTGCACCTGAGATCCCTTGATCCTGGTTGCCTCAGCAGCAAAGCCAGTCGCAGCAGATAATAGCCCTAGAAACCCCACAACGGAGCTGACTATAATCACCTTTCTCTCCATTTTTAGCCTTCCTATATCTTTCCAACGACTAGCTAGAGCATAAGCCACAGTTGCAATGTAGTGCAGTGCTGCTCGTTTTTTTAGCAGAAGAGAAGGGACTACTTAACAGCTCACATAACATAACACATACATTTGTAAGTTTGACAGCCCGTGTAAAGTGATTCTTATGAATACCTAGTTACCAAAATGAGCACGTCTAAAACGATGGGAGCCACATGTCTTGCGTATATGATAATCTGGTGAATCTAAATGACCTGCAAAACTAAAGACGAAAATTACAGTACATATACAATACGTTAAATCATATGCGCCTCTTTCACTCAAACAAATCTATAGACACAAGTGTGTTTACATTAATTTATCGAACATACTTACAGATAACAATAGAAACGTTTTTTCAATAGCGGCCCGATACATTCTGTAGTTCAAGCATATCCATGCCAGGTTTTTTAACGAACATTGACGTATCACGTATGCAGTCTTTAATGGTCAATTACAAATTACAAAAGACATTACCGAATCCTTATAGCATATTCCCCATTCTACTACTCATCAGAGTTTCAGTTCCCGTTTAATCAAAAAAAAAACCCACGTAACATGCATACGGTCCTTAAAAATATAATACACACCAACGTATATGTGAATAATACCAAAAATTATAGCTCCAACATGCATCTTTGCACAAATTTTTTTATATATATATAGACAACTTTAAAATCTACCAAAAACAGAATTAGACAAAAGAAAGTAGAAGCAACGGTCTATTTCCAAATGTTCTTGTATTTCTTCATTGTCTTTCCAGATGTGGAATATAGGCTCATTCTTCAGTCACTGGTAAACGAGCTTCTCAATTGTCTAACCCAGTGGGCACAATAATGGCCTCAAAAGCTAGTCTCTGATATTAGACTCAGTCTATTCGTAAAGAATATATAATCCAGTGGGCATCATTTTATTGAGGAATATTCGGTACAATCAATTACAGTCAAACTAGCCAAAAAAATACATCCTAAAAATAGGGCTAAATACCAACTGTAAAAACAAATAGTATCAAAAGCAGATTAATCAGCTCTTATTTCATCTATGTCAAGCCAAAGAATGAATCTTTAAACTTGTCTGTCTATTTTAAGGTTAACCATTGAAGCACTACATTTAGGAAGCAAATCCCAGAACAGCTAACAAATCTTAGGCGACAACTACAACAACAAGTTTAAAGTTTCTACAGAATTCAAAAAAAAAAAAAAAAAAAAAAAAAAAACACTTCTTTCATGTCTCGGCTTTTGGTCTATGAAAGAGAAAAATGGTAACAAAGATGATGTGAACACAGATCTAAAAAGTGTAACAGATACTAAAAGAGAAGAGAAGTGTACCATATCCCTCCCACCTAAAGAGGAGCTTAATTTACTACCTTTCTATATGCCATCAGAAACCATCTAAGAACTTGGGAAAAATTGCACATCACCTAACAGCTAGCCAGTTTGAAGGTTTAAAACAACGAGGAAGCTTTGTACCGGGGAAATGAAAGGAGAGATAAAGTGGGATAACTGAGTTGTCTCAAAAAACAAAAAGTGGGATAACTGAGGGTGAGGGATTGAGTGAAAGTGACGATAAAGTGGGATAACTGAGTTGTCTCAAAAAAAACAAAAAATGGGATAACTGAGGGTGAGGGATTGAGTGAAAGTGACGGGAGAAGACGGGGAATAGTTGGGTTTTGGCCGTGTTGAGGAAGCGAGAATCCAGTGGAGCGCCCTGTTTTTTTAGGTGTAAAGTACTCCTACGTACAGTAATATAACTTTTTTTTTTTTTTTTTTTTTTTTTTTTCTAAACGAAAGGAGGAGGGGATCGAATAATCAGCCGTCGAGTATGAGCCAGTTCAGTCTATTCTACGCACTGATAATATAACTTTTTTTAACTTTTTTTTGTGGTGTCTTAAAATATAAGTCAGTCTTACATTTTAATATAATATTAAATGTATTGTTTTCACATTCACATTAAACAATGCAATATTATTAGCTCAGTCAAAAATAATATAATTTTTTACATTGAAATGTTAAAAAATAACTCATTTATTAGGTTTTCTTAAACTGTATGAAATGACAAAAGGTCTTATATTGTGGGACGGAGGGAGTATGCGGAACATGGGAGTTATTGAAAAAACGGTTAAACTCTAACCGTGAGGCCCCCTCGCCCCCGATCCCACAGAAATGCGAGGATAGGTTAATTATGAGACCTAGCAGCTCAGGGATGAGGTTTTGCATTAGATATCTCTTACCGAAATGGGCCGGCCCTTTACGGACTCGAATCCCCACCCTCCGGCTTTAGATATAGCAATGCACTACACCAACTCACCCGCTCACCACTAGGCCATATCCAGGGGATGAGGGGAATTATTATATTATAGGGGGAGTGGTAATAAAGGACAAAAAAGAGTTGAAAAATAGGATTAAGGACAGTGGAAAAAAAATCATGTGTTAAAGGACAATTTCACTTCTTGTTTACCTTTGTTGGTTGATTGTCTTTACTGATGGAATCCAAACATTCATTTATTTAGTTTGTCTTTTTTCACCCAATAAAAAATTTCAATGTCCTTTTTACACATTTTCACTCTTATTTTGTCCTTTTTATCAATAAAACCTATATTATATGGGAGGACGAGACTAGGATACGAAACTCACTTAAGCAGATTGAATTATCATGTAACTATGTTGCAGAGACTTCTTATTAGAATCGGTGGTCGGATGGTTGTCACGCGTATAAGAGGACAAAACAATTTTATTTCTTTATATATGTGACAATCATCCGACGGTCTATTCTGATAGTAAATCCGTGCAGCATAAGAGGTTGTTTGTAAAGAATATTAAGCACTTATTCTGAAATGTTTAAGGGGTGGTTACATTAAGTGACATTTGTTAACGCTTTTTCATATTACTTAACTAGTTCAGAGCATCTGAAAATTAACAAAAATTACCCTTTAAATTTTCAATGGTTCATCAGCCACTTAACGCTAAAAAAACAATTACGGCTATATCCTCAAAATGTTGCTACCATTATATCACCCACGTTCTAATTTCCTTTAAGCTTATCATCATTTTCACATGCCGTTGCCCATGTTTTTTTTTTCCTAATCTTTTTCTAATTCGTTTTCTAAACATTCCAAGACTAATTATTTCATATATTTTATTCATTATAAAATACTTAATAAATTAATAACATATCAATAACCTTTTCAATTATATACGATATCGTTGTATTGTGTTTAATAATGTATCAATAATTTTCTTCTAATAACATATTATCGTATTATATCATGTGTTTTAAATATGGGGATGTGCTAGATACAATTATAAGATAAATTAGTATTAATTTTTGTTGTTGTTAATAATTAGTATTAATTTTAAATGTAACTTGTAGCATAGTGTTTTTCTATAAATACAAAATACGCATGCATACAATTTTAAAATAATCATTTTCAGTTTTCAGATTTATGATGTTACCAAACAGTCTAATCACTTTCAGTACTTATATAATTCAGTTTATTAATACATTCAGATTTCAGATTTCAGACTTCAGACTTCAAATTTCAGATTTAACAAATGGTCCATAAGTTTCTTTCTTTACTCGAGAGTATTTTTTAGGATTAAGAGGCCAAAAGGACATCAAAACTCCAAAATGGGTCTCAAAGGACATTTTTCAATTTGAGTAATTAGAAAGAAAGAGGAGTGCTTGCGTGTCTTGGGTTACTTTTTTTTACATTACACACCCAAACTGTTTGGTACGGTTCTTAAATTTCAGGACTGAAACCGAACCATAAATGTCTGAAACTGTTTATAACGGTTCGATTTGGTTGGTCTTGGTTCCAGTTTTTTCCGGTTTTGTGTAGTTTCAAAATTTTCTGATGATCCTGTCATATGACAGTTTAAACAGAAAACTTACTGCAACAATGTACTATAAATTAAAAAACTATCTACAAGGGACATTATGTACAAAGCTGACTGAAAAAATTGAAGAAAGTTTAAGTACAACAAAAGACAGTCCCAAAGTCCTAGCAAAATATACACACAAGTACCCAACACATGTGTTGGTACTACAAAAGAGTCCACAATCTGTGCAACCTTATAACACCAAAAGTACTAGGGGCTAACAAACAACACCAAATGCATCAAAATGTACACACAACAAATGTGTTAGTGCTACAAAAGAGTGTTCCACAGTTTGTTCAAACTGCAACTTAATTTACACCAGCAAAAATAGGGGCTAATATACAGCTCCAAATTCATTAAAATGCTGCAAAAGTCTTTTAAGCTAGCCAAGCAAAAAAGAGGTTTGGCTTATAGTACTCTCAGCATCTACTACTTGCAACAACATGAGAATAATGTAGATTAGAAAATGAAGACTAATATACATAGTCAAATAACAGGCTAACTAAAAAATACAACCTTTACTCGTTAGTCATTATCCTCTTCATCATCCTTTTTCCCAAGGCATGAATTTGAACTTTCTGTACCAAATTAAAATAAAAAAAAAAAAAAAGTAAAACTCAAACTGTATATCATTGCTAAAAAACCGTAAAATAGTTGGGAATTATATACTGCAAATATTACCTTGGGCTATTTCTTCATACTTTTCAGCTTCATCAAATGCTTCCAATAAATTCTCAAGTGTTGGAGTTCCATGAATCCAGTTTTGGGTACAAATTAAAGCTTCAACTGTTGTTGGGTTTATAGAACTCCTATACGTGTACTTTATCACTTCTTACGTTTATTGTTGTGTCGTAAAGTGTATTTGAAGTAAAAAAAAATATAAGAATTGCAGGCAGGTATATATATATATATATATCGAGTGAAGTAACAATAACACGTGAAGTAATAATACAATAAGAATGATAATTTCCAATGTAAAGTTAAAATTACGAGTGAAGTAACAGTAACACGTGAAGTAACAATGCAATAAGAATGATAATTAATTTTCAACATATAGTAAAAATTACGAGTGAAGTAACATTAACACGTGAAGTAACAATACAATAAGAATGATCATTTCCAACATACAGTAACAGTCACGAGTGAATACTTCGTTGTACATTGGTTGTCAGTACTTTTTTTTTGTATATGATACTACATTTTTTTCTAGTGTTACTACATGTTTAATGTGTAACTACGTTTTAGTTTGTAACTATATTTATTGATTGTTATAATTTTTTCATATGTCCGAGTACACTTTTTATAAGTAATAATTACAATTTTTTGATGTGTCTACATCTTTTTAATCATTATTTTTTTTTTTTCGTATTTTAGATTGTGGATTTAATTTGTCAAAGATCTCTCCAAAAAAATTAGTCAAAAATATTTACGAATGCAATAAATCAAAACCAGCGCATTTAAAGCTTTTTTTTTTTTTTGGGAAAGGGGCTACCAGGACAAAAAAAAACATAAATGGGTCTGCAAGGACATTTTTCTTTTTCAGATGTTATAAAGGACAAAAACAAAATATTTGGACAAAAATACCCCTTGTTACTTTTTACCCTTCTACAAATAATAAGTAACCAATAAAACAAGTAATGAATAAATTCTTAAAATGTCAGAACATCCAATGAAAAGGTAGTAGTGAACGGTCTAAAAACAAGTAGTAACAACCCTTATTTGTTAAAAATAAGTAAGTAATAACCCGTAAAATGTCAGAACATCTGATAAAAAAAGTAATGTGATCTAAAAACAATTAGTAACAGTCCCGTAAAATGTCGTAACATCCAATGAAAAAGTAGTAACAATCTAAAAACAAATAGTAACTGCCCCGTAAAATGTAGTAACGGGCAATAAACAAATATTAACACCCCATAAAATAGATAAAATTACATCAAAAAATGTAGTGCCGTTAAAAAATTAATAGTAACAACCCTAAATCCTAAACTTTTTATAAAAATTTAAATAAAAAAAAAAACACTACATCCTCCTTCTCCGGCATACAAATCCGATCGTTCAGCACCGGCGGCACAGCCGTCACCCCTCTTTCTCCTCCCCAAACCCTAATTTCTAAACCCAGCCCTAAAAAAAAAAAAACAAAAAAAAAAAAAACAGCCGCCTCCTTCATGTTTTAATTTTCCGGTCACCTTCTACGGCGCTGTAGTTGTCTTTCTCTTCCCTTCTTCCGCACAGAAATTGCCGCCCACAACCCATCACCGCCCAAAGATCACACTCACCTGGCCGTCCTCCCCGCCATAAAAACAACCCACCACCAACACCTACGAGCCTGTCTTCTTACCGGAATCCGGCCACGTTTCGCCGATGCCTTCGTGTTTTCTCCCGCTGTTGCAGCAATCTGACGTGCCTTCGAGAAGCAGACTGCCGATTTGCCAAGATTTTCTCGGCTCGTTTTGGATCCAAGTTCTACCGCATTGAATCCAACCAAAAAAAAAAAAGACTAGTCTATTGAAGAAGACTAATCTTCACTTAGTTGGCCGGAAAATGTCGTAAATTGGCCGGCAATTGGACTCGTTGTTGTTGCTGCTGTGGCTGTGAATGGAACGAAGAAGAAAGCTAGGGAAAAAAAAGGGAAATTCAGATTTGCTACTGTGGCTGTTTTCTAATTAGGTTTAATTAGAAAAATGGTATTTTGATAATGTTAAGTAAGTTTTGTCATTTCTGAGTATACATGTACTTGTAGCCTAATAAATGTATTAGTTTGTCCTTTTGGACAAAAACCTATTTTTTTGTATAAAATCAGCGCATTAACAGCAAATCAGCGTATTTAAAGCCTTTTTTTTGTACAAAGGAATTATACTACAGATTTTTTTGTAATTGTAACCGAATGTATAAATCAGGCGCATATCAAAGAAATTTTTTTTGTGGTCATATCGTTATTTTTTTTATAAAAAAATCACAAAAAGGGCATTTTTGGAAGTTTACATAGATTCTGTCCTGATTAATTATCAATATCCTTACATTCTGGTTTATTTATTAACCCGTCTTTATTGACAAAAACCTATATTTTTTAAGGTAGACAGTTTATGTATCTTTATCTTTTATAGGTATTGAATCAATAATAGACAAATGATATGTTTGTCAATAATTCAACATACAACATAATCTATTATCTTAATTTGTGTGAAAACACAATTACAAAGCATTTCATACTACGAGTAAGAGCTAGAGTCGTAATCATAATATAAGACTAATTAATCATGATATTGACCTATCAATAATAACTGGATTATGTTATCGTCACAATCATTTACACACGACGAGTGACACAGTATTTTTACACAATTGATTATGAATTTATGATGAATTAACATCATGATTAACGATGTAAAAATATATTATGTCACCCGTTCAATACTCAACTCGGCTTAATAATTAATGATTGATATATGATAATATTAAATAATATTTTTGATAATGAAATAAATTAAATGATTATTTTTTTACGGATACGAAAGAAATACACGCACACACATCAGTGATTACTAGTGTGCTAATGTTCTGTTGAAAAATTAAATGATTATTTAATAAAACTTGATTAAGTAGTATGCTACTCAATTAGTATTACTATATTATATATTGAATCTCGAGATTAATTCGGTTAATTATTCAAGCAGCTTGAACGAGCTCGAACTCGAAAATAGCGAATCAACCGAACTAATTTCTCAATCAAGTATATGTAGTTCACGAGCAGCTAACTTGCATCAATTTCGTTAGAATATATTTTATTTTCCATATTTAATATTACCTATATTGCTTCTTTTTTTCAATATTACCTATATTGCTATGAGCTCATGTATTGCTATGAGTTCATGTATGTTCTATGCCAAATTAAATGCTAAAATTTTATAGGAAAAAAACTAAATGCTAAAATAATTTATTAAATTACGAAAAATGTTTCAAAGGACGGTGAAGCTAACCGTAGACGCAGAAAGCATGTTTTTTCATTAAAATGGGTAAAAACCACCACCGCCACCACCACTAGCGGCTGAAGCAGAGAAATCAGCTGAGCCGTAGAGGTAGAGGAGAAGATGAAGGAGAAAAGCTTAGCATTCAGCTTAGATAGTAGCTCCAGCACAAAAAACCGCTCCGATCATCATCAAGTCGATAACGATGAGCTAGATCAGATTTATGCCAAGCTTAATCAGTCTCCGACAGAGTCGCCGTCGCCGCCGCCACCTGCTCCTTTTTCATCTCGCAACGCGTCTTCTAAATACGATTTCGTCAAGGTCCTGCTGTTTCTTCTTCTTCTTTTTTCTATTTGCTGAAAAACCTCGAGCAAATATTCTCTCTCTCTTTTTTTTTTAGTGTTTTCAAATTTTCTGCATTTCCTTTTTTTTTAGCTATCTATTTGAGCTGAACTATTGATTTTCCTCTATATTTATACAGGTGAAGGTTTGGTTGGGTGATAATGCTGATCACTATTATGTTCTCTCCAGATTTTTGTTAAGCAGAATGCTTACTGTTACTAAGGTAAGCTCCATTACTTTTTCTCTCCTTTCTGTGTATGTATATATATATATATACACACACACACACACACGTATATTTGTTTTAATTTTAAGTATTTATTTCAGTGATGACTTTCGGCCAACAGTATGATTGTCAAAATGATTGAAGTGTATAATGCAGTAAATGGAAGCTAATAATACGAAGTTCAAAGAGGGATAAATAGTTTGTTGCTTATTGAGTTTCTTGTGTAGGTTATTTTTTGTACTTCGATTTTACAAATGCAAGTCTAAATAGGTAACTTAGTAGCTTTGGGTCGGGTGGTTGGTCTTAGCGGCTTGGAAATGTCTAGAGACGTCACATGTTCAATTCCCCCCGAGGCACTATGTTAAAGATCTCTGGGCCAGGCCTTTACACAGAGCCGGACTCTGCTGGCACCACCCAGATTGAACTCCGGATAAGTCGGGCTGAGGCAACATCTATTGAACCCCGGATTAGTCGGGCTGGTTCCAGATACTGGGTGGTTTAATGGAAAAAAAAAAAAAAAGAGTCTAGATAGGCATTCATTGATATACCATATGGAGTTTTCTTATTGTTTACTTATTCATGTTTTTTTTTTTCACCTTTCTTTCAGATTCCCAATCACGTGGCTATCAAAATTGCGCTTGAACTCAAAAAGCTCCTCGTAGATAATAGCCTTCTCGATGTGTACGCTAAATTGTCTTGTTATTATGCTTTTTTTTTCTTTTGAGAATTTGACTATACTCTGTTTTGGATTTGAAGTTTTTGTGTTTTCTGATATTACTTGTGATCCAGCTCCCAATCTGATCTGGAAGCAAATCTATTCAAGGTAATCTTTATTATTATGCGTCTACTCCTGTGATTCGTTCCATTTGTTTCATAGGTCATTTTACTCTTGTGAGGTGTCGGTTTTCCATCTTCTACGTAATCAATGACCTTTCATTGGGGCTGTTTTCATAAGTTGCATGCTTATGACAATATGACAGCTGGAAAATGTTTTATAATAAAATTGGCAAAACAATTTTCTCTTTTCTCTATTTTTATATGTGGTAGTGTTTGCTGTGAATACGGGCTACTTCGTATTTGTTTATTTTTGTTGTTGTCTGTATGTACAGCTTATGCAGCGGCGTGGATATGCTGAAGAGTATATTAACCGCTATAAGATGATGACAAGGTTAGAATGCCTTTCTTTAACCTTTTTCACTCCCTTGGCTTTTTATGCGTTGAAAACGACGGTGAATTTCAAAATGCAGATAGGACTAGTTGGAAAAGTAAAGAGTTGTGCTTAACTAAGTAAAGAAATGCAGAATGACTTCTAATACTGTCTAGCTAACCTTTTTTCTTGATTATTTAGATTTCATCATCAGCGGGTGCCTCTTGTTATTCTCGTATGTGGCACGGCATGTGTTGGGAAGTCTACTATTGCGACGCAGCTAGCACAAAGGCTAAACTTGCCAAATGTGTTGCAGGTCAGTCCTATATATGTATTTTTTTTTGAAGGGACTATATATGTAATTGGACAGGAATTTTTCGATTTTTTTTTCAGTTGTTTACTGAAACTTTTTCCTGTTCTGTTGATTTAGACAGATATGGTTTACGAGCTACTACGCACATCAACAGAGTACGTTGTCTTCTCAAAACATTGCTTTTCATTTTATTTTATTATTTTCTGTGTTTCTCACCTAGTCTATGCACTTCTATGTTTTTATAAAAATTCAGTGCACCGTTGGCATCTTCCCATGTTTGGGCACGTGATTTCGAGTCCTCTGAGGAACTTATTACTGAATTCTGTAGGGAGTGCAGAATAGTAAGGAAAGGTACATGACTTCCGTTACAGATTAAAAAGGAAAGAAAAAAATTCGAAACCTTTATCTTATAGATAAGTGTTTGAATTAAAAAGGATTGAATTGTCCTTAATCTTACAATGTAGGTTTGGCTGGTGATTTGAAGAAAGCCATGAAGGATGGTAAACCAATTATTATTGAGGTAATATATTTCTTTTTTTGGACATATTTGTTAGGGATTAAGACACTTCTGGTACCATTTTGTTTTACGTTTTTTTGCACTTCTATCCCCAATATTTCATTTTGGCACTTTTACTCCTCATACGTGCATTTCTTTTACATTTTCGGTCTAAATTGCAACGTGTCCAGAATCTAGCATTGAAGTTTCGATAACCTCCAGCCAATAAAAACTTACTTAACACATTACAAAAATGGACTGAAAATGTAAAACATGCATTGATGAGGGGTATAAGTGTGAAGATAAAACCAAAGGGATAAAATTGCAAAAATCGTGAAACAAAAGGACTAAAAGTGTATTTATCCCTATTTGCAAGACTTTTATTTAGTTTATATATGCTGGATTTGGGGGTATTTCAGGGAATGCATTTGGATCCTAGCATATACCTCATGGATGATGAGAATAAGTTGCCGTCGTCTCAAACTCCAGCAAACGATGCAGAGGCAAAATCCACGAAGCAAGATGAAGTAAACGGAATCGAAACGAAAAACAATTCAAACCCCACCGATGCTGATTACGAGGGAAATAATGGCAGCAATTCTGAAAATGCAACTTTAGTGGATCAAAATCTTTCTAATGAGTTGAACAAGGTTACAGGAGAACTGAAATCTATCGACATTAATGGAACTTTACCTGACCTGAAAGGTAATCATTATTTACAGACTCTCACATACTATAATTACAGGATAAAGACATTTTTTTTAGTCTCTTTTATTTCACGGTTTTCGCATTTATATCCCTTATGTTTCATCTTGGAACTTTTGCCCCTCGTGTGTGTATAATTTTTTTCCATTCTCAGTCCAAGTGCCACATGTCAAACAACTTGCATTGAAGGTATGAAATGCAGTAACCAATGAAAACTTGACATGTGGCAATGCATAGATGAGGGGTAAAAGTGTCGAGATGAAGCATTGAAGATAGAAATGCTAAAAAATATAAAACAAAAGGGACCAGACGTGTCTTATTCCCTAGTTTCAATGCTATTCAACATGCAGGTGAGGCCATTAAAGATACATCACTTGACAGAAGTACTTCCCTTAAGAAAGAAAAGTCCGGTGCAGATCCAATTATTGTTCCCATAATGCTGAATATGGCTGAATTCGATCATAAGGTATTATCAGTATTTTACGTCATTTTGATAAGCTTGTGAAAGTACAAACATAAATAAATAGATAGATAGATAAAAGCATTTGTTTTGTTGGGAAGCAGATTTGTGCAGGATCTCGCGGGGCCCCTTATTATACTGCCTTTGAATCTTGATTGTTTTTATAACAACATCATTGGTTTGTGCAGGCATTACTGGAGGAGTGGATATCCACTCGTACAAATAGAGAGAAATTCCCGGTCCAGGTATGAGAAATACCCTTAAACTCGTGGAAGAACTTTCCACGTTTTTTCCCAGTTTCTTTATAACTTAGCTGGTTCGAGGTTCCGAGTATTATTCACCTAAAACCGCAGGAAAACTTGGCTGTGTAATTTATTTGTTTGATTCAATACAGGATAAAGATAAGTTGACAAGCAACTTGAAGACAATTCAGGATTACCTCTGTTCATTCAAGTCACAGGTTAAGCTCAAATCCTTTGTCTCGATTGAGTCGGCAACACCTCAAACTCATGGCATAATAATTTAAGGCAGCTGTTATTGGCACCACAACTAATCTACTCTCGTTGCATTACACCGACATTGGACCTCTAGAAAGCTCAACATTCAACTTTCCATCGGTCAAACATAGCCTAGCCCGAAATGTGATGCTACGGTAGATTGAGTGTGACACCAATAACAAACGCCATAATACTCACATTCCATTCTTACCTGTTGTATATGTGTTCTTCAGGGTTTGACAGTCGTTAACGTATCTGCAACAACTTTCCCTCAAACCCTTGATTGGCTACACAATTACCTTCTTCAGGTCTGTTTCGTTTACTGTAAATTGCTGCATGTAAACAATATGTGAATATGTGTGTGTGTGTGTGTGTGTGTGTGTGTGTGTGTGTGTGTTGTTAGACAGCTTTATAGATTTATCCTTGATGTGCAGTGCATTGAGCAGGGTCTAGCATCATCTGCAAATGCTCAGATAAAGCAGCAGCAGCAGCAGCCACCTAAATAAAAACCGAGTATGCTATTCGGGACTTTATTTACGGAATCCGTTAAATACATCACAACCAACTTATTCGTGGCATTATACTACCGAACGCCACATTGAAAACCTAACTTTCAAAAAATCGAGTATATACAATCCATTTTTTTTAACGTCAAATTTTCAATGTCGGATATCATGTTAGGTAAGGATGAGCCCAGGATGCTTCGTATTATGGGATGAAGACATGGTTACATTAGTAGTGTACAAATGCATTGTCTGAGGACAAATATTCTGCTAATATGATAATGTATCATATACTTACTTTGATAATGTGCTTATGAGTTATGATAATGTATGTTTCAATATACTTTGAAATGTGATACAGTGATACCTTCTCAAAGTATATATATACATATATTTTTTTTTTAGATAATTACATTTTTAGTCCCTCATGTTTCTTTATTTTCTTAGAACTATCCTCAATGTTTATTGTTACGATAAATACCATTATGTATTCGTATTTGTAATGATAAACACTCACATGTATTTTGGATGTAATAATAGTACAACTAACGGAGTGTTTATAAAATGTGGTTGTTTCTAGCAAACCTCATGGCTGTCTCTGCACCCTTACCTCTGTCGTAACAAAAATGAATACATAGGGGTTTTTAACAATGAAAGATTGAGAATAGTTTTCAGAAAATAAATAAACTTGAAAGATTAAAAATGTAATTATCCTTACCTCCGTCGTAACAAAAATGAATGAATAGGGGTTTTTAACAATGAAAGATTGAGAATAGTTTTGACAAAATAAATAAAGGGACAATTATTTTAAATGACATATATTGGATTTAATTAGGCCGTTTGTTAAATCTGAAATCTGAAGTCTGAAGTTTGAAATCTGAATGTAATAAGTAGATGAACTGTTTAAGTGCTGAAATTGATTAGATTGTTTGATAACACTTTATATCGACAATCTGTTTTTTTTTTAAATTTTAAATTTGTACATAATAATATTTTAGTTGAAAGACTAGTTTTATGCTAATTTACAATATTTGATAAATTGATGCATTTGATGTATGCAAAAAAAATTAAATATTAATTTTCTTGTTACGTGACCACATATATAGATTCAAAACATATGATCAATACAATAATGTCTTTTATGTTTAATTTTGACGAAGTCATTAACATTTCATATTTGTTTTTCAATTTACATTTCATAAGGGGAAAATTTAGTAGTAAAAAACAATCAGATGATCAAATAAATCTATCAATGAAATATTATAATAAACATTTGATTCAATCGTTCATATTTTGCTTTTTGTATTAAATGATGAAGTTGAACGTGGGGGTAATACATGGGATAAATTCGTGGGGTTGTGGGAGAAAACAAAAAAAAATGCGGATGGAAACATTATTCAGCGATAAGCTGGTAGATGTTCGCTTAAAAATCCGGTAGTATTTACGCAGTAGTTTTCAGATGGTCTAAATTAAATAAGTTGTGTAAAAAATATTATCAAACACCACTGAATTTAACCACCACTTAATTTTTTCAGATTAAGTGCTTAATGGCATAAACAAACAGCCCCTTAGTTATAAGGACAAAAATTTAGCTAGATAGACTCAAATTCTCTTGATGAATGAAAAAAAAAAAAAAAAAAAAGAGCCGAGGACTGTAGCGCTGTTCTTGAAAAAAATGTAGCGATGTACGTTCGTTTTGTTTTGTTCATGTATTTGTTTTTTGTTTTTTGTTTTCTTTCATTTTTCCTGGACTTTTTATTTTTATTTTTATTTTTATGCTAACAGTTTTTTTTTTCTTTTCCTTCAACCACTGCGATGTATTGACCATCCCGATGTATTGACCACCGCGATGCATTGACCACCGCGATGCATTGACCACCGCGATGCACTGACAACCGCTATGCATTGACCACCGCGATGCATTGACCACCGCATGATCGATACCACCTCGATTAATAACTATAATGACGCGATCGACCACCTCGATCATTGACCTCGTGATCTGATGATAAGAACATTTGCAACAATTTATACAGTGACATTTGATGTTTGCTCATACAACATTATTTCTGAAGTGACACCGCGATGCATTGACCACCGCGATGCAGTGACATCAACATTTTATGCAGTGACATCAACAATCATATATGAATGACATCAACAATTTATGCATTGTCCACCGTGATGCAGTGACATCGGCAATCATATATGCGTGACATCAACAATTTATGCAGTGATATCAGCAATCAGATATGCAGTGACATCAACATTTTATGCAGTGACATCAGCAATCATACATCAACAATTTATGTAGTGACATCGGCAATCATATATGCAGAGACATCGCGATGAAGTGACACCGCGATGCATTGACCACCCCCGATGCAGAGACAACGCGATAAAGTGGCTACCCCCAACGCAGAGACCATCGGGATGCAGTGATCACCAGGATGCAGTGACATTTGATGAAATAATACCGTGATGACATTTGATATTTTTCCGACTTAATTTCATAAAATCAATTTCTTTTCTTCATAAAATCGACTTCAAATGACTATATCTTTTGATATAAAACTCCGATCAACATAAATCTTTCACCTTAATTCATATTTTTATGCAGTGACATCAGTAATCATATATGTAGCGAGATCAACATTTTATGCAGTGAAATCGGCAATCAGATTTGCAGTGAAATCAACATTTTATGCAGTGACATCAGCAATCATATATGAATGACATCAACAATTTATGTAGTGACATCGGCAATCAAATAAGCAGTGACATCAATATTTTATACAGTGACATCAGCAATCATATATGAATAACATCAACAATTTATGAAGTGACACATTATGTAGTGACACTCAATGACATCAACATTTTATGAAGTGACACATTATGCAATGAAACTCTTAGACTGAAATCCTTGAAGATTAAAATCAAAAGATAGGTAAAATATTAGCAACTTCCATGAGGAATGATAATCTGTATTGCCAAATGTAATACTTAAGTTTGTATTGCCAAATGTAATACTTGAGTATAATTTTTTTTAAGATTGCAAGGAATATGCATCGTCGAACCGAAACCGAACAAAAAATTTCGGTTTCACAATAATATTAACCAAACCGGAAACAACTATTAACCGAACCGATCGTACGACACCCAATGGCAACAACATTTTATGCGGTGACATTCAATGACAACAACATTTTATGCAGTGACACATTATGCAGATGTCATTGCTTCTTAAATAGCATTTTTTTCACAAACTCTAGTGCTATTTATTATACAACACACCTAGTAATTGAGATGGCTACTCGTAAGCTACTCGTACTCGACTTGAAATAGATTTCGACTCGATTCGGTTTTTTTCGAATTTGAGCTCGAGTTGAGCTCGTACTCGTAAGCTACTCGTACTCGACTTGAAATAGATTTCGACTCGATTCGGTTTTTTTCGAATTTGAGCTCGAGTTGAGCTACTCAATTAACTAATCAAGCCGATCTCGAGTTTTAAAATATAGTCACCGCCCACGGTTGCACTTTATCACCTCCTAATGAGCTCGTTGTTAACATTCATCGTTTGCCAAACACACGGATGGAATTGCATCCATTCATTTCCATATCATGCGTATCCGTGTACACCCCGAGTATTGACCTCAGTTCGGTTTCGGATAATCCGTATCCGTGTACACCCCTAGTATTGACCCACAGATATACATCATAATTAGATATGTGCCAATAACAAACTTGGAACATGAGATGATTAACTTTGGATCAGTTCAAACAAAGCAGAATGACGAAAAGAAAATAATGGATCTATTCTTTGAAGGACTCACATCGAACATCACGCAGTCGTGCTTTAAAGAAAGACAAGCAAGTAATGAAGCTTTTCTTCATTTACAAATTCCACTTGAGCAACATGTATGACCCAACAAAGAAGCAATATGAATCGAGCATAATCAATGAACTAGCTTAGCAGTAACAGACCTCTTGGAAAGAACAACATAATTTTCATCGGAAAAAAATTGACCCAATTTTCCCACAAGGCTTATAGCTTACCATAAAAAATTCACCACAAACACATCAATTGCCATTGACAACCGATAAAAATCAAAACAAAAATCCCTTTTATTTGGGTTCCTCAACTAAACAAAAATCTCAAATCCACAGCAAAACAATTAGAGCTAACAAGCTAAAGCTAAAAATCCTCTGCACAAATCAGATGGACTCAAATTCGGACCAGAAGAAGACCCAAATCCCCTTCCTAGACTTTTTTCGAACACCAAATAACAAAGGAAATGAGACCCAGAACAAAAAAAATCACACCGAAGACCTCAACTAAGCTCCACCGACAAACTAAATGCAAAAGGATGCAAATAATCGTGAACCCATAAGCGAGATTGAAGAAGAAGAAAGAAAGAAACAGAAATTCGATCTCGAATTTAGAAACAGGAGTACCGATCTGGGTTTTACTCCTATCAGGAGTATCCGGCGGATTGCTTTTGATCGAAAAAAGAAAAGATATGTCACGGTGGGATAAGGGTAATTTAGGAAACTTGGACAAAATCTATCCTTATAACTAATGATTTTTTAAACGTATCATAAGTTTCTAATTAAGTCTCAAAACACGTCCTTATAAACAAATAACACATAAACAAATGGGTGGCGGGCCAGAAGGACAAAATAAGATACAAAATGAGAAAAAAATGACAAGAAAAAAAGAGTGGTTGAGAAGGACAAAAACACATAAAATGTGCGTTTATGTCCTTCTCAACCACTATCTTATTTTCTTGTCTTTTTTTTTTTTTTTCCATTTTAGATTAAAAACAGTCTTCTACAACATTTAACCTATAAATAAACATGAAAGATTAAAAGTGTAATTATTCTTACCTCCGTCGTAACAAAAATGAATACATGGGGTATTCTTAACAATGAAAGATTGAGAATAATTTTGAGAAAATAAATAAACATGAAAGATTAAAAGTGTAATTATCTCCGATTGAAAGAAGCCATACCACCAAATTTCAAGGACTCATTCCAAATATAAAACAACTTTATTTATAGAATAATGTGAACATAAAACTATCACATTCTCTATTCAATATAAACTTCATTACGATCCGCAACTACATCTCAACCAAAATTCATTCGGTTTGAATAAGAATTATTAACCTAATCAAAACCAATGTCGAAAGGTCCAATAATCACTGCGGAACAAACCAGGACGATATTTCTTCAATATTTTCAAGGCTTCAATTTCGACGTCACTGAAGTCGGCTATACCACCGACATCGAATAATTTCCAACCCTTGTCATACCCGTCAATCAGCTCAGCATACTTATTGTATCCACCCAGATCGTCCGTGTCATACCCGTCGTCACTCAGCTCATCATCCGAATCGTCCGGCCCGAAACCATCCCCGGCCCTCAAAATATTCTTAATCCCGTTCAAACATAAATGTAAAACCGCACCGTTAAGCCAAAGACAATCCAACAGAAACTTTAAACAACCCAACTCAACCAGAACCCTGAAAACCAACCAACCAACACAAAATCAACAAGCAGTTACATCAAGAAAACCAGATATTTCACATAGTATGTAAAGTCTCACATCGGTAAAATAACAGTCTGCTCACCCTCATATATGTGTGAGACATAAAGATCCTGTCAACTCGAGTCAGCCCTTTTAGACCAATCAAAATCATTTATAACTCATTTAGCGCTATCAGACCTAGGGTATAAGGGTGTTACATAGTACCTTTGTCAAAGTTTTATTGGCCGGAATATGTCGTACACTCTTAACTTCACAGCTAGATTACATACACATAACACTTTAGACCGAAAATGGAAAGGAATCAATGCATAGATATAAATGGTAAAAAGGGATAATAACACTTATTACCCTGTTTCAAGATTTCTACGGTTATATCCCTAGAGTTCCATCTTGACAAATTATCACTCATTTATACATTTTTTTTACATTTTAATCTATTTTTACCACGTGTCTAAGTTTTTACTGGCTGAAGCATGTCGTACCACCACACTACCTCAGCACCACACCAAAAACGACCTCCAGAAAGTCGATTCTTTGAGTCAAGAATCAATTTCCGAACGTCGATTGTGATAATCGACCTTTCCAAAGTCGATTCTTGACTCAAGAATCGGCTTTATGAAGATCTTTCTGGTGCGAAAAAAAAATGTCGCCCGAAAAAACATATAATTAAGAAAAAAACGTACTCAATTTGCTCAGATGATGCATCAGAGGTAGCTTCTGAAATTGCATATGCAGCAGCTTCTGTCAGACTTTCGTACTCCCACGTCTTATTAGGCACCTTGATTATAGCTGGTATAAAATAATCTTTTATATGATCCTGTCACAAACACAAATCAAATCAATCATATATACACACACACACACGAGTGGTTAATGACATCACAATAAACCTACTTTCGGGATATCACGGTATGGTACAATCGCTGAAAAAATGTTCTTCGACATTCTAGAGGTCGAATGTGGACACCACAGAAAGGTTCCATCGTTGAAAGTCGAATCTCATACATAAGATTCGATTTTTTTTTTCCAAGAAGTCGAATGTAGGCACCATAGTAAGGTTCAATCACTGAAAGCTGAATATCATATATACATTAGGTTCAGACTTTCCAGAGGTGGGCGTGGGGCGTGGGCACCGCAATTAAGGTTCAATCATTGAAAGTTGAATCGCATACATGAGGTTCGACTTTCCCCAGATGTCGAATATCCAAAGTTTGGCTCGATTTCGGTTGAAGAGATATTTTTTGATATACAACCGTTTACCAAGTGTAATGCATTATCGTCGCTCATTCCTACCTCTTTCGTTATAAACAACCCTATTATGTGAGAGAGTAAGAATGAGTAGTTATATTGCATAACACTTATGGTTATAGGATAATAAAAAAAACTCGGTTAAATCATATTTTGACGAGCATTTCACGAGTCAAACAACGAGAAGTTTATGAGCAGCTCGACTCGTTTACGCCACTAACCCGCTACATCATATTAGCACACACATGGGAGAGCAAGGTTTCAAGTACAAGTACCCATAACTCGCCATCGCAGTTTCCACCAGTAATGTATCCAACCGTCCAACAAGCTTCTTTCATGAAGGATTTGTCGTCTTTTTCACTCATAAGCTTCGCCAACCAACTACACAAGAGCTCGGTTTCGACAATTTTCTATACAAGGAAGACAACACCGTTACAAAGAGGCCGGGCTTCACGATAATACATAACGGTGCAAAGACTACAATAACAAGTAGGAATAACGACGTTTTTAGTTCATTTTGTTTCATGAACTTTTTACTTCTATCCACATTCCACAAAGTTCCATTTTTTTGCATTTTAACCTTTCCTCTATGATTTCTTTTTATATTTTCAGTCCAAATCGCCGCGTGTCATGCTTATAGCATAAAAGGTACCCCAAAAAACTACAAACTTGGCGCGTGGCGATTTCGACTAACAAAAAACATAGATTGGGGTTTAAAATGCAAAAATGAAACATTAAGGATAGAATGAAAATTTAATGAAATAAAATGGACCAAAAGTATGTTATGCCAAAAAGAAAAACATATTGAAGCAGACAAACACTATCTCGGGTGTCTAAATTCCGTATTGTACATTAATTTTTTTTTTACAAATTCTCCTCAGGTATTATTGTCAGATACGTATCAGATACCGAACAAGCTAGCAAAGGAAATCATACCTCTCTCATGCCTTCGCTAATCCTGGCAATTTCTCTAATGGCACGAAGTATCGGAGTAATCAGATCTGAATTACAGCTGAAAGAAAACATATGTAGGCAAACAGAACAAGTTAGTGTACTCCAAAACAACTACAACGACAGTAATACGGGCATCGATAAAGGTACTACACTAAACCCTCTTGGGCACCACGAGTATCGAGATTTGAAGGGGTCGATTCCAGAATCGAACTTTCTAAAGCCGATTCTCTAGGTTATAAAAGAAACGACAATATGAATTTAGCCAAATACTCATTTTACAAGTGTGGTGCAATAAGTAGATGGCGCTAGGGTCATTATAACAAAAGTGGTGCCCATCCAAGTGCTCATTTTATAATCTTGTGGGTGCCCGAGGTAAATTTGAAGTGGTGTTGTTATCGACACCGCCACACTTCGTGCTAGATCCGACTTTACTGAGATCGAAAATGAACATTCGACATCTGCAACGTCGAATAACGAGCTTACATTCGACTTTCCAGAGGTCAAATGTCATTGTGTGGTGCCAATAACAACTGAAATAAATAAACGTGTCGTGATGGTTACTCACGTGCGGATTAGCTGAAGAAGTTGATCTTGGATACAGGCACCGAAAGTGAATGTCAGGTGGTCAGAACAGCCAACTAAGAAAGCAAGGCCACAACATACTTGTCTTTGCACCTCCACATTCCCCGAGTGCAGAACACGCACCACTAAATCGTCTACAAATGTCTTCGCGTGGTAATACAATCACAAAAAACTCAATGATCAGCTAATTAAGTTGCATGGATACTGATACGTGGTTACGAATAACAGGAATACAAGACTTGCAGGTGCGGGACTTCTAAAAAAAGGATACTGGTACAAAATGGAATATTGGTAAATAATGAAAATATAAGGACCAAACTATACATAGTAAAACTACAATGAAACAATTTTTAGAGGTATTCTTCATTTTTGAATATCTTCTCATTCATTATCAGGCGATTTTATTAAATTTTCAATACGGGTTCTTCATTTCACATACTCCGTATCATGAATATGCATATTTGAATCCTGTATCCAATTTTTGAAAGTTACAAATACACACCTCTGCATTTTAAGTATCTGATACGTATCGGATACGAAACACGCTACTGGAAAGAAGTATTCATGCATCATAGCTCACAAGCAAGCGACTGAGTCACGCAATGCAAACCAACCTGATCAATAGACATATCCGCGGCATCAGAAGTTACAGAGGAGATGAATGTCATAGCACGAATGACACCTTCCTGAAAGCGATTAGATCATTTGTAAGCCTAAGCAAAGAGAACGAAAAACTCCATAAAGCAAACAATCACCGAGAAATCTACACGCAAAAACAGAATCACGAGAATTCGAACCTTAACATGGAGAGAAACTTTGGTGAAAAGGAACCAGAGACACACGGCAACAAGTTCGTATTTTAAAGCATATTCTGTACTCAAGCTTGAATCTAGTAAAAAAGTAAAGGGTGAGCATTACTAGTATAAGGATGACATATAAACAAATGGGAAATTATTTGGTGGTACCTCAACATGTGAAGCAAGCAATCTGTACCATACATTTTCAACCCGGCACGGAAATGTGTGGTATAGATTGCACCACGTGTGTTGTCACCACATGTGGAGTGTACTACACGAAAAATTCCCATAAACAATTGGCTAGACAAGGTTCAGAAAAGAAAAAAAAAAACACCCGTTGAGTCGAGCGGAACAGTGTATTTCAGCAGTACAGACCAATCCTGGATCCTAAAAGTCGTAGCCATAGCAGGAAGCAATTCCCACAACTGAAACAACCACAAGAATTTTAGAGGCCTTTAACAACGAGAAAACGCGTCATAAACGAAGAAAACCACTATAAATTAAATTGTATTGTCTTATATGCCCTAGCATATCTATTATTTGGTCCATATGATTTTATTATATACAGTTTGGCCTTTATACATGTATCCCAACTCACGAGAGTGTAGTTTGGTCTTTGTACGTGTATCCCGACTCACGAGAGTGTAGTTTGGTTTTTTTTGTTTATTGTCACAAAACTGGCATTTATCTTTCATATTCATGTTTTTCACCCCTAACTCTATTTTTTTTGTTACACTTTTAGGACATTCAGCGGAAGCATAATGTGTGACTTTCAACCATACCGCATGTGCCACATATCATTATACTGCTGGTTGAGAAATAATTAAAATATGACGCTTCAAGTCTTTTATATTTTCTTATTGTCTCTGATATAGTCTTTTCATAATGACAGTTTTTATCCCAACTATATATTTTTGTTACACTTTCTGGACAATTAATGGATTTGACCTCAAGCGCCACCTTTTATATTTTCTATATTATGATTTAAAATTTCGATATAATATCTTTCATCATAAAATTTTCAAATATTTGCCCGTTTATATTAAAAATTTATATATTTTTGTTACACTTTCTGGACAATTAATGGATTTGACGATTGGGTCAAACGGTAAGTTTCCAAACAAAAATGTATAGTCATGGGTGAAAAGATATCGTTATGAAAGATAAATGCCACTTTTGAGACATTGAGTAAAGATAAGGGACCATAAGTGTGTCCCTAATAAAAATGGTCATTCTCTTTAGGTTGGATTCACTTTATTTTGCCTTGGTATGTTACTATATCCATGACCACCTGGATCACGATAAATCCGGAATTCAACCCAAGTGATGCACGCAGAGTGTGACTCTTACTTAGGAACAAGTGTTGATTCACTTTATGTTGAAATCTGAGTTATTTTATTTTGCCCCGTATCCATAACCATCTTGCCCGACTAAATACCGAAGTTCAAGCCATGTGTGGTGCATACAACTACAAGAGTCTGACTCTTGCTCTGGTTCAAAACTATTTAACCTGGTGTCTCAGAGGACAATCATATCCGTGACCTCATTGGGCATTATCGAATCACTAACCACTCGAAGCCAAACTACGAGCTTCTTATAAGTATTTTATCTTGTATAGTATTAATAATAAAGACTTAAAAGTGTAAATACCTCGGATGAAATAGTCCACCATGTGAGGAAGGAGGGAAGTTGCAGATCCTTATCGGAGATGGAGATGTATTCCAATGACCTTTTCTTTTCCATCCCCTTTTCTTCCTTTTCATCAATAGACATTGCTCATGTACCCAATTTTTTCGTCAACGCTCAGTGCCTCAGTCAATCTAATCCAAAAACATTTTTGATAATTTAAATAAAATAAATTTTAAATTTTAAATTCGAACCTTGTCAGTGTTCGACAATGTAATTGCAGTCGAATAAAATAATAATAATAACGAATAAATTAATGCAAATAATTTCATACCTTTGGGAACTAGAAGCGCAAAGCAAAGTGCGTGGTGGGGTTTTAGGTTTTAACCACTTTTAAAACCAAACCATTTCTTTACGGTTTTAAAATTTTACAAACCAAACCGAACCATATTGCAAGAAACCAATTTATCGGTCCGGTTTGGATCAACTTTGTTCACGGTTTTTTCCGGTTTTAGTCCTCTCTTTTTCATAGATAATTCATTTGAAAGAAGATTATCGCGGTTCAACGAATTATATCTTCATTCATACGACAATAATACAATATTCTCATTCTCCATTTACCATACATCATAACTCGAATGTCACTTATGTGTGTGTGACACACAACATTATATTATCATATTTTTTAATTAAGACGATCATATAAAATCACGTAAACTATTTTATTTCATCTTCATCATAGGTCCCTATTAGAGGGACATCAAACTACGTGTGTGAGGTAGTTGATTAAAGTATTAATAGATAATGAGCGCAGAGATATTAGTTATTTACATTAGTGATAATTGAGGTGACCGATTTAAAAAAGTCGATTCATTTGTGATGATCGATTCTCACAATGTCATCGACGAAAAGTCGGTTTCATTTGTAGTGCCATGAGATAGAAGTGCAGACATGTGCAGAGTGGATTGGTGCAAGTGCAAATAAAGGTTCTCTTAATTTATAGTGTCGATATTCACACACACACACACACACACACACACACACACACACATATATATATATATCCGGTTACGGTTTGGTCCGTTTTTATCTTAGAAAACCAAAACCAAATTGTTTTTTTACGGTTTGGTTTTATAATACAAAACCAACCAAAAAAACCAGTTTATCATTTTCGGTTTGGGCCAGGTTTGGTTTTATTTAGGTTGGTTTGGTTTCTGGTTTTTTTGTTCACCCCTAACTAGGCCTAGGGGTTATGACTTCCGATTATTCTCGCCGCAAATCGCAATTACCTTTAGCTTTTAGCTATTGTGCCTTCCCCTTCTCTGTGTATATATAGAAGGTAACTTTTTTATTTTTTTTTAATTATCAGAATTTTCAACTAAAGCTCAAAAATGGAAAGTTTAAATTTAATGAATAGAATTTTGAAGATTGGGCTGTATATATCGTTAAGAAAAAAAGATTGAGCTGTAATGCATCTTGAATATTGAGCTGAATTCGAGCTGCTGAAATTGAATTTCGGTTAAGTTAGTTATGTTGACAATTGCTTGCGTCACCATTGTTTTATTCACATTATGTTGTAACATTTTTATGTCGATTCTTTCTCCTTGTATCATTATACTTCCCTATTAAGGCTCACTACTGAAGAATATAATTTTTTTTTTTTTTCTTTTTAACAATTACTGAAGACAATTTGTTCAATTGAGAAAAATCTTGAATCGTCCACATGCTTAAAACACTTGGCCAATGCCAAGAAGAAGTGCTTCTCACCCAAAGGCCCTCAATGCTTCGTCGTTAGATTTCGCAAAAAAAAAAAATATATAAATTGATAAATACAGCATAAAATACATATTATCTATTCATTATACATTGTAGAGATTCTAATGCATATCACCTAGTTAGAACAACACATGGAAATGCAAGTGCTCTAAGAAACTTAAAGAAGGGACATATCAAACCAAAGTTAAAAAGATGGACACATCGCAACTTTTAGGTATAGACCTGTGGTTATTTCCTCTAGCAAACATATACTTGTCGGATTGGCCAAAAAAAAAATTGTTATTGTCATCGTCCCTTATCCAGGGGCCGTGTCCCCCTGAGTTTCAAGGTCAGATGGTTGGTACATGGTACAGTTAAACCTTAAAAATACCATTTTGGCCTTTCTTCCTCTTCCTTCTCAGTCAAATCTCGAAACTCGTACCAACCCGCTCCGGCTGGGCCCACTGGGATTGGGGATCGAACAAAGATTTCTACCGGTTTAGGCACATGAATAGCCAATACTAATTTACCACTACTTTCTTCTTCTTCTTCTTCTTCTTCTTCAAGAAAATCATTGTTTCTTCTTCGCGACTTATTTACTGGTTCGACACATATCCATCCTAGACCAGATATTGCCACATCACAAGCAGGCCTACAGTAGAAATGAAAAGTTTATCATATCGCTATATCCCAGGGTATTTTTGGTTCGTCTATATTGAATTACCATCTTGTTCAAAAGCTTACACGGTTAGGTAACGAGTAAAATTTATACACTTAAACATAACACATGTTAAAAACAACCTAGAAAGACGTGAGATGTATGGCGAACCCAATAACAAAAGTTTCATAAAGGGACCGGAGCAGCTGCTGTGAGAAGTGTCAGTCAGCCTCATAGAAAGAGTCTAGGTCAACCTAGCACTCAAAAACAAATAAAAGACCTACTGAGCCGAGCCGCTCATCTCGTGAAATACTTGCTCAAATATGATTTAACCGAAATCGAACGGTACGTCAATGTTCACGAACCGAAATCAAGTTCTTCATAGCTTGACTCGAAATGCCGACGAGCTTTATCAAGCATTGTTATTATATTATATTAAACACATATTCTTTTGTATTATTTTAAAGGAATATAAACAAATCACGAGCTTTATTAAGTATATATTAAAAGTATATATTCTTTTGCATTACTATATTATATTAAAATTTTGTATCTCCTACCGAGCTTGAATTCAAGCACTTCAAAGCTTAACATTTTTTTAGCTCGAGCTCAAGTTCAAATTTGAAAGTTGTCAAAATTATGTCAAGCATAATCGAGTCAAACACATGCATAATTAAAACTTAATCCAGTGTTTTGAGGGGATTTATGTGAAAGTGTGAATCAAGTTATTATGCTTTCAGAATGAATGAATTATTCTTACCGCTTAATATCATCGTATTTGATTTCCAATTTCTTTAGTGTTTCAAGTCCCTTCCATTCAGCTGCTCTTTCTTTTCCAGTAGGCGGTGTTAATAGACCTCCTATCTCTTTCTGCAACATATATACATTATCAATAGGGATAATTAAAAAACAAATTGAGTTTTAATTGAAATCAGTTTTCATGCATGTAGCACAACCCAAGCAAAGATCTGTATTTTCATAAAAAAAAAAAGATGGATAAGCAGAATTAAAACTGATAATGAAGAATTGCAACTTTAATGATGTTTAGAGGATGGGCGTCTTTAGTGCCACACTGAATCTACTGTTGTGGCACCACAGTGACAATAGACCTTTTCACGATCGATTCTCAAGCTGGAATCGACTTTCCGGCGGTCGATTGTTACAATCAACCGGATGAAAGTCCATTCAAGAGCTGAAAATCGACTCTTTGCCTAGAGGTGATAATCGACTTTCCTCCGGTTGATTGGTTTTTATGAGGTGCCACATTAGAAACCACAATCAACCACATGAAAGTCGATTCGAGAGCTAAGAATCGACTTTTTGTCGATTGATTGTTTTTAGTGAAGTGTTGTGGTAAAAACACTGTGATGCCACTAAAGGCGCCCTTAAAAGATATAGGATAAAATTCATGAGTAATAAAATCATATATCCAAAATTGACCCCTAAAGTCCAATCACTGGTTAAAGAATGATGAAAGTTCCTATGCAAGTCATACCAAAATAATTGCATAAACTTGTAAAGCATTATTACCTGATAAAACAAGTCCGCTACTTCCGAAGGCGTCTGATGAATACGTAGTGCTTTTGGTCCGTAAAATGTCAAGCTTGTTTCTGGAAGAGCCTGAAAGGAGATTAAAAGACGAATGAATCTAAAGCTGTGTAAACTGACTAGAAAATTTGTCTGTGATATTAACAACAAAAGGAAAAAACCTTTATAACATCAATGCGGACAAGTCCTCCCCAAAATATGGAAAAGCCCGCCAGGCCCCGTGTTTGGACTCCACTGCTTGGTAATTCTAGCTTGTAATCCAAAGTGAATCGTCCACCAAAAGTCAGGACATAAGAAAAGGGGTAAAGATAGTTTTGATCTCATTTGTTTCATGTTTTTTTTCACTTTTATCCCTAATGTTTCATCGTGATACTTTTACCCTTCATCTATGATTTTTTTAGGAAGCTATTATTTGCAACACACCAATTCTACCGGTGCACCACACCGATTACACAAAATCGACCTTATGAAAGTCGGTTCTGGAGTCAAAAACCGACTTTCCCAAGGTATCCTCACAATACACCTACAGGAAGTCGGTTTTTGGCTCCAAAACCGACTTTCACAAGGTCGATTGTATTGTGGTGCACCGGTAAAATCAGTGTCGTGCACCGATAGAATAGTGTGGTGCAAATAAATGCCCCTTTTTTATAGTCCAAAGTGTTATGTATCCAACATCAAGAATATAATGTATGATATGCTCCGACTAATAAAAACTAAAGACGTGGTAAAAATGGATTGAAAATGTAAAAAATATGCATAGATGGAGAGAAAAAGTGTCAAGATGAAACATTGGGGGATAGAAACGCAAAAACAGTGAAACAAAACAAAACAAAAGGGATCAAAAGTGTGAAATGGAAAAAAAGAGAACTCACGGGAAAAGATTGGCCTCGGAGCCGACTTTGGGGTGCAAGAGCAGGTAAATCTCCTGCATGAATCACTGCTGCTTGTCTATGATGTAGATGGACTCCAGGTGTGTCAAACAATTTCTGCATACTTAAAAATATTATTCTCATCCTTGCAACATAACTATCAGACATAAAATTTTCTTCCTTAGTTATTGGAAGGATGCTTGCTAGTCCTAGGCTCTTTGAAAATCTCTCCCCCCCCAAGTAGAGATTGTTTTAATTTGTGTTTTAATAGTTATTATTTGGTCCTTATAGTTTTATTGTGTACAATTTGGTCTCTATATCTTAAATATTTATGCATATACCCTCCTCCGTACCCGTATCCTATATTTTTCAAAAATCCCACACTCGTGTCAATCTAGCCAATAAGAAACTGAATATGCATTGGAATTAATGTGTGGTAGTCCATAACGGTAAATGGTTTGGCAGATGGACCATGTTTACGAAATATTACATCTAGAACACGAATGGAATTACCCCTCCACTCAGGAAAGCATCAATTTGGATCGGGCCCAAGGTAGTTCCAGGAACCGCAGATTGTATAGGTTTGTATCTTCTTGCAGATGCGGCAGCTGGGTCTTTGTATGACAACATATCTGATTAACCATCAACCAAAAAAAAAAAAAGATAAGAGCATAGACAAGGATTTTACATATAAACAAAGAGGAGACAACGAGTGGCATAATTAGAAAAAAAAATTGGCACTCTGCATGATTACACCATGGCACAAACTCGAAGCACAGACAAAACATTAACAAAATTAAGCGAAATCAGGGGTTTCAAACCTGGTGTGGCAAATAGACTTGTTACATGACACATGACAAGCAATACTATCTATTAGAGCAAACTTACTTAGTAGGGCACTAATAAATGCAGATTTGCCAACATTGGCTGAGCCCTGGAGAATCAAGAAAAGTTGATATTAATTATCCATTCGTTACAAATATATTGAATGATCAGTAAATAATTCAAAACGTCTGTTAAGCATTTCATAAAGCACAGTGACTTGAAATGGAAAATGAAACTGACCAGAATGTACACGTTCCTTCCCTGCAAGACAAAAAAAAATTATTGCCAAAATTTCAGTATTCTATCTAAGGGGATGAGGTGGGGAGGGGGGATAAAAAAAAGCCAGAGAGATACACGACTACTGGTATGAACGCATAAAACGTGCTTCAGCAAAAGAAATCTAGAATTTTTCCCTTCGCTTTTTCCAATTGGATGTATGCTCAACCCAAGGAGAGGGTATACCGTACAAAATTATTATTTTCGATTGTAAAAATGTCAAAACTTTTAAATGATCCAGAATTAACACGTTTTCCTTCCTAAAAAACTACATGTAGGGCCTACAAGATGTCAGCCTATAGCATGAGAATCACGAAAAGTAAACCATCAAGCTGTAGTAGCCCCAACTAACCTTTTTCTCCTTCTGAATTTCCGACACCACTCCAGTAATTCCAACCAATGATTTTGAACTTGTTAGATGAACACTTAATACACTGAAAATTACATTAAAACCTGAAATTAATTAACGATATTATATCGATATTGCAACAAGTAAACATCTTAATGCACCAGAGAGGTTAAGAACACACAAACAGATTTATAGTTTCTATCGGCGTTATTTGTTTTCTGCTGTTTTGTGATCAGAGGTGTGAAACCCTTAACAGCTAATTCAGTAAAAAGCAGCCAGTGTATACTCAATGACGTTACAGGATTAAGGGCTATGACATCATGCTAGCCAAACCTAATGGCATCAAGGATGAAAAAAAAAAAAGTCACTGCTATGTTCAAGGGGTAAACAGGTGTCACGATATTGCCTTTTATTATAATTTTTATATGTATTTTCGAATTTATGTATTTGGCGGTCTATGATGTCATTTAACTAGTAAGTGACGTCAGCTAAGTCGTTAGCTATATAAGGGTGTAAAAGGAGTGTCATTAGATTATGTTGAATGCAATAGTCTGATCTTCTCCCTTAATATAATTCTCTCAGCTTCATCCCCGTTTTTCTTCTAAACTTCTTTACCATTTCTGCATTTTCTGGGCTTTTTCTTTGCTATTTATCAGACTTATAATCAATTACCTGACATTTGGTATCAGAGCCGATCGATCCTCCGCTCTGTGGAAGCGATGGCAGGGTATGACCAAACAGAGGCCACCGTCGAAGAACTACTGGAGCAGCAACATGAGAGCATCGAAGAACTGTTAGAGCAGCAACATCAGAGTACTGTGGAATTGAAGAGCTCTTTTGATTCCTTGAACAATTTTTTTCGATGAGATGGACAGCAAGATGGATTTGATGATGGATACGCTGCGCGGATTGCGCAATGATATACGCACGCTGACATCTCCATCCGAAAATGGATCTGAGTTCTCTACGATGGATTTGCAGCCAGATGACACCATTGGTGATGCTGTAACTTGCGATGAGCAGCAGGTTGAAGCTTCACGTTGTACTACTGCATTTGAATTCACAATGAAGAGACAAGTAGATGAAGATCCTAACTCACCCAAAACAACAGAGAATCCGGTTGTTGAGGTGTTCCACGACGATGAATGGCTGGGGTTGGAGGAAAATGATGGTTCCTTTTATGTTAAAACTGTTGTGCAGAATGAAGCTTACAAAGTGTTCGCTGAAATGTCTGAGCCAAATCTAGAAGAAGACTTGTTGGGTATTGAAGGTACAAATGCTGCACACGACATGCTCGATGAAAGGCCTAAGCTATCTCCAGTTGATTCAGATGAAGACTTATATGGTAACAAAGATTCTCTATCTTCATTTCCTTACATTCTTGAAATTATTAGTGATGATGATAAAAGTAATTGGGTTTCTGGACTATTAATCAACTTGTCCAAGTTTAGTACCCAAGATGTGAGCAAGGGTCTTTCTACATCAGAGAATGAGGTGAGGATTGAGTTTGAGAAATGGCACGGGAAAGGAAATAACCAAGAATTACTCAATTATTCAAACGTGTACGGTGAGTTCATGGTTTACAATCATTTATTTGTTGAAATTTGTTATCGTTATTTCGATCCCGGAGGACATTTCTTGCCTCAAATGGACCGTGACGTCCTGAAAATTGATGATGATTTTTGGCTCAGTGGGATACTGACGTTTGTATTTGATCCGGGTGGATGTTCTCGACCTCACATGGGTTGTGGTTCACTTGAGTGTAATAACGAACAAGAAGATTGTTGTTGGACAGCAAACGTGGCTGAATTTCTGATTATTGAGGTTCCATGGATCATGTGCCAAGAAGATGATGTTCTACAATCTATGATAAACATTTGTAATGGCTGGTATTTCGATTCTTACTGTCCAAATAATCCTAACACCCCCAATACGTGGATAGGAAATTGGACGGGAAGGTTTAAGAGTTGGGGTGGCTGAGAGCCATTGAGAATAGTTGGGGATGTTGATTTTGCTATAGTCAAATTTGAGGTTGCTAGCATCTATAAAGCTGTTAGGTGGTTAAGGTATGGGTGCTTTTGGACAATTAAGCAGATACGTGTCATTTTTATTCCTTCCGTTTTTGCAGCCACGAGTGAGTTAAAGGTGTTTGACATAATAGCTCAATCAGTGGCAGAGGCTAATCTATCTGCTTCTAAAATTGCTGCTAAACTGCTGAAACAAGCTGAAGACTCGTCCCATGTGCTTGATAGAATGCTGCCACAACTTACTGCCCAATCTATACTTGATTGCCACCTTGTTAATGATAAAGATGGGAAAGAAGATCCTAGATTGCTTGGGTTGAATTATTTGAGCAAGTTTCTTTCTCCTGATGACCCACCCAAAGGTAATCCTAAGTCTGGAACTCCCTCCGTGGGCAACTTATTTGATCTCTGCAGTGAACCTGTTCGCATCCATGATTCTGCAAGGGCTGATGTGCTTGGTGTTCCAGCCAAGGCCTCAATCAAGGAGGCAGACAAGGACGATGGATACAGTCCACGTGAAGCTTGGTTAGAGAATTCCGTGTGGGATCCGGGACAATGTGTCATTTTCTTATACACCCTTGAGGACAAGGATGTTTTTGAGAGGGTGGGAAAGGATATAGTACTTATGGATACTATATTGGTGATAAGGAGCTATGATCCTGAGATACAAATGGGATGTTTGGATGATATTGGATTGATTTCAAAGACACTGGTATTTTTTTTACTGCAGAGCTGGAACCCTATTTATGGGACCCGGGTTCTTTCGTATCAGTCTCGCAGCTCTCCTGGGAGGTTTTAGGCGGGGATTTTCATCTCACCACCTTGAGGACAAGGTGGTTGTTGAGGGGAAGGATATGTCACGATATTGCCTTTTATTATAATTTTTATATGTATTTTCGAATTTATGTATTTGGCGGTCTATGATGTCATTTAACTAGTAAGCGACGTCAGCTAAGTCGTTAGCTATATAAGGGTGTAAAAGGAGTGTCATTAGGTTATGTTGAATGTAATAGTCTAATCTTCTCCCTTAATATAATTCTCTCACCTTCATCCCCGTTTTTCTTCTAAACTTCTTTACCATTTCTGCATTTTCTGGGCTTTTTCTTTGCTATTTATCAGATTTATAATCAATTACCTGACAACAGGTTCAAAGTTTAACATGGTGCAATGTAGTGATATTGTGACATCTCATTTTGTAGATTAAATTTTTAAGCTTACTTGAGCTTCTTCTTTGTTGTTGCCTCCACAACCCAGTCACCTATGCAATTGAAATCTGTCCCTTTCGGAAGAAGGTCAACCTTGATAAAAGAATTTGACAAACAAAAACTGAATGAGTTACCACCAAAAGGTGTGAGGGGAAAATAGCTAGAGATTTTATACACGACCAAATACTCATCTCAATACCTTAGTCACCACCAATATTATTGGATTTGCACCTACAATGACTCTGATGTGAGACAGAAAGCTGCCGTTGAAGTCTACTATATCAACCTCCAATCAATTATAAAATACATTAGTAAACATGCTAGACAAAATTAGCAAAAAAAAACAAACAAAAATCGTGTGTTAGTGTTTTTACAAACAGCCCCAAAGACCACCAGACTTAAAAGCTTCAAAAAACTACCGAGAAAAATTATATATATGAAACTTTCAAATCTGTTGAAGCCTGTGGGGCCTCCAAACTATCAGTAAGAGACCCTTACTTCCAAACTTTCTATGGTTAGGGTTGGCTTCAATGAAACACCTAGACCTATCAATCAGCTGTTTTTTTTAATGAAGGGAATGAGCACAAATAAATGTACAGTATGCCAATAATAGTGTTTGTAAAGGGAGCCCCAAAATATACATTATGAGGAAATCCTGCTTGACCAGACAATAATTTCAATGAGCACAAGAGGAAGACACATTATTAACTAGTTGAAGTACATTCTAGAGTATACACATACTTATTTTACACTACGCTTATTCTATGCTTCCCTGCGAAATAAGCATTTCACTGCACCTATGTTACCTAGGCCACAGAACAATAAACAGCTAAATTCATTTCGTAGCTCAGGGAAATCCTAATCCAAACCACCAAATTATCCGTCTTACAGTACAAGCTTTTATGAGGTAAACATTCTTTTTCATTAACAATTTCAGTAAACATGACCCTTCTTTAAATTCTGTGGGCAGCATATCTAACTTATCCGCGATTGTCCCAACAAAGGAAGACAAATGAACTCACATTTGTCAGTGGTAAAGTCAAAAGCAATATAAACGAAGTAAAATCTTCATAATATCATCAGAAAAGATTGATACCAATTTAATAATCAAAGCTTTTTCATGCCGCAAGTTAGCAAGCTTTTCCCTAAGTTCCTCTGCAGTAACAAACTGTTTCCCCCCAGGATAACCTCCATTTCCACCAACAGCAGTAATCATGTGTCCGTGAGACAATAGACGGCATCTTCCACAAAGAATGCTTCTTAGCTGATGATGTTTCTTCTTCTGCAATCCAGAAAACCCAATGTTAGCCTCCATAATCATCTAACACACTATACAAGAATCCAAATCTACTAACTTCAAAATTTTCAAACATCAAAGCTTCTGTGAAACCTGCAATTCTTATATCACATGAAACAGAAGTCCTACCAATTCGTACGTGTCAGGTTCAACATAGCCTGGAGCATCTTCTGAGAACTATAGAAGGATACTAATACTCCTACTAACTTCAAAGTTTTCAAACATTAAATTCCTACCAATTCATACGTATCAGGTGCAACATAGCCTGAAGCATCGACTTCTGAAGTACTATAAAAGTTTACTAGTACTATTACTAACTTTAAAGTTTTCAAACATCAAAGCATATCTAAAACCTGTGATTCTGGGGAGCCAGTACCGTCGTCCGTAGAACAACATAGTAGAGAGTTCATATTGAAAGTTATATGTAGAGTATCATAAAGAATCGGAGTATCATAGTTCTTCCGTTCAATGGATGGCTTTGTCATGGTGTATCTTCGTTCCTAGTAGCCACATAGAGTATCTAGTACCTCTCCCCTCTCACATACTAAGAGTGACTGGAGTCCGTAGGTCGAGCGACTTACGTACCTACATACCATGTGTTCTGACGATACCAATCCGATGGGATATCTCACTACTAGTAGATCTTCTGGTGGTCAGACTCGATGGGGAGATAGCTAGCCAGAAGGGGTTCGTACATAGTAGCCGACGAGCATATCATAGTTCTATGTATCATGGTAGCTATTACGAGTATCTGATTGAGGCTACTAATATCAGATGAAACAAATATCCTACCATTTCAAACGCATCAGGTTCAACATAGCCTGCAGCATCAACTCTGTTGTACTATAGAAAAATAGGAAAACTACTACTAATTTCAAAGTTTTCAAGCAACAAAGCTTCTATGAAACCTGCAATTCTCGCACTACTAATATCAGATGTATAAGAAAAATAGATTGATTACATTGCATTGACGATTATGAGGATTGCAATTGATAAACATAACTATATCATAAGCAAATCTATCATACTAACTGTATTTAAACAAATTTATCTAACAAGCTATCAACTCATGCTGAAAAAATCTATCTAGCTTACGAGATGAAACAAAATCCTACCAATTCGTACGTATCAGGTTCAACATATCCAGGAGCATCAACTTCAGAAGTTTGCAACGAAGCTCCGCAACCGTAACAACCGTGCACCACCTTCGCAACCTTTTGAACCTTTTCCTTGCTCTTCACACCTTTCTGCTTCTTAAGTTCCGCCAAATACCGTTGCCGTTCAAGAAATACTTCTCCTCGTGAAGGAGAAGAAAGTCCAGAACCATCGGAATCAGAATCTGGAATCAATACATCAATGTCTTCGGTGTTTGAGGATTTCGCTTTGTGTTGAGCTAAGGATTTGGAGAAAATGTGTTGAGTAGAATTGAGAGGGTATAGTTTGAGGTGAGGAAAATTAGGGTTTAGGAAGGGGTTTTGGGGAGGAAATGCAGAGAGAAGAGAAAAGGATGAGGTTGAAGAAATGGCTAATGGCGCCATTTTTGGAATATTGGCCGGAGAAGTGAAAACAGGTGGTGTAATTGTACCCGCCAGAAAAAAGGCCGATGAGGCTGAGAGCCTGAAACGCGATCAACTCTTGGGCCCACTTTGCCTAAAAAAATATATATGAGTCAAGTCGAGCCGAGACGAGTCGAAACTTCTTAGTGTTTGATCTCAATTCGATTAGAAAAGCTTGGATTTCGAATCTTGGCTCGAGTTTGATCGAGTCATAACAAGCCAAGATTGAACTTGACCGTTCGAATAACTCGCAATCTATTCGATTTATATGTTTTGATGTTCGATGTAAATCGGTAGATCATTCAAGTAGTCAGTCGAGAGGAGACGTGTCGATGCTCCTTAGTGTTTGAACTCAACTCGATTAGAAAACCTTGGATTCGAATCTCGGCTCGAGTTTGATCGAGTCATAACAAGCCAAGATTGAACTTGACCGTTCGAATAACTCGCAATCTATTCGATTACTATATTTTGATGTTCGATGTCGGCTCGGTAGATCATTCAAGTAGTCGAGTCGAGAGGAGACGTGTCGATGCTTCTTAGTGTTTGAACTCAACTCGATTAGAAAACCTTGGATTTCGAATCTTGGCTCGAGTTTGATCGAGTCATAACAAGCCAAGATTGAACTTGACCGTTCGAATAACTCGCAATCTATTCGATTACTATATTTTGATGTTCGATGTCGGCTCGGTAGATCATTCAAGTAGTCGAGTCGAGAGGAGACGTGTCGATGCTCCTTAGTGTTTGAACTCAACTCGATTAGAAAACCTTGGATTCGAATCTCGGCTCGAGTTGATCGAGCCATAACAAGGCAAGATCGAACTTGACTCGGTTGAATAACTTACTAGCTACTCAATTACTGTATTTTGATATATAAGATCGGTTCGGTTGATTATTCAAGCAACTCAAACTTGGAAAAACCTATGTCGAGTCAGATTTCTTTATGAATTGAATATGTATATCCCCAATATCCCTAATCAATTTATTTATTCGAGTATAAAACGATATCCTTTTACATGAATTACTATATTTTTCGATGGACAATGACGATTTACGATCTTTCCCATGCAATAGTTTGCTACACCACTAGGGCACTCCATGCAACGACCGGCAAACTCTTTTGAATAAATGGCGTCGTTATAGGCAAAAATTATTTGTACATCTTCACAAATCACAGAAACATTTACTTAGAGTTTCTAAATACAATAGTACAATATTGAACACACACAAAGCAATACCTCCAAATCTCCCAGCTAACCTGACTACTACAAATTTAACAGATGCGCAGTATATACAATTAATTTCACAATGTTTTGCATTTAAACACATGAAATTCTTACATAATCACACTCCTCAATACATTATACATCACACCGTTAAACAGCAGTCACGTATACAAAAAAACGTTTACTCAGTACACAGTAACACCCCGTCAAACACTAGTATTACCGCTTCTCCTAGGAGACTCCGGTGGTGGCGGCATTTGACTCGGAAAAACCACATTATCATACAAAATCCCTGCAACAGCACCACCAATTAAAGGTCCAACCCAATAAACAGCTTGATTCTTGAAACTACCACCGACTAACGCAGACCCGAACGAGTAAGCTGGGTTCATCGATCCACCGGTGAACGGTCCAGATGCTAAAATATTGGCTAAAGGTCCTGTTGCTTGTAAAAGTCCATGTCTTGAGTCACTAGCTGCATATACTGTGTAGACTAATGCAAAGGTCATTATTCCTTCTAAAATTGATGCTCCAAATCCAGTCATTTCACTTGCTATTGTATGTGTAGGCACATGCTGTCCATTGAATATATAAAGAAAATAATAATTATATTAATCGAGTTTTCACCCCAAACATGTATCTTAAGTATGTGGTGTGTATCTTAAGTAGATCAATGACGTGGAACGCTTTATAAAAACGAACCTGTCCAGCAGTGGCGGCTCTGAAGACAGCGCAAGCAAAGACGGACCCAAGTAATTGCGAGATCCAGTAGAAGATAGACATCGGAATGCTGATGTGACCGCCGACCACCCTGCCGAATGTGACGGCCGGATTTACATGGCCGCCGGAAATATTGGCGGCGATGTAAATGGCTACAGATAAAGCAAATGCATTTGCCATAGCCATAGCTACAAGACTTGATGGTCCTAATGCAGTATCTAGCATCATTCTTCCTGTGTAACAATATTAGAATAACATCAATTACATCAAAATATTTCATCAAAACAGAAAAATTGTGACTAAAAATCAAAGAAAAACAAGCAAAAGCACTTCCAAAACATAGTTTATGTTCTAATTGTTATTGCAAATAATTGCAATATTCGATAACACAGGTTATTTCGCAAGAACAAGCAAGATTTTGTGACAATATTTGATCGACAATCATACATATATATATATATATACAACTTCGCATATTTATCCAAATTCATCTGTCACGTTCACCCATATCCAGTAAAATAGAGAATCTGTTACATTTCAACTTTAAGAAAATCTATGTAAACTTGAAAACGTATTATTTGAAACTGTAAAACAGAGAATCCGTTAAAACTATCTAATGCAGTTTCTCTTATACGGTCCAATTGAACAAAGCACGAAGTACAAAATTTGCTTTAAACAGTGAAAAATCTGTCAAATCATTAACGTTTAATTAATAGCAGTTATTGTAATTAATTAATTACCAAAAGTGAAAGGGAGATCGATTTAAAAATAAAAAAATAAAAAATATTGTTTTGGAACTACCACTTAGACAACTTACGAGCAGAAATGGAAGAGCCGGTAGCAGCAAATACGTAGAAGAAAGTGGAGAGAAACTCCGCAAAGTATGATCTTAACGCTTGAGGTTTCACAGCATGTTCCAATCGCGAAGTAATTGTTGTTCTTGTTGTCGCCATTGATGTAATTAAATCGATCGAGATCGAGATTCGAGATATGCTTTCAAGTTTGTTTAATGATTGAATGAATTGAAGGTTGAAATTGTTGATTGCATGGAAGTTGGAAACTGGTATGTTTATATGACATGAGATTTAGGAGAGACAACGGGAAACTGCCAAACAAAAGGAGTTGCGACGGTTTGTAAAGGCGCGAATTTCATTTCAAACTTTTTTTTTTTTGATTGGTTAAAGTTCTTTATTAGTGTACCATATTTTCACACAACATATCACTCTGACTCAATTTATGTGGAAAATGATGATTATTCTGAACTATTTCGAATCAAATTTTAATTATTTTTCATTCTCAATACTAGTCAGAAAGAATTTATCTAATTGGGTCAGAATAATTTTCCCGACAATTTTCTGGTTTTTTTTTTCTTTATTTTTTTTGAGCAAAGGTATTGGTTATTTAAAAAAACTAAAATTTGTCAAGAATTGAGTCAAAATAATCATTATTTTCTTACTCGAATTGGGTTGATATATTAGTTAGTAGCAATATGCAGTACAAGGTACAAGACGAATAACGTTAGAACGTGGAGAAAGGCTTCCATCCACTAGGCCAACAAGAATAAGACTATTTAATTATTAGTGAGTAGGCACAATGTCTTGCCTCTTAACAAAATAGAAAGAAGCATAAATAAAAGCAGACAAAAGCTTCCGACAATCTTCGATGACAATTTCCACAGGAGACTAGTCCACGACATGGTCTCTTAGGCATTGGTGTATCAAAAGTGAAGTCTCATTTGAAGATTGCGTTCCAAGTAAGAACAAAAGCCAAATCATGGTAAACAATTAGAGCCTCTCCGGTAAGTACATCATATCCGCCCTTTAGTTTTTTTAGAAGCAGCGGATTAGCCGTCTCTCCTCTGCACCGGCTCTTGGGAAGCAAATAATGGAAGCAATTGTAGATCCATACGAGTAAACAACATCGAACATCGATTTCTAGGGCTCAGTGAGCAAGATATCAATTTATAGGGCTCGGTGACCAGTGTACTACCAAACAAAACCACGCAAACACCAAGCGGTCCAAGCGTAAACTCGAAAACAAAATTGGCTAAAATTAAAATGGCCTAAAAATCCCATACAAAACGGATCTTGGGCATTGTTTTACTTCCAAAATAATAAAAATAAATAAATGAATAAATAAATAAGCATGCTACATGATGATTGTCAATTTCTAGCAATTCTTGAGTAAATTCTTAACATTTAGACGCTTGTAGACCATTGATCAATACGAGTCCACTCACTGATCAACGGTCTACAAAAACGTGTAGCAATAAAAATGTTATTTACAACCTTAAATAACCTCCTCTTTCTTCTCCTCGATCCCTAAAGGACATACTTGTTCTGAAAAACGATCTACTACGGTTGAAAGACCAGCTTCTTTTCAAGGCTTGCCTTCTCCTCCAAGCTGTTATGTTCGTGTAAAGCGCCGGGAAGAGGAAGCACACGAGGACGAGCAGTAGCACAACTACACAGAGCAGCATTACATTGCGGAAACCGTCTTTCAATTCTGGGTTATTCTGACCCGTCCATGGAACTCCGCCTACATTCATTCCGAATACTGTTCCAAAAGAAAAGAAATAAAAATGGAAGTAAACATCAATCGTCGGATTCAATGAAAAAAAAATGGGGCTATTATCTGTACCACACCCAATCTACTTGTGCATCACAGTAGAACTGACTTTGTGAAAGTCAGTTCTGAAGTCTAGAACCAACTTTTCGTAGCTTAAGAAACAAGAACCGACTTTTCGTAGCTTAAGAAACATGAACCAACTTTATCAAAGTGGGTTTTCACAATACACCTACGAAAAGTCGGTTATAGGCTCTGTTGTGGTGCACATGTAGAGTGCGCCACTTAGGGATGGCAAAAACTACCCGTTACCCGGATTCCCGTCCCGAACCCGATCCGAACGGGGTCAAAATATGAGGGTTTGACCGGGCGGGGCGGGGCGGGGGGATAAAATTGCTACCCGTGCGACGGGATGGGGGGTGGGGCGGGGTATAATATATACCCGCGGGTATAGGCCCCGAACCCGTTCACGGGTACGACCCCGAACCCGTCCCACGGGTACCCGTTATAATTATGTTCCGTTCGATTGCATCTTAGGTTCCGTTCGATTGCATCTTGTCATCTTCAGTGGGGATAAACTATGAAGACTTATTCTATATTGTTCTATTACAGGACTCAAAGTTGGTTATTATTCTATGTTGTATTAGTGCGCTCAAAGTTGGTTATTATTCTATATTGTATTAGAGGATTGAAGTTTGTATTTTATTGTGTTGGAGTTTGTATTTTGTTTTGGTTGTGTATAATTACACTATAATTTGCTTCAGGATCTGGGGAAGCGGGCAGAAATTCGGGGCGGGGCGGGGGCGGGGACCCGAGGGGGCTGAAATTGGGAAACGGGGCGGGGCGGGTAACTCATTCTCTCGACGGGCGGGGGGGTGGAAAATATTTTCCCCAGGGAAAGGGCGGCGGGGGCGGGGACCCCGAAGGGGCTGAAATTCGGGGGAAACGGGGGCGGGGGCGGGTAACTCATTCTCTGACGGGGGCGGGGGCGGGGGTGGAAAATATTTCCCCAGCGAAGCAGGGGCGGGGCGGGCGGGGAGTATTCAAAAGTTCGGGTATGGGGGTGGGGGAGCATAAAACCCGTCCCGAACCCCCCCGTTGCCATCCCTAGCGCCACTTAAGCCGACTGGACAGAGATTGAAACTCCATGTCTACACTACCACAAAACCTTTTGTTATATCCTGTATCTAGATGTGTATTGACGATTAAAAATCTAAAAAAACAATGAAAAAGAAAGAGATAATTACACTTACAGTACTCCATGTTTCTTTATTTTTCTCAAAACTAGCCTCTATCTTTCATTGTTACAATAAACACCCTTATATATGCGTTTTTGTCACGATAAACACCCCCTATTTTTCATTTTTGCGATAAACACCCTTATCTATGTGTTTTTGTTACGATAAACACCTCTATTTAAGTATTTTTGTTACAATTATAGGACAACTAACGGGGTGTTTTTCGTAACAAAAACACATAAATAGAGGTGTCTATCGTAACAAAAACACATACACATGGGTGTTTATCATAACAATGAAACATATGAGCATTCATTGTAACAAAAACGCATACATTTGGGTGTGTATCTTAACAATGAAAGATACGAGGGTAGTTTTGAGAAAATAAATAAACACGAGGGACTAAAGTATAATTATCCCTATTTAACATTAGGAAACTGGAAAGGTGGATTGATACCTCCGGTTACTATTGATAAAGGAAGAAATATGATGGATAGGAAGGAAAGGTAGTATAATTTTCTGTTGATTTGTTCGGCCTGCCAACTATCGAGACCCGCCTGAATGGCCGTGACACGATTGATTATGAAGCCGACATTCTCCTTTAGCCTACGAATACGTCCAACTAGCTCCTCTAGTGAGTTTAAGTCTTCGTGAGCAAACCATTCCTTCGACGAACACTTCTCTTTTACCCGAGGAAATACTTGCTCCCCGTGTGCTATTACCTGCAATGACGCGATAATAATAATAATATATAAAAGGTGTAATGAAACTCTACCCAGTATATACTTATTTTAGGAGATATTATGATACAACCTGTTGGTTATACCAGTGTAGATGGATGTGGGGCCCAACGCGTACAAAAAATTCCCATGAATGTAATGCATCTAAGTCGCACCTAAACACTCCTATTATGTGAAAGAATGTAAAAGTTGTGAGGGAATAGCAGAAATGGTCTCCTATCTATACACAAACGCTGCAACCTACCCCATCTTTATTTTTTGTTTGAATGATCATGTATATGATTAGTCCCTTATGTTTTAACTTATTTTTTTCGATTAGACCCTTATGTTTTAAATCATTCACACAATTAGTCATTAAAGGGATGGATTATGCAAAAGATTTAAAACATTAGGGACTAATCTGAAAAAAAAAAAAAAAAAAAGGGAATAATCATACCAAGGTGGACTAACTCTGCAAAAAATAATGAAAGATAATGGATCAGTCAAACCAAAGTTAAAAATAAGGGGTAGAAGGTTGCTGTTTTTGTGTATTCCTTCTAAAAGTTGTTGCATCATTTCAATCAACTTGATACATTCTTTCATTGTACAAATGGCTAAAATAAAAACTGAGTTCTTCAAGCAACACTCCAAAAAAATTTGCTTCTTGAAATGCTAGAAAATTGAAACCCCACTACGCGTAATAAAGCACGAGATTAAACCGATAAAGTCAACAATATCCAAGATCCAGAGGCACATATATAATCTAGTGCTGTTCAACAGGAAAAAAAACCGCAAATCAACAAATTAACGCTATTTATTTACAGTTCATTAACGAACATCAACATTTTGCAGGAAGTTCTTTTTTTTTTCTCTCGGTAATATCGTTATTATTATACTACAAAAAACGAGGAATTACCTGAAGGAGACGCTGCAAATCAAGATGCATTTTCGGGAATCTTCTATTATCAAGCATTTGTTTCTTTACTGCAAAACCACCTGCAAAATAAACGCCAAGTCTGTTAACATATTCTCTATTCAACAGACTTAAACTTCACTTTACTCCAGCTTAAAGAAAAATTCATGTAAGAAGAGTACAAAGGCGTGCGTAAAAAGACAAAAAAACATACCTCTGTCCAGTTCGAGTTCCACCGTGTCTAACTCGATCTCAAGCTTAGTTACAACATCTTGAAGGTGATCCACATGTGTATCAAGAATGTGAATAACAAGATTCGAGACGGACTTTGGGACAGGATTATCAGCTTCTTCGGAATGGTTCATGGTGAGAAGAAAATCGAGCACATGCTCCCTAATAACGATCCCGTTTCTCTCTTTTCTTTCACCACTACTATTGTTACCATGCACCGGACTCTCTACTGCGGGAACCTCAGACAGAAGAGACCCATTAGTCGGTGAAAACCCTAATCTTGGAACCCGGCCTAATGACACCGTGATAACTGAATTCTCGGTTACTCTTGCTGCTATCCTAATCGTAAATTTACTTGAAGACGGGCCCGGTGAATTGACCCGAAATACAAGTGCACCGTCTACGTATCCACAGAACGGTCCATTGCTTACTAGAGAGAGGATGTCCTGGAGCTTTAAAGGAGGACAGAGTACATCAATAAGATACTCTGCAGATTGAGATAGTCTTTGATTCCCTTTAGGAAGCTCGACGTGATACCAACAGAATTCTTTTCCTCTACCATCCGTCAGATCCCATTCTTTATCAAAATAATTACCTTCTCCATCGAATATATAAGCTCTTGGTCTAACAGCTCCTGGATAACGTAAGCGACACAAATTGCTCTCCAAAAGACGACTAGGCGAGGAAGATGATGCATTGTACATTTCCTCACCCTCCTCTTCGTCCTCATCTATATGCGAAGATTCTCCCATGTTGATCTCGAATTGTTTCATCACATTCTCAATTCGACGTATTGACACAAAAAGGATTCGTGAAAAGAACGATTTTCAAGGAGAACTTCAATATCTTGAACAAAAAGAATTTAAACAATCCCAACCTAAACAAAGCAACTGTTAGGAATACCAGTTTAACAACAATTTTCAATTATTGTAAAAGGTCGTAAATTTATGAATAATTCAGCCACCCACGAGTCAACATATCGAAAACCATAAATACAGGTGTATGTAATGAACTATAAATGCATAACTACATTAACATCTTCTCATCAGCAACTTATAGTTACACACTAAATGGCAAACACAATCAAATACATTTTTTTTTTTTTTTTTTTTTTGAGAACGATCCATATATATATCACCAAAAGAGGAAAAATTCAAGCCTTACATCAGAGTTCTTGAAAATTAAAAATTGCTAAGGAAAAAACATCTTAATCTATATTCCAAGCTAACCGGAGATTTCTAACTCGAATCTCCATTTTCGAAAGCAAGACATTTATTGGTGGGTGTGAATCAAATACACATATTTTAGATAAACCTAAACTCCTGTCTAAACTTTACAATATAGCAATTCTATCCTCCGTTTGACATTTATCTTTATCTTTTGAGATTGTCTTCTATTAACATGATACGGGGGTTCCACAATAAGTTACGTGTGGTACATCTAAAGGGTCAGGTCCTTAAGATCAATAGCTTACGAAGCCACGATGCATAATAATGTAATGAGCAACATCGAAAGTTTTCCACATATTCTATCTAAAGGCATATGAAAGCTTTTACTCAATGAAATGGAAACAGGACAATAGGTTCAATAAAGCAACAAGCAAATATCGTTTGTGTAACATAATTTTTCAAGCAATATTGATTGTCACGTGATTAAAATGAAATAACAGGTTCAGTACTGCAATATATGACCTTTAGAGCACTTGCACTAGTTACTGTAAATCCTTTAAAAACTGTATTTTACAGATTTCAACATTCAGATTTAAGAAAAGTAGCATTGCAGTAGATACTCTACGTTTTATTGTAAACTACAGATTCTGTAAAATTTCCTTTACATCTACTGCATTTATCCAGATTCCGTAAATTTTCCTTTATATCTAACTCATTATGTAAAATAGAGAATCTGATGCATTTCATCTTAGATAAAGATTTTGTAAACTAGAAAAACATGTATTTAAACCTGTAAAATGGAATATTATTTTAGAGTATCTGATGCAAGTGCTCTTATACATTTGAAAGAGAAGATTAAAATGGCATGTTTGAAAAAGAAAAAGCAACGAGAGGATTCAGATGGGCACCACACTAAATCTACAATTGCCTTTAAGGGCATCCAGTACATGCCTATTTTTAAAGGGCGTATCTTGTATATGGGCAAAGAGGGGTTAAGCCCACCCGTAGAAAAAAATATTACATAATAAAATCTATGTAGTCCAGTTTGACCCATAAAATATCCTAATCCAGCCCACCTGACGAATTTCATATGGTCCATTAGTCCACCCCAAATGAAAATCCTGGCTCCGCCCTTGGGGGCCTTTAAGGGCACCCTACTAAATCTACCTAGGGTACCACTACAATGTTTAAAAACAGGAATTTAATGGGGTGTGCTTAAGGACAATGATATATTTAGTGGGGTGCCGTAAAAGCCCATTTCTATGACTAGTTGTGGCGCCCTAGATAGATTTAAAGGGTGCCCTTCAAGGCCCTATAATAAATGAAAACATACTATTAAACCCTTGGAAATAGTAAGGGATAAAGGTAAACATATTATTAAACCATTAGAAATTAAAAGGGAAAATCTTTTCATACATCAAACTATTCTAACCCAATATTGGAGTCATGAATCGATGATTATTCTAATCCAATTCGAATTGGATTTTAAGTATTTTTCATACTGAGTTCCGGTCATGAATTATATTCAATAGTTTCTAACTAAAGTGACAACAACATCCCACATTCAACCCAAAATTCGGTCACAATCAACGAGTGCATATCCAATACCGGTGAGATATTATCAATACGAAAACTTCTCCCATTCAACTCAAAAATCGGTCAGAATCAAGGAATGCGTTCAGGTCAGAAATTATATTCCAATACTTGCTAACAAAATTAAATCACGTAAACTTCCAACATTCTACCCAGAATTCAGTCACAATCAAGAATCAACAAGCATGTAAATCATATAAATTTAAAAGGGCAAAAGTGGAAACAAAAATGCTCAATATTAACTATACACAATAGAATCCCAGAAATGTATATATCTTACTTGCTAGAGGGACGAAATCAATTCAAGTAACTTTCGCTTCTAATTCAGCAGATTGAACGAAGCAAAAGGAGAAGAAGATTAACAGAACGTCGATCAATCGTATTGATTACATTACATCATCTCCAAAATGATTTAATTCATCTTCATCGCTCAAATCTTGGTCGCGGCAGAGAGATTATGGATTTTTTTTTTTAATTAAATGTTTTTAGTTGCAGAAAGCAGGTTATAACCAATTCATTGGCTTTTGACTCCAGGCCCATCTATTGAACATTAACAATTGAATGGTTACCCTATTTATCAGGTAGTAACATGCTTTTTGTTGATTCGAATTAAAAATATTTACTTATCGAGTCGAGTAATCATTCAAAAAGATGCTCGAATTTGACTCAAGTTCGTTCGAGACGAGAAAAAATTGTTTGAGATCGGATCGACTAAGTTTTAAGTATGCTCGAGTTCGGGTCAATTTTGCTCGACAGGATTCAACGGCTCGAAAAAATGTTAAGTTTCGAAGTGCTCAAGTTCGACTCGTAAAAAAAAAAAAAAAAATTCAATATAATATAATAATACACGATAAAGCTCGGGAAATTTTTTAGTCAAGCTTTCAAGCACTCGAGTTTGACTCGCTAACCTTCATGAATTGCTCGAGATAAACTCAAGTTCGGTTAAATCGTATTTGAGTGAGTATTTCGCGAGCTGAACGTCGAGTAATTCGTGTGTGACTCGGCTCGTTTTACCCCCCTAAGTAAAACAAATATAACAACCTAGTATACTCACATAATCGTTGTACAAAATTCAAAATATAATCTATGATGTATAAATAAGATCTCAACCCGATCTTACTCCCGACCGTAATCTCTTCCACGTATGATCAAAAAGCTATTAGCAGTATAACACTTGAGGCGACAATGAAAATTTGATTCTGGTGCATCCACACAAAGGTAACAAATACAACTCTCAGAAATATTTTAAATTGCACGTTTTTTTTTATAAACTGCTCGAGTTCGGCTTAAATTTTATTATATTATATTTGAACAAATATTTCACCAGCTGAATGTCGAATTGTTCGGGAGACTAAATTGCACGAGCAACCTGCATTATTTTAAGTGTGTGTGTATATATATATATATAGGTTTTAGAGTAATGATTTTGGCACAGATAGAAAATGGTGCTTGATAGATTTTGTTCATCACAGCTTTGATTACAGATAATGTGATGTGTATATACACATCATATCCAACAGACAAATTAGTCCAAATCTAACAAACTCTTAGGTGTACCAATACTAGTGTTACACCTAAGCATACACATGGACCAACCATAGAGCTACACATAATTAGCATTATCCTCCTCTCAAACTGAATGTGGTAAAGTTTGAACATTCAGTTTGTCTCTGAATGGTAGGAATTTAACCCCTGACAAGGCTTTGGTGAAAATATCAGCTGGCTGGTCACATGTGGAGATATGTTTGACATCCAGCTTTCCTTCCAGAACTTGGTTCCTCACATACTGGACATCTATCTCTATGTGTTTGGTCTTTGAGTGTTGTACTGGATTCTGTGCTAGAGATTTTGCTCCTGTGTTATCAAGTTCAGATAGCAGGGACTTCACCCAAGTGATACATGCAGCTGTATGTGCTAGACTTCTATATTCAGACTCAGTGCTGGATCTTGACACAGCTTGTTGTTTCTTAGAATGTCATAAGACCAAGGATGATCCCGTATAGATACAATGACCTGCTACTGATTTCCTATCATGTGGACAACACCCCCAACCTGCATCTAAGTACACTATAATATCCATGCTTCCACCAGATTTGAAGTGTAGATTGTGAAGAGAGTTTGAGAAAGCAATAATACTTGAGTAAACTCAACTTATTTTATTCATGATAAAAGAATGGGTATAAATAGATACAAGCATGAATGAGAAAGGTCCTAGTAGAGTAATAAGTGCTAGGAGTAGAGTATTAATTGCTAGAGTCGGCTAGTATTAATTGCTAGAGTCGGCTATTACATAATAGGACAAAAAGTTACTTTATGACATATTAGTTGTTTATACAATACACTTAATATGTCATGTTACACAAGTAACGTGTTACAACAATATAATATAATATTTCCACACAACCCTTCAAACTGGGTTGTATATGTCAATACAGCCAAGTTTGCTACTCAGTATGCTGAACATAAGTGGTGGAATGGCCTTGGTGAGAATATCGATGCGTCTGCTTTGAGGAACATATTGAAGTTGAATGATCGGGCATCAATCTTCTCTTTAAGGAAATGTCTGTCACAATGTCCACATGTTTTGTCTTATCATTATGAGCAGGATCCTCTCGCCATGCATAATCTTTGAATTATTGTCACAAAGAGAGGATGATAGGTTGATGAAGGGGGTTCTTTGAAGGTCGATGAGGACTCTTTTCAGCCACAGTGCTTCACAAATGCCCAAAACAAGTGCCCTGAGTTCAGCTTCAGCACTGCTTCTGGAGACAGTAGGTTGTTTCTTGCTTCTCCAAGTGACAAGATTACCCCATACATATGAACAATAGCATATGGTAGATCTTCTGTCTATATGGCAACCAGCCCAGTCAGCATCAGTATAGACCTTCACTGATCTTTCAGTAGACTTAGTGAAGTGTAAGCCTTGGCTAGGAGTTGACTTTAAGTATCTGAGTATTCTGTAGACAGCATCCCAATGGTGCTCAGTAGGGCAATGCATGAACTGACTGACAAGGCTAACTCCATATGCAATATCAGGTCTTGTATGGGAGAGGTAAATGAGTTTTCTTACAAGTCTCTGATATTGTTCCTTTCTTACAGCTATATTACCGTGCACTAGTGGATTACTGGGGTTTACTAGAGAGATAGCCGGTTTGCACCCTAGCATGCCAGTGTCCTTCAACAGGTCCAGCACATATTTCCCCTGTGAAACTGATATACCCTGGTTGTTTCTTGCTATTTCCATGCCAAGGAAGTACTTGAGGTAGCCCAAATCTTTAACTTGAAACACTTGTGCCAGGAGGGTCTTCAATGTGTGGATCTCAGCAGGGTCATCACCAGTAAGGATGATATCATCCACATAGACAATAAGGATGGATCTTCTCTGGTTGGTTGTTTTGATGAACATGGTGTGATCTGAGTTGCACTGATGATATCCAGCAGCTTTAACCACAGTAGTAAGTTTGCCAAACCATGCTCTTGGGGACTGCTTTAGGCCATATAGAGATTTTCTCAGTTTACAAACTTTCCCTTTAATGTGAGTGTTGGTAAAATCAGGAGGTACAGTCATATAGACTTCCTCAGTGAGATCACCATTTAAGAATGCATTCTTGATGTCCAATTGGTGGAGTGGCCAGTCAAGTTGGACAGCAAGGCAGATCAGCACCCTGACTATGTTGAGCTTTTCCACGGTGCAAATGTCTCTTTGTAGTCAAGACCATATGTTTGAGTGAAGCCCCTTGCAACCAGTCTAGCTTTGTACTTGTCAATAGTACCATCAGCATTGTACTTGATGGTGAATAGCCATTTACAGCCGACAGTATTCTTTCCTTGTGGGAGAGTGGTGAGATCCCAAGTATGGTTGTCAATAAGTGCAGTCATTTCAGTTTTTATAGCAGCCTTCCACCTGTCATGTTTGAGAGCTTCCTGTATATTCTTAGGAATGGAATGAGTATCCAAATCATGTGCAAACATAGCAAAACCAGGTGACAAGTGATCATATGATACATAATTATGAATAGAGTGGTCAATACATGATCTCTTTCCCTTTCGGACATCAATAGGTCTGTTATCAATATCAGTAGGTTCAGGAGTATCAGTAGGTTTGATCGGGGTCAATCAGGTTATAATATACTTGACCACCATAAACCAATACTAGCAAGAGGACTAGGCCCAACGTAGTATAGCTATAGTGAATCAAGGTCGATCCCACATGGAACCAATTGTGGGTCATTTCATATATACAAACAAATTAATTAAACATGTCAAGGACATAGAGGCGGTCTACGACCAACATAAGACAAGAAAGGTAAAGACACGACTCGACACAACGTAATTAACCTCCCCAATTATAGTCTTTATCATTTGGACCTAGATAATTTATATAATAAACTGCACTTATTAACTGTCAATCCGTTTGTATCTATCTTAGATTGGCTACGGGAGTCATCCTCTTTAACTTGACTTAGCACCGGTTAGGTTGCTAGATCACTGTGCTACATTACGTGACTTCACCTTTTGGGTATCCATCTCATATAACTTGCACGCTTACGACACTAAGGATGCCGATATTAATCGTACACCTCGTCTAGGCAACATTCCTATGGTTAGGCGTACTTATACTTCCTAAACGATTACTCAAGCTCTCGTCCAACTAGCAATTACCAAGTTATAGTCTCATGCTAATCTACGACGTATGTATAATCAGGTGCATGCAATTCCCAAATATAAACCTACCTAGATATATTTTGAACGTCCGTGAAGAGCAATTCATAAGTCTACCTAAGAGTTTTATATTGGTATTTCCTTTTTACACGTTTTAATTAAACTAAGCGAGTAACGTAGCCATAGCCATACCTACTGAGATAATAAATTCTATTAAGTTAACCTAACCATAAAGACGTGGCTATTTAACGGATGAAAACACGGCTCGGTCGACCGAGTGTAAGGCCTCGGTCGATCGAATGACACCTTTCGGTCACCCGAACGATTTCAACCCAGAATACATCTTAGAATATATCTCTCAGCGTTTCATCATACGAGCAGTTAAACGATAATTCGCGCACAAGTATTCATATAAACCCACATAGATACGCATTAATTAAATCAAGTAAATTCATGAATAAATACTAAGTGTATGGCGTAGGTTATGGGATCCCCATAGACAAGGAGTCGCCACATCCCTAACGTCATAGCCTAGATCTACATCATCTAGCTATGATTAACTAATTCAAACGATAAAGCATAATTGGGAGGGATTAATTACTTAAAAGAAAAAGCAGAAAATAAAGGCTTACATATTGCGATTCTTAAATTCTTGAAACCCTCAAATTATTCTACATTGTATCAAAGTTATATTATGAATTGTAAGATTGAAGAAAGAATGAAGGGATGATTTACAATTTTCGTAAGTCAACTGCTTATATAGGAGTTTCTGCCGACTTATGAAAGATCTAGAAGGTAAATACGAAAAAATCCGATAAGTGACCGAGATGACACACTCGGTCGACCGAACCTATGTTTGGCACATTTTAAATATTTTCTTCGTCTGCCTTGCTCCCCACTGCATGCTTCGTGTTGATCTGATTAACCTTTCGTTTAATGCTCCGATTTTCTTTCTCTATTATCTTGAGACCATTGATTAATTAACATTAATCCTCCCGATTTGTTGTGATCTGCAAAATAAACATTTATAGCACAATAAATCGGCCTTTTAATAATAAAAACAATTAAATACCCAATATCATATTAATAATCACTTAACATTAAATAATAAATATAAACGAGTGATTCAATATGAAATATACATTATTAATCTCGATTTAAGGTCAACGTTGATTAATAATGATTCCCTGTGATTCGACTCCGGTTGTAACTACTATACTACGATCCATGCACTTGGGGTAAACCGGATTTATTTTTATTACTTTTTTATTTTTCATCAGATAAAATCCGAGACAAGTTCTTGGCGCCGTTGCCGGGGAATCGGTACGGTTGTCTAGTTTTTCAATTTTTAATTTTTTCGTAGGTACCTACCTGTAGAGTTGTTAACGATGATTTTTACGGTTTATACGACTTTATTTCGTAGCAATTTCCTTTGTGTTTTATTACTTTTTATAGAAAATTAAGTGTTTAAATGATTTATTGAAAGAATGCGTATGGAAATGATTTAAATGCAAAGTTGAGCTAATTTCGTGATTTTATTGATAATTATCTATGGCTTTACACTTTGCGTGTTTTTATGGTTTTGTAGGTACGCGAACATGTCATAAAAGGAGATCTAAACGGAAGGAAGAAGATGCAAGTCAAACTTGAAATGGAGATGGGACGGGCGTTTTGAAGGATGGACGAAGCGTCGGAGAGCCACGATTGAGTATTGATGGATTTCGGTGGGCGAGCGTTCTCGAAATGCATAGAGGGCGAAGCGCCTCGATATGACTCGGCCCGACTCGAAGATTTTATACACCCTGGACGGGCGTTCACCATTCTAAACGGGCGTCCAGTCCGCCGCCTCAGCTAAACCGACATCGAATCCTATAAATAGTCGCGTTTTCTGAACCTTAAAGGATATAATTCCATCCCTGGCCGCCCCAGGCCCCTTGGGGGCGACTTTGCTGTTTCCTCTTGCTACCATAAACATAATTTTATCTACTTTTTTTTTATTTTTTATTATCTTTTTCTGCATACCAACGATGAATAAAGGCTAGAGCATGGTTGAACAAGCTTGTGAAGCCGATCGAGCAACTTGATTTCAATCTTTGGATGTTTTGTGAGTTTTAAATAAAGTTTGTTTCTTTATTATGTTCATATTGTTATGCAATTTAAATCGAGAGATGGTTGCGATTTGATGTTTAACGTTTGATGAGAATCGTTGTTAGACTTAGATCACCGTAGTAAAGATTAGATTTTTAACCTAAAAATAACGAGAGTTGTTAGGTTAATTTCTAGGTTGCTAGATTGAGAAATCTTACACCTTTGTTATGAAAGCGTTAATCTTTAAGATCGAGAGATGAGAGATTAATAAGCGAATTATCTAAGAGATTAGAAATTCATACTTTTGATAGGTGAACCACAATCTTCATTAAATCTTCACTAAACAATCTAGAGAGAAAGTTGAAATTTGTGAGATCGGTGGATCATTCAGCATTGCGTTTTTAATTTATTTGTTATCATCTTAGTAATTTTATTATCTTTTAGAATAGAGTTATCAGTTTGGCTCAGAATTATCTTTCCGGCTTTGGATTCTAGATCCTCTGTCCGGCTTTATTGTTTTCGTTTTTTTAGTTACTGTTTTGTTTTATTTTTCGTGACAACTTTAGAAATTAAGAACTAGACTAACCTCGATTCCCTGTGATTCGACTCCGGTTATAACTACTATACTACGATCCCTGCACTTGGGGTAAACCGGATTATTTTATTACTTGTTTGTTTTTCATTGCATAAAATCCGAGACAACCTGCATCACTCTTCTGGGTTTTAACCCCCAAAAAAAATTGTGTACAATTTATTGTTGACCCCGTGTACACTGAAAAATGTAACCATTCATGGAAAATACTTTATTTGTAAAAATAAGTCATTTTCATGATATGTAGAAAATAAACTCCACAACTATAAACGATGACATTTGTCATCTAAAAAGGGCTAAAAAAAAATTAGTTCATTAAATTGCAATAAATTATGAAAAAAAAACATCAAAATTATAATAGTAGTGAATTAGAGGTGAAACAGAAGTAACAAATGCTTTATACAGTACATTACGAAAGTAACAGACAAATTGATTGTTGTTTACAAAATTTACCGTTAACATTCACCGTAATAATGATACACGTTGAAGGTTGTAATTAATACTACTACTATATTTTATACCAATTCATGGAACCTCTTGCGTCGCCTGAATGACTCCTTCTCTCTTCCTTGGTTAGTTGTTGGGGATTTTAATGAGGTCCTATTTCAGTCAGAACAGGATGGGTTGCGACTACGGCCTATCTCTCAGATGGTAGCATTTCAAAAAGCTCTTGCGGATTATCGTCTTGTGGATCTAGGCTTCTTTGGGGCACCTTTCACCTGGTGCAATAGGCGGGATGTGGGGCCTACGTGGGTTCGTTTGGATCGAGGGGTAGCAACTGTTGAATGGAGGACGCTCTTTCCGGAGCATCGGGTCTATCATCTTTCTAGCTCGAGGTCAGATCATGCTCCAATTTTTATTTCACCGACAAATCCCTTCCGTCGGGGAAAAGTGAAGTGGTTCTATGTGCCTCGTTATGATCCCTTTTGGATTCGGGATGAGGAGTGTGAGCGGCTTGTCCATGAGGGTTGGCAGCATGCGGGTGGATCGCTCTTCCAGCGGATCTCGGCCTTGGGTAAGGAGTTGAAAGGCTGGAGCAGGGCGAAGCATGGAAATATTGGCAAGAATATTAGTCGGAAGGAGGAGGAGCTTAGGGAATATAGAGAGTCTGCTTGTTTTCTTGGGATGGGGAGAAGAGTCGGTTACGGGATTTGGACCATCTTTACACAATGGATGAGGAGTATTGGCGGCAGCGGGGCCGCAGTGACTGGCTGAAAAGTATGGATAAGAATACCGGCTACTTTCATCACAAGGCTAATAGTCGTCGCACCAGGAATTCTGTTAATCTGTTATTTGATGAGGAAGGGGAGGCGGTAACTGATCCAGTGGGCTTGGAGGGTGTTGTCTCTCGCTATTTCTCGAGCATTTTCACATCCGCGCAGCCTCCGGCTTTGGATTTTTAGGGTTTGGAGTTTTCGGCACTTACAGATCTCCAGATTACTCGTCTGGCTGCCCCTTACACTGAAGATGAGATTCTCCGCGCTCTTAAGCAATTGTCGGGGAGGAAATCGCCGGGTCCGGATGGTATGCATGTTATCTTTTTGCAAAAATTTTGGCATGTCTTTGGTACTGATGTCTTGCAGGTTCTCTTGGCTGTTCTTAACGATGGTATAGACCCGGGGTCGCTGAGTGCGACCTTTATATCTCTTGTCCCGAAGGTTGCTTCCCCAACCAGGGTGACTGACCTCCGGCCCATTGCACTTTGTAACTCGGTTTATAAGCTTCTTTCTCGGGTGGTTGTTAACCGGCTCAAGCAGGTGATTTCGGATGTCATCTCAGGCAACCAGAGTGCATTTATTTCGGGTAGGAAAGTCACTGATAACGCCATTGTGGCCTTTCAAGCATTCCACTCTATGAAGGTAGGGGTGGCGGGATGTCAGAACCATGCAGCCATTAAGCTTGATATGGCTAAGGCATTTGACAGGGTTGAGTGGGCTTATCTCTGGGGAGTCATGCGACAGATGAGATTTCCTGAGCCCTTTGTTGATTTGGTCCAGCGCTGTGTTACGTCAGTCACGTATCAGGTTCTGGTCAATGGGCGGCCCGATCGGCGGATTGTCCCCTCTCGGGGAATCCGCCAAGGGGATCCACTCTCCCCATTCTTATTTATTATCTGTGCGGAGGGGCTAACGGCTTTATTAGACAGGGCTATTCGACTGGGCTCGCTGCATGGAATTAGCTTTGGGGGCCAAGATGAGGTACATGTATCCCATCTTTTGTTTGCTGATGACAGTATGTTGTTCTTTGAGATTCAGGACGGGGCTCTGGAAACCTTGGTCGACCTATTTACGCACTACTGGTCCCTATCAGGGCAGGCGATCAATTTTCATAAGTCTAGCCTCTATTTTAGTAAATGAGTGACCCAGGGGGATCGAGACTATATCTCTGATTTTTTGCAGATTCTCATTGAGAATGAAACAGGCAAGTATCTTGGTATGCCTTTTGTCACGGGCCATAATAAACGGCAGGTGTTTGACTTTCTCCGGGAGAAGATTTGGAAGAAACTATCGATCTGGAAGGATAAACTCTTATCTCCTGCGGGTAAGGAGGTTATGACGAAGTCGGTTTTGCAGGCAATACCCTCATTCATTATGCAATGTTTCAAGATTCCGGTAACGTTGGTTCGAGAGCTTGAGCGACTTATTCAAGGATTTTTCTGGGAAGATGCTGGGGATAAACGGAAAGTGCATTGGCGGAGCTGGGATGTTTGTTGTCTGCCGAAGAACTTGGGAGGCCTTGGGTTTCGGGATCTTGAGGCCTTTAATTTAGCTCTACTGGCTAAGCAGGCTTGGCGTTTGTTACGGTGCCCCACGGCCCTTGTTAGCCGAGTTCTGAGTGCTAAGTATCATCCGGGTATGACTATCATTACTGCAGGTTTGGGGATGCGGCCCTCTTTTCTTTGGCGGAGTTTGTTGGAGGGGCGGGATCTACTCGCGGTGGGATTGAGATGGCGAATAGGAGATTGACATTCGGTCTTTGTCTTTCACGATGCATGGGTCTCTCGGCCACCTTCCTTCCGCATCACGCATTCCTCTCATTCACTTTCAACTGGCACTTTGGTACACGATCTCCTGGTGGTTGGCGGTCGGCAGTGGAGCCTGCCTTTGATCCGGCAAGCTTTTACCCCATGAGAGGTGGATGTGATTTTTCAGACTCCTGTTGCTTATGATCGGAAGGGGTGTTATACGGTCAAATCAGGCTATTTCTTAGCTTTGAGCTCGCGCGGGGGGTTGTACTCGGCTTCTCGTGGGTCATCCTGCACTGGGCCGGACAGAGTATGGCGTGATGTTTGGCGAGTGATTGTACCTCCGCGAGTCCAGCATTTTCTGTGGAGGTGCCTGCAGGGGTGCTTACCGATCGGGGAGAACCTTCTCAAGCGAAAGCTTGGGGATGGGGTCTGTTTGGCATGTGGATGGGAGCGGGAAACTATGCGCCATGTCTTGTTTGACTGTGACTATGCTAAGGCCATCTGGGGGGCCTCTTCCTTTGGGAGCCAATTGGCTCGGCGGTCATCTGGGTTTCAGGAGTTCTTTGGGGGCCTCGTGGAGCGTCTCTCAGTAGAGGAGGTGTCCGAGTTCTGTATGACTGTGTGGAATCTTTGGAAGGCGCGCTGTAGTGCGGTTTTTGAGGGTGCGCCCATCCATGTCTCCCGTATTGTCGCATCTTCTTCTGTTGCAGCGTTAGAGTACAGGCAGGTAATGAGTGAAACTAGTGCAGGGTCGGAAGTGGCTCGACATCCGCAGGTTTGGACTCCGCCGGCATTGGGTACTTGGAAGTGCAATACGGATGCTTCGGTGGCGGCCGCTGGTTCGGGTATTGGGCTGATTTTAAAGATTCTGAGGGGTCTGTTGTGGCGGCCTTCTCTTTTCACATAGATCCGGGTGATGCCCCGGAGCTTCTAGAGATGCGTGCGATTTATCTAGCTATTGAAGAAGCAATCCGGCTGCGATTCTCTTCTATGATCTTCGAGAGCGACTGCTTATCTTGCATTCAAGCTTTGTTTCGTCAGTCGGATGACACATGCATCTGGCTTTGTCTGCTTGGCGTGATTGTCTCTCGAACCGCTTATTTTGTCTCTTGCCGTTTTTGTTTAGTTAAACGTTCTGGTAATGTCCCCGCGCACCTATTTGCCAGACTTGGTGTCGCGTATGAGGGAGCTATTTCCCGGGGTATTCATCCCCCTTTTGATGTAGTCTCCGCAACACTTGCGGATTTGCCTTAATAAAATTTGTTGGTTTCAAAAAAAAAACAATTAAGGGACGGTCGATATACATAAAATATATATATATATATATATATATATATATATATATATATATATATATATATATATATATATATATCTAAATCTATATATATTAGAAATGATGATTTAGCCCGATTACCCAATTGACCTGCTCCATTTCCAGAAATAAAAAAAGGCAACACCAAAAAAAAAGAAACACAAAAAATAATAAGTATCCTACAAAACTACAAAAATAACAATTATTCTTCAAAATCTCTCTGCGAATCTTTCATATTAATTTTTTTAAGAGTTCAAAAAAATACCGATGACATAAATTTGTTTTTAAAAAATACACTTTTCATCCTGATTTTGTGCCATTCTTCTCAAAATTATATTAAAAAAAATTGATTTACATAATAGTTTAAAAAGAAAAATAATTTCCTTCCTGATTTTGCGCCATTTCTTTGCGAAATCATAAAAAAAGAATTGATTTACCAGCGGTAAGAGTTGAAAAAAATATTTTTCTTCCTGATTTTCCACACTTTCTTTGCGAAATTATTAAAAAAAAAACTTTCCTAATTTTGCGACCTTGATTACTCATATTGCACCGTTCTTTTCGTGATTATATCTTTAATTAGTTATCTTTATGTAATTTTCTTTTCTCTGGAATCGCTGCCTTTTATATTTCGTAGATGTATATAATTGTTTGCTGTTTTTTTTATTCAATTCCAAAAATTGGTGGAAATCGAAGATTATCTTTGTGTCTAACTTCAGCATTGAGAATTAACCATTTGTGGATTCAATATTTTATTGTTCTCTTTTCGGTTCTTGATATTTAACATTTTTTTTTTCCAGTTTATTTGCATTTGTGTAGGGTTTCGATAGATGCGAAGATGATCGAGAGATGCCTAGAGGATCAAGGTAGGTTTTCCAGATTATTCCTCTTCTCTCACAACACCAGATTTTTTTTGGCTCAAATCAATGAATAGTTTTATTTTTTAATATACTTAGGTTGTAATTGATTCTAATCGATCATTCTTATTCTGAAGCTCTTGATAAAGATTTCTTCTTTGTTTTTCTAAATGCTTGCAAATTGCAAGTTCATCTTCACCCGAATGGCTCCAGCCTCCTTAACAGAGAGTAGGAGAGGTTTTTATTTTTTTATTTTTTTTAGCGCAAAAAAAAGGATTTTTATAATATTGGAGGTGGATTTCTCTATCATTTTTGCTTTTGTGTTTGAATTATCGAAATCTATAATATTGGATTTTTATATCGGATGTGGAGGAGAATCATCATCGTCAGTGGCAGATGCACATAGGGGTAAATTGGGTCAGCGGACCCCGTTAAAAATAAGAAAATCCTATATTTTACCTATAGAAAAATATTTCAGACCCTATAAAAAATTTATTTACTGCGTAAAATATTTACGGACCCCGTTGAATATAATTTCTGGATCCGCCACCATCGTGTTTAGGTAGTATTCATGGTGTTAGCTTTTTTTCCCCTGATTATGCATTCCTATGGGCCTTTGAACAAATGGATATTTCGTTTTCAGATTGGGGAGGACATTTATCTATGCCGGATTACTTGGGTTGACGATGTCAAATGTTCCCCTCAAGATAAGAAAAAAAACGACATCAAATTTGGATCGGAAGTGAGAAAATGATGGCTAAGCTTTAATTTAAACCCAATAACTTCTATGCACACACTGATCTAATTGATACGGATTATTTTGTGAAATGTACATCTGAGCTGAGTGATCATTTGTTGCCAATTGTGAAGTAAATACAAGCGGGTTGATCGCTATATCCTATTTGAGATATTTTACGAGTTTCAATTTATGTCACGCTTTTAATATTTTTATATATTTGCAAGCCTAATTTGTGACAACGGGGAGGTTATTGAAAACCGACAGGTACATATAAGTGGATTTGTAAAGAATCTGGATTTAAGAAAGTGATGTTGCTCTACTCTATCGATTTTTTTGTCTATTTCGTGTCAGTTGCACTGTTTTTTTCTTTCTTCTCACTTTTTTTCTCTTTTTTTTTTTTTTTTTTTTTTTCCTTTTTTTTCTCTCTTTTTTTTAATTCAATCCCAATGAATATATATGCTTGGGTGTATGTGTGTTTTTTAATTTTATTTTATATGCTTTGTGTGTTTGAGTATGAAGCTTGGGATTTTTTATAGATCATGTATGTTTCATTAATTTGATATTTTTTATTAGTTGTAAGTTAGTTTAGTTTTGCTATTTTTTAATACTTTGATGAAAGTGCTGCAAAAAATTGTTATCTTCTTATATGAGCTATTTGGAATTATGAACCTTCTAATTGTCTACATGTTATCACATGTTTTACTAGATTTATCTTAAACATTTATATGATCATGAAGAAACTTCTAAAAGATAAATACTATTGTTACATTTGTTTATTTCATTTTTAAATGTGACTTTTTTTTTTTTTTTGGGTGTGTGATCATGTCTGAGTGACTATTGATGATGGATAAGTTTTATTGATGATGTATTGTTATGTTGATAGATTTTACGAGCCTCGGTTGCAAACACTACTACAAGATGAGGTTATATTGCATTAATTACTTATCTATATTTCTACCACAATTAACTCCTTAAAGGCATTGTGATCGACGATACTAATATATAATACTCTTCCGTTTTTTTATCATCGCGTTTAATTTGATCTGTTTTTGTTTATCTGTCATTTTACATTTCCTCAATGCATCATTTATTTATTTTTTTTTGTCTCCTTCACTTTGATAAAGTATTTACATCTCCAATAAAAAATACATTTCCAATCATGAAAACTCATTTACCAACAAATTATTTATATCTCCGATAAAAAGTACACTTTTAATACTATATTTTAGACATATTAATTCTTTTTCTAATCTGTGTGATTTTTTTTCTCTACGACAGATAAAAAACGGAGGGAGTAGCAATGTAGACGTGCATGGGAATTTATGGCTCACATGATGGAACTTTTATTTTGGACACCTTTATTTTCATCAAACGACGATTCTGGGTATCTGCATTACATTATGCACAATCGTCTTTGAATTCACCTATAAAATTTGCTATTAATGTCAAAATTTGACTTTTCTAAAGTCGATTATCACATTTGGTGATTGAAGGTCGATTCTTATTTAATAACTAATTGTAAAAAAGATCAGTCAAGATTGTGTAAATGTCTTATGATAGAATCGTTAAAAATGAATCTTTCCATTTTTTAGATGTCTCCAAGAGACGGAAGTCAATGTGCATATTACACAATGCAAAACTATTCAAACTATGTTTTTATGTATGTGTGTTAAAGAAAAGAGTTGTTTCATGAAAATGGTTTAAGATGGAGCTCCCACTATTGTTGTAGAGTTCAAATAATGAATCGTCTTTGGATGACTTGATAGTTGTAATAGGGAAAATTACAGCTGCATCTTATTTCATTATGTGTGACACGCGTTTTCTTTTATATTAATTATATAAAAATGTATGACCAATGTTATCTAACATCGAACTTTTTATCTTATGAAAGCAACTTAACATTTGATGGTATCTTATTTCCCTTATTGATTACCATGGAACACACATATTTGTATTGAAGTTTTATTTATGATTATTTATTAACTAATTCATAATAATTTTTATCGTTTCATGTGTATAAAATTGTATATCTATAATTTAGATCCACACATATATAATCTCTTTCTCCGTGTATCGCACGGGTAAAAGGCTATATATATAGATATGAGTCAATTTAACCCATTTACCCGATTGACCCGCTCCATACCCAGCAAAATGTTCAGATTAAAAAAAAAGCCATTAATTAATACAACTAACGCACGCCTCCTATACTTCCGTCGATCCTCAACTGAAAATCTTCCGAAAATCCCGTCCTAATCCTTCAGTCGGTTTCATTGTATTCCGATTTTGTTAGTTTTTTTCAAATTTCAATTATACCTTTGGCCTCACCTCAATCTCAATTTTCACATGATGGCCTTCTTTTTGTTTTTTTTTTTTTTTTTTTTTTTTCTATTGTAGATTTTTCATCTAATGGAAGAGGGATAAGAGTATCACATATGGAAGCCAATGTTTGGATTTGGAATTGTATTAATTTACAGCAGCAATAACAATGGATTATCACATATAGAAGCCAATGTTTGGATTTCTTAATCGCCTCTCAGCTTCTGCTACTTAAACTAATTCAGGTGGTCTTGCTTCTCCGTATTTTTGTTTTTATATTTATTTTCTCTGATTTTGGAATGTCAAGGTGTAGTTGCTCTCTGTGTAGTTGCTTGGGAAGTTTGTCCATCACATTCCTCCAATGATTTAGTGAATTTTTTGTTTTCCCCTCTCACTTAACCAAATACTTTCATTTGTGCAGGGTTAATTGAGTTTTGTTTTCCCTCTCACTTAATCAAATTCTTTCATTTGTGCAGGGTTAATTGAGTTTTGTTTTCCAGCATTAGCACGAAGACATTGACAAGAAGGAGAGAAAAGATGGAGATAAGGAGTATAAGATTTCATGGATCTTTCTCCTGTTTAGGCATAGCAGTCAAGGAAAAATTCAGTCATATATGTTTACACATTGCTGAGGATTGCCTTTTTTATTTGAAAACATCAATGGCTGTTAACATATTGTTTTTTATTTATGTTCATAAAATGGGATCATGTATTGTAGGTTTGGAATTTTTGGGTTTTTTTGTGTGTGTGTGTGTCTCTATTATGTGCATTTGGCTAATTCTCTTTTGTTTTGTTATATGATGATTACTGTTAAACCGATTTGGCTTCCATTTGTTTGGCTGTTCATTTGTAACTCTCCTAAAAATTGATTGCTAATGATTTCTACTTCAGCCTGTCAGCTAATTATGATAAAGGAGTTGCCCGAAAACGGTAAACAATTTATTCATGTGTAATTATTTTCATTTTGTTGGATGATGGGCATGTTCTGATCGATTGCTATTCTTATAGTGTTTTCTTACGTTGACAAAGCTATCGTTTTTGTTATGTTTCAAACAAACCATCATAGTTTCCTTACCTTTATGCAGCTTTGGTAATGGGGATAGGTTTGCAAGGATCAGATGAATTAAAGTATTTTAAGGAGTAAGGAATGAGGCAGGAGCTGAAACTTCCTCATGGAACTTCTAACCCAATGAAAACCAAATGAGAAGGCTATAGTTACCAGGTTTGCCTCAAGTGGAAAGTATACCGAGGCTTCAAGGAAACCATATTAACGCTTCAACGACATTCGATCGATCGGTAAGCAGGGTAAAAAATGATCAGATTGACCTTCTCCAAAAAAAAAAAAAAAACTTCACATCAATTCTGTTTTGTTTTTTTTTTGTCAGTATCTGGGTTATTTGCATACATATATTCCGTGATGATTTTAAATCAACCGCCAGTAAATTCATGGTATTACACAATGAAAGCTCCGGATCATTGATTATAATGATTTGTGGTTGACTGTGCGAAACTTATATAGTGAAGTTAGCTGCTTTGTGTGATTCCGATTCTATCACTGTATGTTTGTTGGTCCTGTATTCCCCGGTTATTTCATTTGGTTTGTGCATTTCATGGAACTGATTTAGGGAGAATGATTTTTTGCTAACACAAGTTTTTCTTTAACATATTTGATCATTTTGGCAGGAATGAATTTATCATGGTGAAGTTCTCCTAAATTGATCATGATTCATGTCCAACAATTTTGCTACACAGACATTGGAATTCCAGATTCATTATTGCGTTTTTTAGGAAGGAAAATTAACACACTGGGTGCTTTCAGACGACTCAAGTTTTTTATTTATATTTTTTGACTTCATAGATGTGCACTAAATGTAAGATCTGCACATTTCAGTTTTTTTCTAAGACAAGTACGTAACCTTCATGACCATTTGAAAGACATTATGTTTTGTTGACCGGATGCTGAAAATTTTGTTTCTCTTGCACCTAAAGCTTCGTGTTACTGTTGTCGAGCTTTTCTCCAATGGTCTTCACTAGCTTCTTTTATTGATGTCAACAATATTTTGTTTGGACCTGTCTCAACTTAGTGGCTTATGTTTATCCTGTTCTTGAATATTTTTCTTTTATCAATACACCAATCTGCTTCGGATTCGTATTTAGTTGCCCGACTCGAATTCTCCTTTGTTGGCCGCTTGGAACTCATACGTTGCCACCAGAGCCTTATAAGAGGCGACAAACAGCTCCTTCCTTGCCGGATTTGATGTAAATTTTAAGATCTCTCTGACTAGGACATTGTTTCTGGCGCGTTGCACGTGTGAGTATTTTTTACAATATTTCGATTGTCATTGTTCTCATTTTTATTTATGTTTGATACGATCATTTTTAATTTAACAGATTCCAGGAAATTGCAATATGATTTTTCTGCTTTGTTTAGTCGTAGCTAAAGATCACATCTTCTTCATGTATTTATATGAATGCAAACAATATTACTTTCTTGGTGTATGGTTCTTAGTGGTAATTGTGTAGCTAACTTCGATTCAAGTGGATGCTAACAATAGTTTTTCAATGCGATTTGTGTATTCGTTAACAAAACTTTCTTAATTGTTTTCTTCAGTTCTTTCAATTTATTTTTTCCCTTAGGAATGCAAGCTTATGCTCCGACGTCAATAGGGGGATGACGTGCCACACACCCACATCTTTTTTTTTGTAGACCTGCTCGGTAATTCAGGTGATTGCTCTCTTCGACTATCAAAACTTGGATATCGTTTTAGCTTCCGGGTTTCAACATTCAGTTATCCACTTTTAAAAAATGAAGATAGTTTTCAACTTTCAGATTTTTTTGGTGGGTGGCTGTTGTTCTATATTATGTACATTTTTCGGTGAGTTAAATTATAGCTAGGACTGCCATTGGAGTGCTGGAAACCTCATCAAGTCATCGATCTTGCTGCTTGCGTAACATTGTTTCAGATGTGGAATTTAATTCCTTGGAACACTACTGTGGAGAGCATTCTGAGATTGGATTCCCAAAAATACATTTGTCATCCACATGATGAAATTAAAATCTGTTTGAGGTTTTCTCAGCATTTTTGTTCTCTTATATGTGGAAAATGCTTTTAAGTGTAACATTTTTACGTTATTCAATAATGTTTCGGAGGATTTATTTTGCTCTCTTCCATTTTCCAAATCCAAGGTGTGTTCCCAAAAATATACTTACGACACCACGTTAATATGTGAACATATATATTGTAAATGTGGTGTCGGAAGTATTTACGGGGTGACATTAGATCCGTCTTTTCCAAGAATAATACTTTAAAATCAATTGTGATCGGTAACCAAATTTTGTATTCATTATGATATCACATTTTGATTAAAGAGCTCTTTTTTTAGAACGATTAAAGATCTTTTTCTCTGCATTGCTTTGTTTCAGTCTTTTTAACATGTGTTTTTATCTCGACACCATCTTACTAAAGAAATGGAGATAAAAATAAAGGTCCTATGGTTTAGTGGTGGCTTGGCTCGAGGGTTTAATGTTTGAAGGGGTATTGATAGTTCATATTATTAGGAGTTGGGGATAAGCTGGGGAAGTTATTGGGTGCATCCGTCTTATGCGGAATGCATTTATGTGTCAAATGTAGATTATTTATTTTTAAATTGAATTCAATCTATGTGATCTAGATTTGTTTAGAGGATAAGACGGGGTTGCTAAATAAAAGGAAATAAAATGAAGGACAAATAATGTTGGGGCAAGGAGTTTTTCACTAAATGGAAAATATGAAATATAATGTTATGATTTCACCTAACCAAACAGGTTGCGTGTCTTTTTTCCCAAAAAGGTATAGTTTTATCCTTTTGGCCAATTGCCTGTATAATACATTTCATTCTTTACATTTAAAAATGATCATCATACGTAAAGAAATATATTTTTTAAATAATATCTAAAGAAATAATTAATGAACAAGTGCATAATCATGAGTTTGTTATTAATATATATATATATATATATATATATATATATATATATATATATATATATATATATATGGTAAATTATTTAAAAGGGTGATTTTAACTTATTAGGAGTAATAAAATACTCAGAAATCTTATTTAGTTATAAGGACATTCTAATTTTAAGAAGAAGCTTATTTAGTTATAAGGGCATTTAATTTAGTGGATAAAGAGGAAGAAGGAAATAAAAGAAGGAGGAAAAAAAAAAGCGTTCAAAGTAATTTAAAAAAAAAAAAAAAAAAAAAAAATTCTGTGTGCGTGGGTTTTTTTTTTTTTTTTTTTTTTTTTTGTTTTATAATTCACCATATTTCTAAAGGTCATATATTTTGATCTAAAACTCGGATCATCATAATTATTTTACTAAAATTCATATTTTTTCGTCTTTCTATTCTAAAATCACATTTGATATTTTTGAATAAATTTCATAAAATCAATTTTTTCTTCATAAAAATCGGCGTGGCGTATTGATTAAGTCATGCATTGACTACCTACCGGATGCATTGGCCACGGGATCCATTAACCACCCCGTCGCATTGACGCGCGCGATTCATTTGGCTACCATGATGTATTGACGCGCGATCCATTGACAACCTTGATCGATGACATCTCATTGTAGCGATTTATGCAATGGCGTCGTTGTAGAGATTTATCGCGATGACTTCTTATTATAGCGATCTATGCGGTGATGTCTTATTGTATCGAATTATGCACCGACGTGTTATTGTAACGATTTATGCAGTGACGTGTTATTGTAACAATTTATGCATACCTTTGATTGTAAAAATATGCATTTAAACCAAAAAAACAAAAGAAATACAGTTATTTTACAAAGTTATCGAAAGTTTAAACCAACACTAATCAAATAAACCAACATCAATCAAATATTTAAAGATAACAAAGAAATAAAGTTACTTTACAAAGTTATCAAATGTGTGTATCAAGTTGTATGTGCGGTGACATCAATATCATTGCATTAGTTATCTAATTGTAAATACAATCATCAATGTCACTGCTTCAGACATCAATGTCGCTGCGTAAGTCATCGATGTCGCTGCCGCGATAAGTCGTCGATGTCCTGCGTGATCGACATCGATGTCGCTGCGTAAAGTCGTCGATGTCGCTGCGTAAGTCGTCAATGTCCTGCGTGAGACATCAATGTCGCTGCGTAAAGTCGTCAATGTCGCTGCGTAAGTCGTCAATGTCCGCATCAGGACATCAATGTCCTTTGCATCGGACATCAATGTCCTGCGTAAGTCGTCAATGTCCTGCGCGTGAGACATCAATGAATATATTTGTATATTTGTATAAATGGATGGTGAACAACAAAGCGGATAGAACAATCGAGAGAATGTGAGTAAAACACAAGTCAACTTTTTTTTTTTTTTACCAAAAGAGAACTTAAAGTTGAATGCAGTATATTAAGTCCAAATAAGATCAAAGCATGGCTGCATATTCAAGTTAATCAATTCAGTCCAGATCTTGCAACAATGAATCAGATTACACAGAGAAAAGTTTTTAATACAATTTGCTTGATACAAAAAGGTTTCAAGGTTCAATCCAAAAATATAGCAGGTACAACACTTAGCAAAAGCAGATTATATAAAAAGGTGTAGATCAGCAAACAACTTGATTTAGATTACAAACCAAATTATCGAGTACAGCCTAGACATCAATGTCACCGCATAAGTCATCAATGTCACTGCATCAGACATCAATGCCACTGCATAAGTCATCAATGTCACTCCATCAAGTAGCATGTAAATCAGAAAAATAATTCTTAATGGCGGCGAAAATGAAAAAACAGCGGAAAGTAATAAAGGGAATAATGAGGGCACAGTAGTAGAAGTAGTAGTACAGAGAGTTCCATTCGTGAAGCTCTTTTTGCTGGTTTAACAAGAAGGAAGACCTACTGAGAGTTTGTCTGTGTGACGATGCACCAATGCTTCAATTTCTTCCAAAAATGACCCACTACAAAAATACCAAAATCTCACATCATAAACACACACACACACACACACACACAAAAAAAACAGTCTGAATCTTATAATCCCCTAAACTAACTAGAGATTCAATGGTTACAATTTCAGCTGAAATAAGTTGCTAAGTGTTGAATCGGTCAGCATTTCTCAAAATTTGAATTACCAAACAATTAAAAGAAAAAAGAAAAACAAATTACCTTGTATGGTAAAGATCGCGATTGATGGGAGTGGGTAAAGGCTGGGAGCATTATTTTGACCATTAACAAGAGGGAAAAAAGCAAAGACTTTTTTTTTTTTTTTTTTTTTTTCTCCAAAGGACGAAAGCATTTTATTTAAAGATCAAGTTATACAAGACCAAACCGGGGTGCATCCATGCAGGAAACCCCTACATCGAGTTTGAAAGAAAGCGACCCGGTGGTGCGCAAACACATTACTTTCTCTCTCACTGATACAAAATCGGCATGAGTCAAAGCGGGAAGCTAAAAACTTAATATCATCAATTCTGAGTCAAAGAGTCCAAAGGGGGTGGTCAAGCTCACTACAAAGGGCTAATGAAAGATTATCGAGAAGCAGACAAGCCGTTAGCCCCAGTGGCAAGACATCTAGACAAACACCAACGTAAAGCTTGAGCCTCGCGGCAAAAGCAGAACTCGCAACCGTTCTAGGAGATGCCCAAGCTTCCAAAACTGTATCATCTTCCCGGAAAAGAGCTGCTCCAAAGCCGGCGGTGCAGGAATCGAGGCTTCAGTTTGCATCGACATAGGCCCTAAGCGCATCCGGCGCGGGTCTAATCATTTGCAAGGCAGGAGAGGAAGAAAAAGATTAATCTTGACCTCTCAATCATAATTTGCTGCTCAAAGTCTAACCACGCTGACTAGCTTGATTTTGCAGTCTCATCCGGGGACCAACAAGTAGAATTGAAAAAACACGCCACAACGAGCTTTCCATATAAACCACAAAACAAAACAAAGAAAACCATTCGATCTTTTAGCACCCCGCTCGGATGAACATCGAGATAAATTATTCCACCAATGACCGATTGAGGCATTCGACCTCGAAAAATCTCTCCAAGAAATACCTACATGTTTCCAAACCGTTTGGGCAAACGGACAGGAGATGAAAAGGTGATCAACAGTCTCGAACTATCACCACAGGCCGTACACAGGAGATTATCAAACCCGAAGCGTTTATGCAGGACCTCTAAGGTAGGTAAAACTAGCCTAAAAAGTTTCCACAAGAAGTATTTAATTTTCAGTGGCAGAGACATTGCCCATATTCGTTTCCAAAATTTATCATTGAAGGAAGTATCACTCATCGACGATTGCTATGGGCTCTCGGTCTTTCTGAAGGCAAGCATCATAAGGCGATTTGAAACAAATGTACCATTCTTAGAAAAACACAGACTCTCTTATCCGGCATGCCACTTAAGCTTATCGGTATTTTAAGTATTTGATTTACATCTATCGTCCAGAAGGTTTCCAACGACTTAGCTTTATCCCACGTCTTTGTTCACTAAGAAGTCACTAACCAAGGCATCGTTACCACTCGAAAGGCGGCCGAGATTGGCAAAAGCGAGGGATTTTGGATAATCAAGGATCCTCCAAACATTTATTGACTTACCATCACCGACTATAAAACAAGTGTTACTTTTAAAAAAGTTTTGGTGACATCAAACTCTTCCAAAAAAGAAGAAGAAGGAGGAACTTTACAATCGAAAATAGTAGTTTTATGAAAGTATTTACCTTTAAGGACTTTTGCAACCAAGAGGTTGGGGTGGCTATGAATTCTCCAAAGTGTCCTAGCTAATGCAACTGTATTAGCTACTTCCAAGTTTTTAAATCCAAGACCACATCTTCCTTTTGGTAGACAGAGTAACTCCCATTTGACCTGATGATAGCCCGAAAAATCTTTAGTGATTTACCCCACCAAAAGTTAGCCATAAGGGAATGAATTTTGTTGATGACTCCCTTAGGAAGACGGACAACCGACATTGTTAAATTGGGGATGGTGAACAATGTGGAGAACAAGGAGGAGAAGTTTCTGATGATGATGACGGCGTTGACAGGCCATTTAAAGCTGGATTTTTCACGTCATTCTTCTCTTCATATTTTAATTTTAATACGTGGGAAGGTGGAATTAAAAAAAAGAAATTAGATTGTTCGTATAACATAATAAGTTTTTGGAGTGTCCTAAATGATCATTAAGTCTCTAACAACGGCCTTATAACTAATTTGCATTTTATATATATATATATATATATATATATATATATATATATATATATATATATATATATATATATATATATAATTGATGATTAACAGGCGAGGTTTTTCTAGTATTGTTGATTTTTTATATATTTTTTAACTTACAATATGTAGTTTTGATCATTTATCATCTTACATGCACCTTAATTTGTTCTCATTTACTCCACACTTAAGGAGTAATTGTTAAATCACACGTATTAATTAATAAAGTGAATTAATACAATTATGCGATTCTTTATCTCTCACATCCTCACAAATAAGTGCAAATAAGTAACAAATATTTTCTGACGACTAAATCAATAGTGAATGAAGTATGTCTCTATTAATTGTGTATATTAAATGATCTAAATTACTGCTACTACTTCTCAAGTTGTCATTCTTTAAATGCTCTTATTAAAGAAACAACTAATGTACCCGTGCCGTCACGCTTGGGGTTAGATTCTTGATCGAAAATAAGCATTCGCCGTTTGCAAAGTCAGATGAAACTTATATACTAATTAATGTCGGAGATATTAAAATTTAAATTAATTTTAAAATAATGGGATGTTGTATCGGTTCGGTGAAATGTTATACCTACGCAAAAGACTATCATTTCGGTTAAATGTTATAATTTTTCGGGTAAAGGTCGCAACCTTTAAATGACCAAACATCTTTCTCCTATAAATTCATATCATTTTCTTAAGCAACCCCTATTATTGGTGGGGTTCACTGATGGCTTGATTGAATTGATTCTCTACTCACTCTCTCGTACAACGCTCGAAATAATTTGAAATGGCAAACCCCTCACTGGCTTTCAGCCAAGACGCGGCCTTAAACAAGGAGATCCTTTAGCACTGTATCTCTTTGTTCTTGTCATGTAAATCTTTAGCCAATTGATCAAGCAATCTATCGCAGCTCGTAAATGGAAGCCAATTGCGATTTCGAAAGGGAGCCAGAAGCTTTCACATTTATTTTTTGCTGACGACCTTATTCTGTTTTCTAAGGCCTCACTTGACTAAGCAAGGAATGGAGCGAGTTTTATCAGTCTTTTGTAAATTTTCGGGGCAGAAAATTAACATCGCCAAATCAAAATTTGCGGTTTCTTCTAATGTCTCTCTTAAGACTGCAACCTGCATTGACGAGATATTAGGTATGTCTCAAACGTGGAACCTTGAGAAATACCTGGGGGTCCCTCTTCACCACGGTAGAGTTAAAAAAGAATTTTGTTTTGTGGTTGACAAAGTTTGGTCCAAGCTTCAACTTTATCCAAAGCGGGTTGTTCCATTCTTGCTCAAACAGTGCTTACCACGACCCCTTACTACCATAAGCAGACGGTTAAGCTCACATCCTCCACTTCTAGTGAGCTCGATGAATTGGCCCGCTCTTTATTCTGGGGTGATTACGAAGATAAGCGGAGTATCCATCACGTGGCATGGGATACAATATGTCGGCCGAAAGTCTTGGTGGGCTAGGGATACAAAAGGCACGGGATATGAATATTGCGCTTTTGGCTAAACTTGTTTGGCAAGCTTTGGGTCCAAATTCTACGTAAAAAATATGGTTCAGCTTTTGATCCTCTTAAACCAGGGTGTTCATTTATTTGGAGGCACATATGTTATGCAGCTAGTGAGCTAAGGGATGCATTCGGTATGGACATTGAGGGACGACCTAACTGGAAGCCATCCACTTCAGGTAAATTTTCTGTCGCCTCAGCCTATTCTGAGTTAATAATGTTAGGTCTAGTGCCCGAAAGACAATTTCTGTAATTGTTTTTGACAAGATTTATAATTCATCTTAATATTTGCATTTATGCTTAAATTAATACACTGCTAAAAACCCTGAGTATATCGGTATGTAGTCACATAACTCAGTGTATGGCATACACACGAGGATTGATTTAGTGATGATATGCTTAAAACTAGTTAATTGGTCCGTGGTGAATTTAATCAGAGTATGGGTCTCATGATTAATATACGAATAATGCGCCCAGAACACTTAATGGTGTGACCGTCTTATCCGGACCGTCGGTATAGGGTACTAGTGGGGCATTTATATATGATATACATCATATAGGATTTGCACCGATTTGATTTGAGTTCTTGATATAATTCCGTGATCGAGAAATCTTATCGAATCACAAGATGGTCATATATGGATTAATCTCAATCCTGATGTGATCACAGTTTACTACTTGGTTCAAAGTAGGGTTTGATGTGTTAGTTAAGGATCACTTGGATACATGTGATCTCGAACACTTCTCGTTGGCTCTGATACGGAATGAGTGAGTAGTACGTGACTTCACGGTTATGGAATCCATTCTTTCATCTTTGAAGTAGGCGAGGCGATTCTCTTATTTGTTAATCACAGAAAGCGATCGATGGGCCGGTTCATATTATATTAGTTATGAACTAATTGATCATTAGGGGGTTAATGGTAAATAAGGATAAGATGTTTTGAGAAGAGTTTACGGAAATATCCCGAATCAAAGCAAACAGTCTATGAATGATTTATCCGTATGTAATGATTATATCAATGGACGCTTTTAATCAATGATTAGAGTGTAAGTATATTTCTATAATCGATAGAGTTCAGTTTCGGGTTTATGGTGGCGTAATCCCGGAATTAATAAATTGAATAAGAATTGTTCTGTTCGATGAATAATTTTATTTAATTTATTATATTTCTTGATTATGAGTCGTAAGTCCCCGATGTGGCTCTAACATGCATATGTTTCTTGGCGTTGGCCTCAATAATAATTAAGTAGTTGGACTATTTAATTTATATGCGATTTATTATTTATTGGACTAAATAATAAAATACATGGAAAAACATTTTAGTGGACTTTCGGCGAATTATGTGAAATTTCGTGTGAACCATAATTTTCTAGTATTGGGGCGTGTGTGTGTCTTGGTAATTATTAAGGAATTAGTTTTCTTGATAATTATAAGACATGTGATTAATTGTTTATTTGTTAAATAATTAATTAAGAAAAATATATTAGATTAATCCTTAAATATTCTAGATTTACTCTAGATTATTTTAGGAATATCTTTTATGAAAAAATATTATTATAATTGATTATATATTAATTATTAAATCCTTAGAGGATAAAGATTTCTCTCATATATAAAGAGAGTTCTCCTAAACCTTTTATAGAACACAATACACGCATACATACACACAAAATAAGCTTGGAATTTTCGGCCAAACTTAGGGTTTAGAGTTGAGAAAATCTTCGGGATTTTCCGGGTAGCATATCAAGGAGGTCAAGCATCAAGGATCAACATCCACCGGTTGTTGCTTGGAGATACACATCGGAAGATCGTGGCATCTCAAATTGGATCTCGACTTCATCAATCTTTTGGATCTCGCTTTTGATTGGTAAGTAGATCTCACCTTCTTGTAGGTAGATCTTAAATTATGTAGTTTAATTTATATTGATCGTGATCCTTGTTATTCCGCTGCGTAATCGGGCGGATCTAGATCCGTCCGGCGATATTACATCAAAAAAATAAGAGCCTCCCTCCCTTCAACACCGGAGGATATGGGTTGGAAGCATATTCGGAACATGAAAGGCCCCCTCCGAGGTAATCTTCTTCTCTGGAAAATTCGCCAAAACTCCTCACAACAATGACCGGTTTATACCGGCGTCACATCATTGCTTGGATATTTGTGCTACTTGCCAAAGTCACGAAGAAACGAGCCTACATACTTTGCGTGACTGCGGCTGGGTCAAGAAAATGTGGAAAAATGTAATTCACTCACAATATTGGCATGAGTTCTCTTTGGTTCAAGAAACTCCCCAATGGCTTGACAGATGTCTCAGGAGAAATATGTATAAGAAAGACAACCTAGAGTTCTGGAGGTTCTGTTGGGGAGATCATCTTGAGTATACGGTATTGGCGAAATGAAGTTCTTCATCATGGTGATAAGCAGAGACCCCGGTAGAGGCGCTTTTATCTCAGCGGTTACGAAAAGCTCATGAGCTTAGATTGGCTGTGAGACATAACCTTTTTTTGTAGTATAGCTATAGTTTCATATGTGTAGCTTTTATACGCTTGGTTGAACCTTTGTACAAATTGATGTCCATAAATAAAGATCCCCTTTTAACAAAAAAAAAAAAAAAAAAAACCACATCATTTTATGATAAGGAATGAAGATTTTTACGTAAGAATTTCCTTAGACAAAAAATTCTAGTTAGTTGTATTAAAATATTCATACAAGCACTTTGCATAAATTCGAGTCAATAAGATATATACAGAACATGATCGATTCGCCAACTTCTTCTCATCGAGTGCAACAATCCGAAGAAGGTATGACTATTGTATATTGAGAGACGATTTCCTTTACCGTGTGCACATAATCTGAGCAAAAACGTCAGAGTGATGCACTCGTCTCAGTCAATAAGTTTTCTGTATTTAATTTTTTTTTCTTTTCTTTTTTGATTGAATTACGTATTAAACAGCATGATAAATTGATATTTTCCCAACAACTAAAGATACACATAATTTACCGTGACACCACATTCTAGATTTGAGATTAAAAGGAAAAAAAGAAAATTAGACATTCGACTATTGCAAAATTAGATTGTAAACTTAGATATGATTTTCAATGGTAACTAATTAGATACGATTTTCTATTAGTATTAAAGACATGACTAATTCACCGTGACGCCACAAAGCTAGATTTGAGATGAAAAAAACCAGACTGTGTAAACTTATATACGATTTTTCAATCATAAGCTTATATACGATTTTTTAGAATTAAACGCATTACTAATTTATCCTGATCGAACACTTAAAATAGATTCGAGATCGAAAATAGACATTCGATCTCTGTAAAATCATATGGTAAACTTAAATAAGATTTTTAAGAAATTCTCAATAGTATATAAAACCTAGAGCTGTTAACGAGCCGAGCCGAGCCGAGTATTGATGGTTCGAACTCGATCTCGTTCGTTTGTTAAACGAACAAAAAATTATGTTCGAGCTCGGCTGGTTAAACATATGTTTTGTCTTTCGGCTCGAGTTCGGTTCGTTAAAATATAAAACATAAAGTGCAAATGTAATAATAACAAGTTAGACATTAAAATTACATATATTACACAACTAAAATTAGTATAAAAATATTTAAATATTATATAAATTCAATCTATAACATCTATTAGATGAATGAATGAATTATCCTCTTTTGAGTTAGGATTACTGTAAATTGATGTATTTATATAATCAGGTTCGCCAACACAATCGAACATTCGCGAACTAAACTCGTGTTCGTTCGTTAAGCAAACGAACTTACAATCATATTTGAGCTCGGCTCGTTAAGCTTAACGAACAAACGATCACGAACACTAACGAGCCGAACACGAGCTTGTTCACGTTAACGGCACTAATAAAACCTCCCTGAGACGGCAATGAACAAAAGACTAATTAAATAACATGCAAAATTCATGTATATATATATATATATACATTTCTCTGTAATTTAAGCAAAGAAGCTTCATGCTTTAATCTGATCGTACTGTTAAATCGATGCCATTTTATTCACTTCTTCTCTCGGTTATTGAATCGCGGGGAAGCAAGCAAGATTATAGTATTCAGTTGACTTTTCATCTGATCTGACTCTGAGATTTTTCAACGATCCGTTTTTTATTTCTTAAACTCACGTGGTTTTCCAGATTTTGCTTTGTAAGCTTTTGCTTGCTTACCGGCGAAGTGTATTTCACATCTCTTTTTGGAAACTAGAACTCCATTTAAACGGGAAGACGAGAGACAACCGGCTTCTCGGAAATTATCGGTCGCCGGCAAGCTTTTTGATCATCATCTGAGAGAAATAGAGGTAATTAAGTTCTTTCGTTCTATCTTTTTTTCCTTCAAATTTATCAGAATAGTGTGAGCATAAATCATGCCGGCGAACTTTCTACTGCAGAGCTTATTTATAGTATTTTTAATTAATTCCAAATGTCATGTGTTTTAATTGACCGTAAATGCAACTTTCTACTAAAGAGTTTCCGAGCAGTCGAATCAATTTGATCATATCATTCGTAATGACACAACCGTTATGATCGTAGCATCAATATAGGTTGTTGGATGCAGTTTTTACTTTTTAGTGTAAAAGTTGCATTGTGAATGACGTGTGAGCCATCGGAATTTTTTTCCCTTTTCCATTTTTCGTTATTAAATTAACCACATATTTTTATTCTCTTTCACATAGTGATGTTTTGTAATTGACAGTAAAAAATCAGTCTCTTCAATTCCTATCTGGATCAAATTTCAGAGTAGACGGAGAAGTAGAACTAAACTTAGTTTTTATTTTGAGGCAGTGGTTTAAAAGGACAAAAATATGGGAAAAAATAGAAATTAGGATAGTGAAAATATAAAATTGGTGATAAGGATAAATCTCACATTCATGCATCAAAAATCATTGTTTCTTTTACGATTGGAGCTATAATCTAATGTTTATTTATCATAGTGGAATAAGGATATGTCATTTTCTTAGAAAAAAATTTATTTGTCACCATTCGTATTTATATTGAAATTGTCATTTTTTAGCAAAAACCCATTTATTTTTGAGGATGAGTTTAAATAAATTTGAACTAATTGCTTATTTAATGTAGATATGGTAAATTAAGACAAATCCTTAAAGATTCAAATGCAAATTTATAACGTTTGTGTTACCGCATAACATAATCCCTACTCAAATCATGTGGTGTAAAGACTATAATGCCCTTCACTCCGAATATAGATTTTACAAAACAGAGTCCTAACTGTTTGGGACCTTTCTTGTTGTAGGTTCTTTTTGTTTCAAATGTCAAAGGATGTGGAAAACCCACAGGATGGTGATGAATCTGATGCACCGAAAACCGAAATCTCAACCGTTGATTCTTCATCAACACCACCGTCGTCAAAACCTGAATCAAGCTACTACGATTTCGTACTGAAACAAGCCTCAATCTATGGAGTTGCAGCAGGGTACTGTTTATCAGCATCATTACTCTCCATAATCAACAAATGGGCAGTTATGAAATTTCCATATCCAGGATCCTTAACTGCACTACAATACTTCACTAGTACTATTGGTGTCCTTATATGTGGACAGTTAAATCTCTTACAACATGACCAAATTACCCTTCTAACTCTATGGAAGTTCTTGCCTGCAGCAATCATGTTCTACCTTTCACTTTTCACTAACAGTGAGCTTCTTTTACATGCCAATGTTGACACTTTCATCGTTTTCCGGTCCGCCGTCCCGATCTTCGTCGCGATCGGCGAGACCCTTTATCTGCATCAGCCTTGGCCTTCCTTGAAGACATGGCTATCACTTTCAACTATCTTTTTCGGGAGCGTTTTGTATGTGATAACGGATTACCAGTTCACTATAACGGCTTATACATGGGCAGTGGCTTATCTTGTAAGTATGTCAATTGATTTTGTTTATATAAAACATGTTGTTATGACTATAGGTTTAAACACATGGGGACTTGTTTTATACAACAATCTTGAAGCGCTTTTGTTGTTTCCGATCGAGCTGCTTGTAATGGGAGAATTCAAGAAGATCAAGAACGAGATCTCGTACGAAACGGATTGGTACTCTTTTGATGTAATCTTGCCTGTATCTTTGTCGTGTTTGTTCGGTTTGGCGATCTCGTTTTTCGGGTTTTCGTGCCGAAGGGCGATATCGGCTACCGGATTTACGGTTCTTGGGATTGTGAACAAACTGTTGACAGTTGTGATAAATCTGATGATCTGGGATAAGCATTCTACATTTATTGGAACAGTAGGGCTTCTGATTTGTATGACAGGTGGCATTCTGTATCAGCAATCGACGAGCCGAAAACCAGAAACCGGAAAAGAAGTTAAGGGATTAGCAGAAAGTGAAGAGGATGAAGAACAGAAGTTGCTTGAAATGGAAAGTTTTTCAGAAGGAAATAATGTTCATGAGAAGTCAACAACCACTCTATCTAAAGAAGGATAATTAATGATAATGTTATTGTGGCGCGTTGAATCATTATGCGTGGCGGCATGAATTGAAAGGTATGTTAGACTTTCTGAAGTCGAAAATGAGCATTTGATCTATGTAAAGTCGAATGTTGACTTAGTGTGATCGCCGAGAATAGATTCGGCCAGCGATGGAAATAACAACTACCATTATTAATTGGAAGTTTTCGTTTATTGTCATGTGTTCTAGCTAACTTGATTATTGAGTAGCAATACAAATATTTTGTTGTCAAAAAGCTTAAAGATATGTGAAGTTGTGAACTTTGTCAAATTATAAATGAATGATTTTATACATATTTGGTGTAGCATATAATACGTTGATCAGTTTTTATAAGTAGTGGTAGGATCCCAAAATACATTATATATTGCACGCATCCCCAACCCACAACATGCCTTTTCTTGCTAAGCCGTAAAATACTGTAATGTCGTCAAGAAAATGTTACAGTGACAATTGGTATTGTCGATTTTTATGACACTGATTGCATGTCTCTGGTCAGTGTTGTTGTGTACTGTGTGTTTATTAACATACGTTGGTTATTGACACTACTTTCATGGTGACAAGAAGCCGTGGCATACTCGTTTAGGTACAATATGCTCTAAGTATGAGGTCGTGTGTCATTTTGTTTCTATGCTTAAATGTCAATTTTAAGTGGAGTAAATAGCAGATATGATCACTATCTTTTCCAAAAAGTAGGGACTTATTCCTTATCTTTTATTTTGGTTTGACCGGTCTCTTATCTTTGAAATCCTTTGCAACATTAGTCCATTTAAGCGGTCGGACAACAAAAAATAAGCGGAATAAGCTGCGTGTGGCATTCATATGCGGTTAGCCTATACAAATATTAATATTTTAATGAATTTCCAGAAAAAGATAATTTCCCATTAATGTTATTATTTACGGTATAAGAAACATTTTCTCCATTCTTCATCCCTTCTCCTTTCTTCATCCCGTCACATGCGCTTTTGTTCCTCTTTCTCGGCCTCCATCGTTCGGCTGTATGTAGCTCGAATTGAGGGTTTACCCCTTGCAAATCACCAAATCATTTTCACCAAATTAACTCTAAGAACCCTAATTTTTTCAATTTCGACCTTTTTCCCCAATTTGCTAGATTATATAACGGAATGGCGCTTCGATTTCGTGGATGTACCATGCCCGTATAGACCGTGAATAATTAGCAGCTAAAATGCTCTACTATGATGAACTTGGTTAACTTTTGATTGATTGTTTGTGGCATGAGTTATGATTTTGGATGCCATGAATGAATGAATGGACTTGTTCTTGTTTTGTTGTTTGCTTTTGTAGATCCACGAAATCGAAACGCCATTCCGTTATACAGCAAATTGAGGAAAAAGGTCGAAATTGAAACAATTAAGGTTCTTAGACTTAAATTAGGGTTCTTAGACTTTAAAAGGTCGAATGATTTAAAGAAGTTGTGATTTGGGGATAAACCCCTAATGATGAAAGCTGAGAACGATGAACGATGGGAAAGAATGTGGGAAAATTTATGCTGAGGTTAACGGAATTTATTTTTTATGTCTATTTTTTTCAGGAACTAATTAAAATAATATATAATATTTTAGGAAAATTAGGGATAAGAATAATAATCAGAAATATTTTAAAAGTAGCATGTATTACATATTTTTTATAGGAAGAAGGACATTTACATAATTTTATAGCGAGAAGGACAAACAATGAATCACGAAAATCGGTGAATCTCTCAGGTGAATCAGAAATCGGTGAATTTCGACGGTGAATCACGAAAATTAGTGAATTTCGACAATGAATTTTGAAAATTAGTGAATTTCGACAATGAATTTCGGCGATGAATTTGAGCAGTGAATTTGAACACAAGTGAATTTCGACGATGAATAAATAGTTTTGTCGCTTTATCAAAAGTTTAAAAAAGCGTCGCCTACTCGATTGATGAAATATTTTTGTCGCCTTCTCGCCATTCACTAATATTTTTGCAAGCTAACGGCGTTTGTAAGACACGCACAATCATTCCGTCAATTTTTGTTCACCATCTCTTAAATGGGTGAATTCGCAAAAAATTAAAGATAAAGGGATCGATCAAGCCAAAATGAAAGATAAGGGCTAAGTCTCTTCTTTTTCAGAAAGATGAGGGACCAAATCTGCTATTTACTCATTTTAAGTGTCATTGTTTACCGTAAATGCTAAGTGTCCTTGTTTATTTCGATTTGGCCAAAGCACTTTAATAGTTTGAGTCATCATGAAAAGTCGGGCATTCACCCTCTTAGGAGGAATCGAACCCTTTGACCTCTAGGGCATTCTCAACCACATCTACCACCAAGCAATAACTAAAAGGATCATACACTACTTATCAAAATTATCAATATATGATACGCTGCACCAAATATGTATAAAATCTTTCATTTATAATTTGACCAAGTTCACATATCTTTAATCTTTTGTCAGCAAAATATTTGTATTGCTGCTCAATAATCAAGTTAGAACACATGAAATCAGCTTCGGCTTAGTGATAAATGTCATTGCAATTTCTATTGAGAATCATGATTCCATTGTCATCCCATCTTGAATAATCCCCTTCTCCTTCACCCCACCCCCCTCCCCCCCCCCCCAAAAAAAAGTTAAGTTAGAACACATAACAACAATTAAGGTTAATGTTATTGTCATAATCACTCTGACACGAAGTACGTAGTTTTACAATGTATAATGTAAAAGTACACTATATCATCATTTGTGTCTGAGTAATTGTGACAGTAGCATTACCACCGATCAGTTTTCCTCTTTAGACTCAGTTGTCGACTTCTCATGAACACCATATCCTTTTGAATTGCTTTCCATTTCAAGCAACTTTTGTTCTTCTAATTCCTCTTTCCCTTTATGATTATCCTTTAACTTCTTTCCGGTTCGGTTTTCGACTCGTCGATTGCTGATATAAATCCACCTGCAATACACGTCAGAAGTCCTACTGTTCCAATTAATGTAGAATGCTTATCCCAAATCAACAGATTTATCACAACCGTCAACAGTTTGTTGACTATCCCAGAAACCGTAAATCCGGTAGCCGATATAAGCCCTCGACACGAAAACCCAGAAAGCGAGATCGCCAATCCAAACAAACAGGACAAAGATACAGGCAAGATCACATCAAAAGAACACCAATCCGTTTTATGCGAGATCTCGTCCTTGATCTTGTTGAATTCTCCCATTATAAGCAACTCTAATGGAAACAACAAAAGCGCTTGAGATTGTTGTATAAAACAAGGCCCCATGTGTTTAAACCTATAGTCATAATCACATGTTTTACATACACAAAATCAATTGACATACTTATAAGATAAGCCACTGCCCATGTATAAGCCGTTATAGTGAACTGGTAATCCGTTATCACATACAAAACACTCCCGAAAAAGATAGTAGAAAGTGATAACCATGTCTTCAATGAAGGCCATGCAGATAAAGGGTTTAAGCCTATCGCGACGAAGATCGGGACGGCAGACCGGAAAGCGATGAAAGTGTCAACATTGGCATGTAGAAAAGTTCACTGTTAGTGAAAAGTGAAACGTAGAACATGATTGCTGCAGGCAAGAACTTCCATAGAGTTAGAAGGGTAATTTTGTCATGTTGTAAAAGATTGAATTGTCCACATATAAGTACTGCAATAGTACAAGTGATATATTGTAGTGAAGTTAATGCTCCTGGATATGGAAATTTCATAACTGCCCATTTGTTGATTATTGTTAGTAATGATGCTGATAAACAGTACCCTGCTACTACTCCATAGATTGAGGCTTGTTTCAGTACGAAACCGTAGTAGCTTGATTCGGGTTTTGATGAATAATCGACGGTTGAGATTTCTATTTTCGGTGCATCAGATTCATCACTATTCTGTGGGTTTTCCACATCCTTTGACATTTGTAACAAAGAAAGGAAAAAAAAAACCTAAAACAAGAAAGATCATATATATTTAATTAGTACTTGCTACAGTTTTTAAAAACGTTTTTTGTTTTACAGATTGAAAAACAATTTTTATCTATAACATGAAACGAAATGTATCAGAATCGCCGTTCAAAAAAAATAAATGTATCAGAATCTATATATGTAATTTGAATAGAACCACGGTATTTTGTGCACAATAATAATAAAAAATGTCAGAGATTTTGTATTTTAAACATCTACATATGGGTATTTGCGTCATATACTCTAAAACAAATATGTTGGGAGATGAGTGTGAAATGGTTTCAAACCAAGCCCTTGATTGTTTTCGGTTCACTACACGCGCGTGTGTCACCCCTGCCCTGCTGTTTTAGTCGGTACAGCTTGGGCTTGGTTATAAACACAATATGTGATAGCCGTGTTGGAAATAATAATTCGGTGATCACTGCATATATCTGAATAAATGTGTGATATCCAATATTGAATGTGGGAGAAGCACATGATCTTCTTATTAATGTGAGACATAAATGTCTTGTCAACTTGAGTTAGCCCTTTTTAGACTAAGTGAGGGGGCGAGGCAGTACGCAGCGATTAAGCGAATCGTTTATATCTCCTAATACTTATTTCACAGGCCAGGGAGTGCAGGGCGTTACAATATGATATGATATATATATATATATATATATATTTTTTTGTCAACCTACAATATGATTATATATATTTAATGTTTCAAATTTATCTGTTTGATGAATGAGAAATTATAATTTAAAGATGACATAATGAGATTATTATTATTATTATTATTATTATATATATATATATATATATATATATATATATATATATATTATAAATCATCCTACATTTTTATTTTTGTTCATGATATAAAGTAATTCTATATTCCAAAGCCTTGGCATTTACTACTATTTTCTCTATCTTACCCTAATTTATTATCAATCCAACAACTTTTCATTTCTTACTTATTATTGTATTAATAATAGCTAATGGTCATTTTAGGCATTACTTAATCATATTTATGATATTATTTATTTTCTTGTCTGTATGAAAGCATATAGGATTAGTTATATTTTGAAGCGGAGGTAGTATAATATTATTTCACTTGCTTTATTTCTTCTTGGGAATAATTTATTGGGGAATGAGGAGAAGCAGAAATATTTAAAGTGATTGAGTAGAATGTGATCTTTTGAAACTTTTGCATAAATAATAGCTATTTATTATTTCTTTGAAATTCATTTTATGAAATTCACTAATTTTCAAAATTCATTATCGAAATTATTTGATTTTCGGGATTATTATCGAAATTCATTTGATTTGGGATTATTTGAGGAGATTCATTTGATTTGAGGATTTGTTTGTCATACCATTATAAAATTATGCGATTGTCATTTTTATAAAAAATATGTAGTTGTCGTATTCTTAAAAATATTTGATTGCGTCATTATCATTTAATTTCCCATAATTTATTTTGCATTGGATTGTTTCCTTTGATGGAGACATGACTTTAGAGGAAATAGACATGACTTTTATGAAATAGTGAAACCGTGCAAAGCTTAGGAAACATAGAAAGGGCATGTTCTTTCTAGAAGGAAATATAGAAAGGGCGTCAAAAGAAAGATATTATCGTCGTCTTTTGTTAATTGAAGTGTCATTTTGGATAAAGGAATATCTTTGTTGTATAGTGGGAGGCGATTGAGAAGCAGTGTATCGTATAGCCGGTATAAGCGTCTTGGGGCGAGTGATGGCTCGCGCCGATCTATAAGTTTTCCGTCCTGTTATTTTTACTGATTTCGTTTTTGCAAAAACTAGTTGTTAAACGGCATGGTAAATTGATAATTTTTACTCACAAGATGCAGGGGCGGATCTAGGATTTTTTCGATTGAAATTATTGATTTGTAAAACTAAATATTTTATTCAAAAAATTATTTGATTGTAGTCACTTAAAATTAAAAGCTAATTTTTAACAATAACGATATTTTTAATGATAAAATTGTAATATTCGATTTTGGAAAATGGCGGGCGTGTCGTTTGAAAGCGAAATATTATTATTTCTTTTCTTTTATTGGAGTTAAGTGTTGTATTAATTAAATATATGTAATTTTGAGTTATGTGTATTTAATTAAAGTTATTCAATTTTTGTAATTAAGGGTGTTTATGGAAAAATGGATTTATTTGGAAATTGTATTTAAGGAAATTTACACACAATAATCCCATGCTTAAACACAAATTCGAGAAAAAATTTAGTTTTACGCTTTTTCCTTCTCTGTTTGTGAGAGAGAAAAAAATAGGGCTTGGATAGTTTCGCGATTTACGAGGCAAAAGCTTAACCGTTTCGGATCAGACGGAAGATTTGGGATCGTTGTGAGAAAGGCAGCGTTTGGATATCAGTTTGTTGGAAGTTGCGGCGGTTTTACGAAATTTGTTTGGATCTGTTTTGGGCGACAATTAGGTAAGAAACTCTTACTATGATTTGGTTATAATTCGTAAAGTTAGATTATGATTTTGAGGCGTGTAGATGCTAGTAAAAGTTGTGCTTTTATGTTGATCAAAGGATCATAGATGCTATGGTGGATTAGATATAGTTTACGAAGGATCAGGTTCTTAGATCTAAGCGAGTTAGATCATCTCTTGGCGGATGGATCACGATTTATATGACACAATTCATAATTAAAGGACTTAAGTACTACTGAGGGGTTAAGTTTATCTTACCAATAGTGGGAAGAGAAGCCAAGATCTTCAATGTGTTCTCCAAGCGGTTGGTGGACACCGCTTCTTGATCTACGAGCCTCGCTTGATATGCAACGAGGAAAAATCCGAAGATTTTTCCAACTCAGGCTCCACAGAATAGAGGCCCAAAATTTTGCCAATTTCTCTCGGTGAATAGTGACATGAATAGTACCTTGCCATTAGACTTGAGAGAACTCTCTTTATATAGGAGAGTAATCAATGTCTCAAGGATTAAATAATTAAGTGATAATTATCACATTAATCCTTTTCCAAATAAAGATAAATAAAATGATTATCCCAAACAAATTAAGATAAATCATATTATTATCTATTATTCCATGAATTATCATTTAACAAATAAAAGATAAATCACATGTTAAATAATTATCAAGAAAACTAATTTCTCTACAATTATTAGGACATTAATGGCATACATATTGGGTCAAAAAGCCGCGTAAAATGTCTTTTATGTGTATTATATTATTTAGCCCAACTAAATAATATTTTGCATATCAATTAATTAGCCCGACCAATTAATTATCATTTGAGCCCAAGTAACAAGATTACTAGTCCGAATTACGAAGCCGCGTCGGGGACCGTGGACTATGTAGGTAGCTCCGATAATTAATTATTAAGTCGAGCGAGAATAAGCACATTAATTATTAATTCGGGATACATACCATAAACCCGGCCCGAACTCTACCGATTATAGATGTATACTTATACTCAACCCATGTAGAGTGAATAAGCGTCCATTGATATAATCACTTACATCACGGATTAACCTCATGATTGTCCATTACGGTGGGAAGTCTCCGTGAACCCGACTCGAGAATATCTTATCCTTATTTACCATTAACCCACGATGATCAATTAGCACACATGCTCGACTAGTAGCTAATTAGTCAAATGTGAACTCCGGGATCGATCACTTTCTTAGGGCTAACAAATAAGAGGATTGTCTCTCTACTTCCGCGAGGAAGGAATGGATTCCGTATATCTGTGAAAATCAGAACTACTCAACTAAATGCGGAGATAGTGCCAATGAGAAGTGGCTTGGAACACATATTTAAGTGAACCGTAACTAACATATCAAACACTACCCGGGACAAGCGGCACACACTGTGATCACGCCGGGATTAAGGTTGATCCGTATATAATCATCTAATGATTTAATAAGATTCCTCGATTACGGAATTATACCGAGAAATTGATTAAATCGGTCGGTCTATATGAATTCCATCATATATAAATGCCCCGCGTAGGTACCTCTGCCGGCGAGTCCGGATAAGACTATCACACTAAGGTGTTAGGCGCATTATTGGTGTTTTAATCAAGAGACCACTAAGCTTCGATTAAGTTCACCACGGACTAATGATTTAAGCATATCTCATTAACTCAATCCTCGCGTGTAATCCATACCTTTGAGTTAAGTAATTACATCTGAGATATACTTAGGGTTTGCGGCGGTGTATTACTTTACAAGCACAAAGCAAGTAATAAGGTGAGATAAATTACATCATTCATTATTAAAAACAATTACACAAATTGTCTTCAGACACCTTACACTAACGGTTTCTCGTTTTTAGGATTAATTCGATGCTAAATAAGTTAAGCAGTGCGAGAAAAGTGAGTTTTGCCGATCTTAGCGTTTTGGGAAAAACCAGGCGACAGGCGTCGACTTAGGCGAGCAGGCGTCCGAGACCACTAGTAGCCAGGCGGGCGTTTGCAATAAGCGGGCGGGCGTCGAGGTTAGGCCACGATTCGAGGATGTAGCTATTTTAGATGGGCGAGGCGTCAGGGTTTAGTGGGCGTGCATCCCAGTTCTGACGAGGCGTCCATAGGAGGTCAAGCGGGCGTCGGCCTATTTTACTTGTTTTTACGGTTTTATCATTTTGTTTGGTTTTGGGTTTTAAAATTATATTATAATTGTTTTAAACCCTTATTTATGATATGGTAACATGGTATAAATAAAACAAGCTGAATTGAACTTACGATTCGTTCGGTTAAAACACGAATGTACTCTTAAAGGGAGTTGAAGTTCGGATCCGTCGGAATGGCATGATAGGCTTGTGCTTTAATGAGTTAGCATTCATCCTTTATGCATTGTGTAATTGCTAGGCCTTGTTGATGTCAGTGGTCAGGAAGAGAGTAGTTAATGTGAGGAGATTAATTGAAAACACTTAGGTGGCTAGTTAATCACCACACAATAAAATACGTACTTGACTAGTAAAGATTAAGGAACATGTCTCTCTTGGATAGGCACCCGGTCTATATCGCGATGTATGCCTACCTCACGAAGGTGGAAGAACTCCGTGAGTCAACAAAACCACTAAATGCGGAGGGACTCCATTTGAGATGTGCGTACCATCGGAGCCTACTATTCTAGCCTCCGTGGATATTGGTGTGATCCTTTAATATGTTGCAATCGATATCTCTCTGGTGGATATACATCGAGGCGTAGTGCCCTTGAGTGCGGTTGTAACATAGATAAGTTAAGTAAAGCGTTTAGTCAATTCATGTTGATGGACATGGAGTGAACCACAGATCGAGTCGGTCCACCGCGTAATCAACTAAACTTTTAATTATCTTCACTTTATAAATTATAATTGTTGTCATAGCTTCTCTTTCTTATTAAATGCGTTGTACTTACCTCAAATGCATGTTTTCTATGTGTTTGGGGTGAGAAGGCGAACGAGTTGATATTGTTTACGAGGAGGAGTTCGATGATGGCGTTTGAAGGCGTCTCATTGAAGACTTTACATTATTTATTTAGCTATTCATTTATCAATTTATTTAGACTTTTGGTCTTTCGAGACTTGTAGTATCGTTATGTTTCTTTTGAGATTATCGTGCGTTTCGTTTGGATTTCGTACTTTCTCTTGAATGTAATAAGTTACATTTTCATCTTTAGATTTCATTTCTATTCTTGATTGTTTGGAATTTTATACCGAGTCTTTTGCTTCCGTTTGCTTATTTTTGATCTGACGTAGTAGAGAACTACGTATAAAGTGAATTCATTTTTGTTTTATACGTGCGAGCGTTCCTTTTCCGGATAAGGACTCGGTGTTGGGAAGCAGGCGTTTCAAAAGCTATATCGTTTTAATACAAAAAAAAAAAAAAGTTTCTCCGGATCTCGGTAGGATCACGTGAGACTCCTTAACATGAATAGATCCGCCACGGATAGGCGTGATATGTGGCTAATTACGTGATTAAGGCACAATCGGTCTCCTGATCTACCATATAAACCCATCATGCCCGGAAGATTAAACCCATCTTATTCATCACGAAATACTCTAAGCGTAAATTCGCCATTTCGAGTTTTTAAGTGCTTAGCAGTTGTATCTTGAAATACAGTTGTTGTAACCTTAGACACGAAATCAAGCAATCTTATCTTAGAAACGAGTTTGGAAAAAAAAATCACCGAAGAAATCACTCGAGAAGATAGGAAATCAGATATGGAACTGGATAAAATTCGAAATCACAGTAATGCAGAGCAAATGAGAATATCAAATAGATAAAAAAACATGACTTGCCTCTGTTTCTCTGATTTTTAAATGAACAAAATGCCTGCCGGCAAAAATTTCCGATCAGCCGGTCGATTATTCCCCCAAAAAGAGTTTTGAACTACACTTCGCCGATTGCCGCCCGGTGAGCAAAAACCAAAAGCTACAAAGCAAATTGAGATGCAGCTAATCGATCAACGGAGAAGAAGTGAAAAACGGCATTGATTTTAGCAGTATACCATCAGGTTTAAGCATGAGGCATTGCATAATTTTACAGAGAATTTTGGTGTGCATTTGTTTTGATAACAAGAGTATGCTCACGAAAGAGCACTTTCATCGTTGTCTTATATATAGGGAGCCTTCATTTAAAATACAACGATTCTATCATATTGTAACATTTAGTATACACCTTTTGAGCTAATAAAACAATTCTTTCAACGGTTGATTTTCACCTTCGGACCTTCGTAATTGGGGTAATTCTGTTGTAATGAACTTTTATTATAGAACGGACCGTCGGATGTCGTGTTTGTACATGTAGTGATCATCCAAGCGTCATGTTTTATAAAATGGTTCATGTAATAGAACATTCCCGTAAATTGATTAATGTGTGGTGCACAAGTACTATGGGTAAAACATAACTATTTTTAACGGGGTTCGTACACCTTGTTTCGGACGCGTAAATTCAAGAAATTCTAATGCGTAATCCTTTTTAGTAGAGAGTTTCACTTGCATCCAGCGAAAATATGACACATGACATTGTTTTAAAGTATTTGTAATGGCATACTTTGTTTTGTGTCATTGTTTTTGTATGTTTGTAATGACATGCTTTGTTTCTTATTTTATTTATGGAAAATTAGGGATAAGAATGAAAATCGGAATATTTTTAAGTAACGGAGACATTACAATATTTTTATAGGAGAAAAGACAATTGCATAATTTTATAGCGATAAGAATGACGGTGAATCCCGAAAATCGGTGAATCTTCCCGGTGAATCCCAAAATCGGTGAATTTACGACGGTGAATTTTGTGATGAATCGAAAATCGGTGAATCTCGACAATGAATTTTGAAAATTAGTGAATTCGGCGGTGAATTTGGCGGTGAATTTAAGCGATGAATTTGAACACAAGTGAATTTCGACGGTGAATAAATAGTTTTGTCCTTTATGCAAAAGTTTCAAAAAGCGTCGCCTACTTTCGATTGATGAAATATTTACGTCGCCTCCCGCCATTTCCCGCTTTTATTTATATGGAAAATTAGGGATAATGACACAATCACGAAATATTTTTAAGTAGCAGACATTACATATTTTTTATAGGGAGAAGAACAATTGCATAATTTTATAGCGAGAAAAACAACGGTGAATCACGAAAATCGGTGAATCTCACGGTGAATCGAAATCGGTGAATTTCGACGGTGAATCGAAAATTAGTGAATTTCGGCGATGAATTTTGAAAATTAGTGAATTTCGGCGATGAATTTTGTCGATTGAATTTAAGCAGTGAATTTTGAACACAAGTGAATTTCGACGGTGAATAAATAGTTTTGTCCTTTATGCAAAAGTTTCAAAAAGCGTCATCCTTTCGATTGATGAAATATTTACGTCATTACCGCCATTCCCTTATTTATAATGTATATAATGTTACGTCTCGTGTTTTAGTTAGATGCAAGTTGAACTCTACAATAAATAGTCTCGCGTAAAATTTCCACTAAAATCAACCCCTTACTTATGTGAATTATAAGTTTACACAATTTGATGTATATAAAAGATACTCACTCCGTTTCAATTTAACTCGTAATGAAGTTGCAGAAAAGCACACACATTAAGGTGATTTGATTCTTCAACTTTAACATGAAAATAACTTAAAAATAAACATTGAATATAATTAATGAGTTGTTTTATTCTTTCCTCACTTGTTTTTGAAACAATTCATCCCACACTTAAATAATAAATATAGAAGTAAGAAAAACATAATAAATATTTCTTTGGAAATGTAACATTATATCAAATTAAAATAAACATTTTTTAGACAACTTAATTAGTTAAATTGAGCAGGCGATCTTAACTTTTGTTGGTGAAGCAACTAAGAAGCAGGCCAAGGTGATGGAAGAGGTAATGCAAAAATTATCGTTTGCTCTGGTCAAAAGATTAGTTTATCCAAATCACGTTTTATTACCTACAGAAATGTTTAGCTTGCCGTTCGAAATAGTATTGTGCAGCTCTCTACATGCAATATGCCCCTTTCTTGGGAGCTACCTGGCCAGGGTGCCTCTTATACAGGGTAGGCTTAAAGTGAACCACTTCACTCCGTTAATTGATCGAATGAAAATCAAAGCTGTCATCACTGGAGCTCAAAGCATTGTCCAGCGGTAGGAATATCTTAATTAAAAGCTCCTATCAACCCTGACCCCTCTTACCAAATCTTTGGTCTTGGTATCCATATCTTTATAACAACAATGGAAAGAATTTGTGAGGATTTTCTTTGGGAGATGATGAGAATACAAGAAAAATGCATACGGTTTCTTGGGATAAAATCACATAAGCCTAAAGAAGAAGGTGGATTAGGCATATGTAAGGTGTATGAGATGAATTTGGCTTCTTGGGAAAAGCGATGTGGCAACTTATACACCATAAAGAGAAGCTATGGGTTGGTGTTGGCTCGTAAATATGTTGTGTTGTCGGGGACACCCGAGCAGGTGTTCTCATATGGCGAGTATTTGCAAAGCGTATTCGATTAAATGCGAGGAGCTGGATATATCCCAAGAAAATATTAGGTGGAAATGAGAGGCTAAAGGGATTTATACAATTGCATCAGGATACATATTCCAAACTTCCCGAAGCGATCAAGGTCAAGTTATAGCAAGTGGGGACGCATCATGGAAGCTGTTTAGGGTATATTTTACTATATTTTGGGCTTAATCCTAAACAATTTACCTTGTTTTTAAAGGAAATAAATGAGAAAAGCATGTTTTAACCAATAAATTCATATAATGTTCATTGAGGGTTTATAATTTAATTATGAGAAATATTAGGATTAAATGTTATTTTGTTACACATTTTATTATTATTATCTTTCGATGACTTGGTGTAACAATAATTTTGTAGAAAATAAAGAAATGCAAGGGATATTATTTATTGAGAAGATTTATGTCATTCAATCAAGGATTTCAAAATAAAGAAGAAAATCGGATCGGCATTTGAAGAATAAATCAGATTAGGCGAAAGAGTGGAGTGGGAACACGTTTCTGAAGCCGCAGTGTGAGCGGCGCTCAAGTGAGTGCCGCTCGATCGACCCGAGCCGTGCTATTCGATCGACCGAGCCTGGGCGTTCGATCTACGAATTTGTAGAAATTAATTCGACGCATTTTCTAGATCCTTCCTATGTCGGCCACAAACTCTATATAAGCGGCATCCATTCGGCGAAAGCAGACATCGAAACATCGGAAAATCGGTATAGCAATTAGCAATAAATTAGATTCATAGATAGTCTTTCTTTTATTTTCTTTCAATTTCAATTCGACCAAATAAGGATGTTTTTGAAGAAGATGAGTGGCTAATGGCCGAGGCTAGAACCACCAATGTGAAGCCACCATCACCCGGAATAAACAAGGATTTTTACATTTATTAGTTCTAGTAAGTTTCTTGTTCTTCCTTCGTGTTTTGAATTGTTTATGTGCAATGTGTATGACTATACTTGTGTTGCATCTTGATTGAATTTAGACATCACGATAGTTGATAAATTCATAGATTGCCGTGAAGGAGAGTGATAATATTTCTTAACAAGCGAAAGTTGAGGAGAATATTGTTAGATTAGGATTTTATATCCATATCGTTGTTCCGTAAATTCGTTAGTTGCATCGAGAGGTGGACTAGTTAACGGTGTTAAATCGAGAGAGAAGCGCCTTTTTAGTAGATAATAATCCAAGGCTTGCAAGCGAAATGCGTCTTTCTTGTTAATTTCGGTGGGGTGGTGGATCAGTGTGCTTACAGTTGTTTAATTATAATTATTACGGAAAGATTTATTACGTGCTAGTTTTATTTTCAATTTTCAAACTCTTTGTTTTATTGTTTTTAATCCAAGATCGTAGTCATCAACCTTACAAAAGAAATCGAAAGCAAAAACACTATTTTCATACAAGTCCTGCGGATCGACCGGTTTCATCATATAGTGCGAACGCCGCGCAGGGTTGACATCGGTTTTATTTATTATATTTTATCTTGCTTTGCATAAAACCGCAAACAAGTTTTTGGCGCCGTTGCGAGGATTTGTACGGAAAGTTTTCGTTTTAAGTCTCTGTAATTTACGGAATGATCATTTAATTCCGGTGCGTACTAATCTTTAAAAAAAAAAAAAAATTGATTCGGTCGACCGAACCTGACCTCTCGGTCGACCGAGAGTTATTTTATTTTTCTCTTCTCTATTTACATTACGTGATAGTCTTACGATATTACATTACATTTTATTTGCGTTTTTCGAACCTGTTTCGAGTCTGTTTTAGTTTAGTTTTTAGTTGTTGAGTCTAATTTAAGGATTATACTTAATTTTAAAAAAATAAATAAATAAATTAAAGAATAAATATATAAAAAAATATTTTGACCCGAACATTTGGTTGAGCGTGGTTTTATGCAAACTCGAACTCACGGGGACCAACTTTTATATAACCGGGCTAGAAGCGAACCATCGTTCGACCGAATAGGCGTTTGGCTCGACTTCGCGGATCGGCCAGACGAGGCAAGCGATCTGAAGAATACGTTGAGGAAGAAGCCCAAGTTGAAATGGCGAGATCAAAGGACATTGGCGGACTATGCCATGCCATCTCTTGTGAAAGTAAATCTGCGATCGTGATTCACGAAATCACGGTGATAATTCGAACTCAAAACTTCTTTAATCAACTTGGTGAGAGGTTCCACATTCCATGGCTTCTCGGCGAGGACCCGCGCGATCACATTCACTCGTTTCTAGAATCGTGCGGGACTCACTTTAATCAAAGGTCGTCGAGGGCATACGAGGATGAAACTTTTCCTTCTCACTTTGAAGGAGAAGCGAAAGAATGGTATAAATCTTTACGGTCGACTCCGTTACGCCGTGGGAGGAGTTGGAGAAAGAATTTACGAGCGATACTTTCCACGCTTGCAAGAGCGGCTCATCTTACGAATCGAGATATTCACTTTTGTGCAAGCGAGAGGAATCGTTTTGCGATGCATGGAAGCGATTTAAGTCTCTCTTGAGAAAGTGCCCCTACCATGAAATTTGGATAAACAAAGATTGGTCAACACTTTCTATAGTGGTTTATTTGAATTGACTAAGGAATGGTGAATAGTTTGTTGGAGGTGCATTTACGAAAGACACGAAGAGGATGGGCGTTGTTTGAAGATATTGCAAAGTATAATTATGCCCCTACTATAAAGGTGCATCAGTCGAGAAGAGCTCGACTCAGGGAAGTATGAGGTAGATGAGACCACACTTCAAAGGCTCGATTAGCGCACTTCTACGAAGCAAGTGGCGGCAATGAATGTTCAAAGTCTTGTATGTGACAACTTCCGTGGCCAAAGCCATCCACGATGTCGATGCCGGCTTGACCCGATCCACCAGGTCAAGGTGTGCAAAGCTAGCGTTAATACGCCAAAATTGCGATACTATTGGGCATACATTCCATCAATGTCCTCTATTGCTGCATTCGAGAGAAGGTGAATGCATTGATTCTCAAAATTATCGACCTTTGGGTGAATCGAACACTCGAGGGTTTAATTGCTGGGTGACCCATACAGGGTAGCAAATCCCCATCGATTTGAGAATTTTATGCCTAATCGAGGCAATTTTCAATCAACTCTCGACCGGCATGGAACAATAATCCACGGTCAATCAAAATCAAAATCAGAATCAATCATTTGGATCTTAGAACAAAAGTTGAGTGAGCAATCCACGGCCAACACTCGGTTGGCAAATCATTGAAATACTTTGACCCGATCTGATGAGGAATTTAGAGGTGCAAATGGGGATGATTTGAGGCGACAAGCAAATCGACCTCAAGGTCGTTTGCCGAGTTTCTTGAGAAGAACCCCAGGGGTTAACGTGGTCGAGAATGACCGAGAATACTTGCACCGATCTGTTTGCACCATGGAACTATGGTCAAGATGAGTTGAATGTCGTAAATCGAGGAGTGGGAAGCGGTTGGCGGTCGGGCCAACCAGGAAGCGAATAGCCCCTCTGCGGCGAGAGAGGCGGGAGGAAGATCTTCTTTCTCCTCGCCGGAAGGATCTTTGGGGCCAATTTGTTGAGCCAAGTGAAAAAAGTGCAGAAGAAATGTGAGAGTTGAGAATCTACTTTGAAAGAAGTCAGATTCTAAGTTGAGTTAGGAAGCATGTGAGGTGGAAAGATAGGGGAAGACAAAGCAATCAATCATAAGGCTGACAAAGAAGACCTTGGCTGAGGAGGACTTTCTTTGATCTCCATACCCACCTAGCAAGAACAAGGCATCATTAACGATCGATAAGGAGTATAAGAAGGTTATCGATTTGCTCAAGAATCTGAGAGCAAACATTCCATTAGTTGATCTTTTGGTAGGGATGCCAAAGTATACAAAGTTTATAAAGGGCGTAGTGAGTTGAAGAAGAAGCTTCAAGGCTCGAGCACGTAGTGTTGAATGAAGAATGCTCTGCAATCGGCCGGACTAAACTTCTGTGAAGTGTCACGATACTGGTAAATTCACGATTTACGTGTACTATCGAGGAGCGAGGGACCTCACAATGTTTTATGCGATTAGGAGCATCGGTCAATCGATGTCTACTTCAATCTTCAATCTCTTGGATTGGATCAATCTAATACTCTTAGACCCATTTCTCTTCCAACTTGCGAGATAGAAGTGTGAAGTATGCAAGAGGCTGTAGAAGATGTGTTGGTCAAGGTTGAGAACTTAATATACCCGGTGATTGGGTAATCATGGACATGACCAATGATGAAAACACCAGCTTGATCCTTGGAAGACCTTTTCTTGCAACCGCCCGTGCCTTACTAGATTCCTACGGTGGCGAGATAACCTACATTTGGAGGATGAGAGTGTAAAGTTCAATGTGGGCAATGCGGTGAAACGCGCATCGGTGACACTTGTTTAGCTATTGAGGGCGATTTCAGCGGTGAGTATGATGAACAAGTGTTCATGGGCGATTGGGATGAGGAAGAATTCAATAAACAATGCAACTTGGGTGATGAGGAGTGGAAGAATTTTTAGAAGAGATTGAGAAGGAGGAAAGGAAAGTTACGATTACCAGGAGATGGTAAGAAAGAAAATGAGGAAGAGGCATGGTGACATGGCGGTTGAAAAAAGGGGATGAAACCACATGTCTGGCTGGGGAGCCATGATGCTTGAGCCCCTTATGATAAGCTTGGAGATCTGGAGCTTAAGGCGATAAATTAAGACCAAGTGTGGAGGAGCCACCGTCAGATTTAGTGTTGAAACCACTTGCCTCGACACTTGAAATACATTTTACGAGGGGCGGTGATAAGCTCCCTTTGATTATTTCATCTAAGTTAGAACCAAATGAGGAAGAAAAGCTTATGAAAGTCTTTGCAAGATAATATCCTCGCCTTTGGTTGGCAAGTGGGAGATATCGAGGGATAAGCCACGATATCTGTATGCCTGAAGATCGGGTATTGTTGAGGGATCGAAGAAAGTCACGGCGACCTCGAGAGAAGGTTAAACCCTCACATGCGAGGAGAGTCGTTAAGAAAGAAATCATCAAATTGCTTGACATGGGTATCATCACCCTGATAGCCCGATAGTGAATGGGTGAGGCCAGCTCAGGTGGTGCCAAAGAAAGGAGGGATCACCATCGAGAGAAGAATGAAAAGGGGAAGAGATTGCCCTACGGCAAGTCCTTTGGGTATAGAGTTTGCATCGATTCTGAAGACTAAATGAGGTAACTCTAAAGACCACTTCCTTGCCATTCATTGACCCGACTCATGAGAGAAGCTTAGTGGCAAGCAATATTATTGTTTTACGGATGGCTATCGAGGATACTTTGAGATAGCTATCGACCCCGTTGATCAAGAAAGACTACGCTTCACACTGTCCTCAGGCACCCATTTACGAAGAATGCCATTTAGTCTCTGCTGCGCGCTGGCTACATTTCAAAGATGTATCTTTGGCTATCTTTGATAGGTTTAGTGGAGAAGGTGATGGAGATTTTTATGGATGACTTCTCTGTGTTCGGGGGCCGATTTAGACCCTTTGTAAACACAATCTTGATAAAGTTTTGTCGGTGCATAGAAAAGACTTAGTCTTAAATTGGGAGAAGTGCCACGATGGTGGAAGAGGAAATGATGCAGGACACAAGGTGTCCAAAGAAGGTATTGAAGTCGACAAGCGAAGGTAGAAGCTATTGAAAAATGACATACCCCAAAAATGCAAGAGAAGTAAGAGGATTCTTGGGTCATGTAGAAACCACATAAGCGATTCATCAAAGACTTTTCTAAAATAGCCAAGCCTTTGTCATCTCTCTTAGAAGATGTGAAGTTTATTTTCACCCACAGAGTGTGAAAGAGCATTTAAAGAACTAAAGACAAGTTGGTTACCTCGCCAATTCTTATAGCACCGGTAGGAAGCTCCGCCGAGCTTATGTGTGATGCTTAATTATGCGATCGTAGCGGTGCTAGGTCGGAGTGGACCGAGGCCGGTTCCGACCCATCTCTTACGCTAGTCACACTTTTAACCAGTAGCGTAAGTAAATTATGCAACAAGCGAGAAGGAGTTGTTGGCGATGAATTTTACCATGGATAAATTTAGAAGCTACTTGCTTGGCTCGGAGAGTCCGCAGTGCGGGCCAGGCCATTACGCATTGAAATATCACATTGAACAAAGGTGATGCCAAGCCTCGTTTGTTGAGATGGATCTTGATTTTACAAGAGTTTGATGTTCATATCCGGGACA